>JANEYF010002397.1:0-182500 GCA_029963845.1 Rhamnusium bicolor | reverse complement strand
ATCGATTTCTTCTTAAGGTTGTGTCCCAAGCGATCTAAACCTCCTGTCGTAGACGATGACGGCCCATTGATGGGACCAGTAATTGATATAGCCATCTGTCTCATGCTGTGGTTTCTGAGAACCAATTTCTTGGTCATAATCAAATCTTTAGATTTTTAGAAATAGTATCTTTGAGCACAACTATAGAAAGTAAACATCCTGAAGAACAAGATTTTATATCTGCTTGTTTGTTTCAGCAGCTCCTTTGCACAATGAGGGTAATGTTATTTAGTATATAATATGTTAATTAGTCGCCGAGTAAGCAAGAAATGTCAAAGTGCTATTGCTGTTTTTCAGAATTTTTAAGTAAAGTAAATTGTCTCCTCCTACAGACATGTATTGTTTGTATACTTGAAAGAAGAATCGTAAGGTTTTCACTGATAGTTGAGGTATGGTATCAGCAAACGATATAGTAGTATGACGGCCGTGGTAAGACAAGTGGTCGAGAATGAGCCATCACATCATCGCTCTCGAAATGCACAATAACAATGATACTTCTTCGTGTAGTGAAATGTAATCCGAATATTTGAATTGGCTTATAGAAAATTGGCGGCGTTTAACGATGATAAGTTTCACATGATTATATTGTGTTTATTAGTCATTACATTCAAATACATTTCACCTACAACCATTTGCAACTTTTGATAAATTATCATTTTCTCTATAGACATTTTCAATAGAGCCATGGATACTTCAGATCCTATTATTGCAAGCATCAATTTACAAAAACGTATAAGCCGTCACCATATATTGAAGTTTCCTTCTGAATTATCTGGTATGTTGCTGGCTGCTGGAACGTAAACTAGAATTTCACAACCTGAAGAAAATTAAGACAACGATGGCGATGATGAAGGAGAAGTAATTCTAGAAGAACGTGTATTTGGCATGCATTCGTTTTAGAGCCGGCATATAATATAATTATTCTTTTTCTTTGGTTTGATGGTGCTTTCGTCTTACACTAGTCGGGAGAATCAACCCAACCTTTTATGTGGTACATCCAAGTAGATAATTGGTCTATTTTCTCTTCTATATTGTTTGATTTTTGTCAAATATACCATTCGCCGTTCTTGAAGTCGTTTCGGTTCCATAAAAATCTGCCTCTTATTAACTTTCTTAAATTTAAAACCGATAAGTTAAAGACATTTCCACAACGTTGTTCTACCAAACTTTCATATGTTACAAGTCTCTTAAATAAATTATCCAAAGTTGGTACAGTTCGCTCTTTGCTGAATTATCGTATCTTTTTTTTTCTTTTTAAAATATGATTGTTCACAATCTTCTATATAGCTGATACGGGAATTTCGAAATTTGATTCTTCTCCGAAGTGAGCATAACTGCATTAGAATTACTATTGATTTCATGTCTAATAGATGAGACAGAAGAAAAGTTCCATGCAATTGTATTTCGAATTCAGTAATATTTGTCGCAGTCAACGCCCGAAAGCAACTATTTTACAAGTCTTTAAGGCAAATAAATAATATTTAACTCGGTAAGATTTACAATTTGTCTTCATTATTCAAGGATCGAAATAAGGAATGATACAATAAGAGGAGTAAACTACTATTTCACCACATAAATGACCCACCTTGACGTTCACCGTTTTACCGTACACTATAAGACCCTTGCATCACTCGAATTCCAGCATTACGCATAAATCAATCTGTCACCATCGATCATCTCCATAGTGGGACCCCAGTGGAGCAACCAATACGGGGAGTGTATGATTCATAGGATTTCGCAGAGTTTCCGACATGACGCCCTTTGACCCGATATCGTTACCTCTGTAAGGTACACTCACGAAACATCTTATATCTTTCCTAGGTATGGCTCTGTATTTACACGTGTGTAATGTGTCTCATTTTACAACATTTACGAGACATTTACTTAAAAAAATGGTTATGATTTATTGGTAGACAACTGAAACTTTGGTTACCTACGAAACAGGAAAATTTTATATACAATGTGTTTCCTTCTAGATTGCTTATCTTATCTCCTACACACTAAACATTGTATGTTTGAAGTTACAATGTGCAAAGTTACAAGAACATTTATATACTGACCAGCAAAAGAAATAGCCACCATGAAATATTTTATAAAGGTCCCCTTAACCGCATTTTTCTTCGTTATCAATGTTTTACAATGCTTATTCCATTCCAAAATACTTCCAGTTTTAATTTTAACAGGCGAAACTTCTATTAGATGTTAGACAAGTAAAAAATCCCCACTCTTCGATAGAGAAAAAATATCCAAGTTGGGGTACATCGTCTCCTAGCCTAGGTAATTGGGCCTGGTAGCGGAAAGGGGCCGATGTCATATAAATGAAGGGGAAAAAAGATGAAACTCTCTTTTCAACATTAACATGTTTCCGTAAATCACACAGCAGTAGACTATACATCAACTCTTATTATTTATGTATGATAAAATGCAAATAGGCTTATGGGCAATGTTTTTGTAATTGAGTTTAATAGTGAATAAAAATTTCCGCGCGATAACAATGCCTTTAACTGTCGCGAACGTTTTTCAAGTTGTTTCTTTAATTGAGGATAGTCGTAGTCAGCGCTATGTGCCTTATACGATGGGAATACCTCCTACTACAGTTCAGGATGCCTAGTAAATGTGTATCTAGAGACTAACATTCATGAGACCAGCAGAACTCGGAATAAGAAAAAGAGCAAAAACTGTGGTTGGTGATCGCTTCATTGAGCTCAACACACTAAGGAATCCCAGATCAACAGCGGTTCAACTTCAACATCGCTTGCTAACAATGCGAGGGGTTAAAATAAGTGAGAGTACAATCAGGAGGAGGTTTGCAGAAAGTGCTATAACTTTGTGAAGACCTATCACAGGAACGCAATTGCTACCTAGACATCGAAGCCACGTCTTCAGTTTCGCAATTACATGTGAATTGGATTCTTAGGCAATGAAGTAAAGATGAAACGAACGATATGGGGACTGCACTATCTCTGACTAACTGACTAACTTTGTATTTATAATGTATAACTTGGCAAAAATGTTTAAAATACAAAGATAAAAGTATAAAAAAATAATCATTGACTTCACTTAATTTCTTTTTCAAAATGGCGGCCATTTAAATAATTAGGTATTTAGTATTCAAATATTTAAAGGCCACCATTTTGGAAAAAAATGTGCACTCAAAATAGGTCTTATTATGTACTAAAGCATGCCATTTACATTGTACTTTTGTATTACCTTCATACGATTCGTTAAATATATATGACATTCACAGGAAGTAAGGAAATGTTTCTCACTAATAAGGGAAACAAGCAGAAAATAATTACTCTAATCGCTGAAGAAATACGACAACAGGGATGTTCAGTAATTCATGCAGTTGATGATGCTGATGTTGACATTGTTAAAACTGGAGTGGAATCTTCAAAAATTAAAAATACAACAGTGATAGGAAAAGACACTGACCTATTGGTATTGCTGATTTATTGGTGTAATCAAGCATACCACAAGCTGTTTTTCAGAAGTGATAAAAAACCTTCCAAACAGAATAACATTTACAATACCAATGCCATTAGATATTCGCTCGGAAATGACTTAGCGAATAGTCTATTCTTTATACATTCGTATACAGGATGTGACAGCACCTCCAGAATATTCCATATTGGAAAGCAATCAGTTTTCAAACGTGTTGTTGAAGATCAATACTTTCGTGAACTTGCACTATCGTTCAGCTCAACAAACCTTAATCCTAATCAGGTTGAAGAATTTGGAAAGAAGATAATGGTATGTATTTTTAGTGGAAATCCAGATGATACACTAAATACACTTAGGTATAGAACTATTATTGATAAAGTATCGAAGGCAAAATGTTTCGTTCAGCCACAGAACCTTCCCGCAACGGAATCAGCTGTCAAGTACCATAGCCTCCGTGCATATTTGCAAATTTGTATATGGAAGCAAATGCAAGAAGGCTTGAACACAACAGAGTGGGGATGGAGTTTACATGATAATATGTATGTACCGAAAAAAATGGATTTGCCACCAGCACCTGAAAGTATATTACGCATAGTAAGATGTAACTGCAAAACCGGCTGTGGTGCCATGAAATGTAGTTGCCGAAAGAATGGTTTGGAATGTACCAGTTTATGTGGTCAGTGTCAAGAAAGAAATTGTGAAAATAGTCCGCAGCGAATAGAAGATGAAGAAATGGAAAGTGGAGATGAAGATTATGATGAATTGTGAAAAAACAGCCAAATCATTTTAATTTTTGTTCAATAAAGGAAAATAACCCATACTTTGAAATAATGGTTTTTTGTTCTTGTAAGTTTAATGTGTAATAAAGTTTTCTCTAATGTATAATAGGCAATTTGAGTGATTCAATACCTATCTTACCTATTCAATACCTATTTTATGCTTTTATCTTTGTAGTTTAAACATTTTTGCCTGGTTACACCTTATAAATACAAAGTTATACACAGTCATAAATTTTGTAATGGAAAATACAAAATTCAGCCGCCATCTTGGATTTTGACTGATTTCCTGCGCCGGGATTAATGGGGATTTTGAATATGTTAAAACAGACACTTTTCAGAATAGAATGCAAAAAGAATCATTTGTGTTGCAATTTTGCCCAGGTCAAGGGAATTTTTACACCATATTGACTGCACTAATATAGGATATTCCATTAAAAAAATGTAACTTTGGTGTGTCCCGTATTTATAGGACCACTTGGATATTCTTTGCAGGGATACTAAAAGAATTCATTAGATTCACTACAACTTTTATTTAAAACATTTTCTTTCTCACTTAAAACATAAAATATCGGTAGGCCTTTTCGTTGGATAACCCTGTATATGTGTCTTTTTTCTTAGCTAATTTTTAAATCCCGTAATCCCTCAACCTAATAACAATCTCTAATTAAATTACTGAATGTTTAAGTGCTTTTGTGAAATGTTTCAGCGTGGCTGAATTTTTTAACGGTCTAAAAGCTTTAGTGAAATATGTCAAATAATTCATTACAAAGTTACTGATGATTATGGAAACGTTGCTGTAAACTATTGGGAATTTTCAAATATGATCCTCATTAGTTTATTCAGTTACATTTGAAAACTTTTCATAATTTAGTCTAAACCTATTGAACCGCGCCAATATCCATTTGGCATGATGACGGTCTCGGATGCTAGGGCCAGGCAGGACTATTGCCTTTTTACCCTAGTCATCGCTGTAGACCTGGACCGGCCTCGTGCAGGGCGGGTTAACTTACTTTACGAACGGCCCCATTCACAAATGTGAGCGGTGCCGAAGATTTCGTCAACCTCCCTGGGTCCTGGCTGATGAACCCTGCTGGCTAGGGCCTCTTCTGTCTTCGTCTTCTTCTTCGCCAGCTTGTCACCCCCGGGGGGTAGTCATCTGTCTGTCAGGGACTGTGTGGATATTCTGTGACTTGGGATTGACTGCCAGTACACAAAGTGTCAATTGACACATTGCCATTTGGATCATCGGACAAGGTGAGGATGAACTGTGTAGCTCTAGGAGGTGAAGGCTTAAGTGCTTTCTTAGCACTTTCGTCCTTCACGGAGCCAGGGGGACAACAGGCACTGGTCGGTTTACTGACCGGCGCCCGCAAGGTTTGTGGGAGGGTGGTTGGTCGTGTCATGTCTTTTCAGTGGGTTTGGTCCATCTGTAAGGAAAGGATTAGTTATACTTACCCGTTATCCAGTAACTGTACCTTCGGCCTCTTGTGCCTCGGTGCGTCGGCCGATTGAACCGTACACAAAACTAGCAACCTATCATGTTAAAACCAGTAATTATTATTAACAAAAATTCGGCGTATCCATTAATTGAAGTAAAAAATACTTTCTTGTAAATATCATTTAAATTCTTTGGAAACAAATTGCAATGAAATTTGCCAAATAAATAAAAATAGGTACGTATATCAAGAAACATCACATAAACATACCTCAGTAACAAGAAATTATCATACACTGAAACTTACAAATATATAAACACAGGCTCCACGTGCTTTCGGCAATTTTGAACGACAGACTAGAAGATTATATTGTTTAAGCAGTTGAACGAGACGTGAGCAACCGTCAAGAGAGATTGAGAATTGCGGTCCATTGTTCTGGAATCTACAATTCCCAGTCTCGTTACTAGAGAAATGGATATCACAAAATGGCATGTGTTCATGTGAACGGTCGCTTAATATGAACGGTTGAATCAAATGAAATAACGTCGAAAACCATATGATTTGGCAAATTGTATTACGTTTCTATCGGGGACATACTAATCAACTTAAGATCTGCATTTATCACTTATTAATAACTTATTACTAACGTTTATTACATATTCTTGACATTAAATAATTGTTTGTCAATACCGCTATGACCTGAACTCTCTTCGAGAAGAAATTGCGTCTATGTTGAATGTCTTAAGAACATATTTTGATCCAGAGTATAAAAAATAAATAATCCCATGAGAGATTAAAAACAGAACCTACGTAATGCCGTCAAATTTCTTTTCAATACCAGAAAGATGTAGTTTTGAAGAAAAAGCGCAAAAATCAGCGGGATGCTTGCAAACACCATTTAAGCAATCCAGAAACGACTTCAACTTCGTTTGCACTAATCGTAAAAAAAAGCGATCTTGTAATATATTTCAGCCGAAACATGTTCATTGAATGTATCTTCCACTATATTTTACATAAGTTTCAGAAAATCAGTCTACAATTATTTATTAACTACTCTTTCAAAAAATAATCACGCGGTGAAGGATTACGTGAATAAAATATATTACAGGTAATATCTGGTTTATATCAATTCGGTGGCTTTGGGCACCGCATGTATAGCATAAGGGATTCAAATCCATCTTCTCTTGCAACTACAAAGACAGTGATAAGTATAGGGGGCGAACTACAGTTTTCTCGCATTCCGTAATTATAGTGATTAAGGTGGTGGGGACAACAAGACGGCTGACTGAATGATGATGGATACCAGGTTGATGGTCGCCTCGGATGAATTCAACTGCATTAAACAACAGCGAAACGGCATCTTTGGTGCATAACTCTTACTATGCAATGGAACGCCTATAAATTCACCCAGCTTCAATATTTCTGATCATATATAACATATGTCATCCAATTTGGAATCTTACTTTTTAGAATATCGACGCACAGCAGCAGTGAGCAACTGCTTACAATTATTGGTAATCCGCTTATTAGAAATATGGAAAACGAGTATTGATTTCGGAAATGCGGAATCAAAAGTCATACTGCCAGATCAAACTTGGTAACACTGCGAGAATAGTTTCTTAGCGGATTAATTTCCATTCGTGATCAGCTGTCACCCTTTTCTCTGTTTCTTTTTACTTCTGAAGGTGTCTTAATAGTGAAGTGTAGGAAAACAATCCAAAACAATCACTGATTTAATATATATATATATATATATATATATATATATATATATATATATATATATATATATATATATATGATTAAATATGATTTGAAGGAAACAACTACTCAGCGGGCAAAATACCCGACCTGCATTGAATTACACCTTCAAATCATGATAGATCGATAGCCAATATCATTTTTCTGTCAATTCCTAACCAGACATAGATCGATTTCGAACTTGTTTGTTCTCTTCGAGTATGCCAAGTAGGTTATGGAACAGACCAAATGATAGTTGGCCAACCTGCTAGTTATATACTAACTATGGTGAAGTGAATAGTGGTGAGAAGGGTATGAAACTTCTCATATGGTCTGAATGCTACTATCCCGAGCGACATCCTCGATGTCTTGTAGCGGATGGCATTTTGCACATCACAGCAAGTCCGAGAGCGGCGACCCCTAGTCCAGGTGGACTAAACTAATGTGATTAAATATGATTTGAAGGAAACAACTACTCAGCGGGCGAGACCCCGACCTGTATTGAATTGCACCTTCAAATCATGATAGATCGATATTGGCAGGATCACGTGTCAATTCCTAACCAGACATGGGTGATCGATTTCCGAACTTGTTTGTTCTCTTCAGTATGCCATAGGTTATGGAACAGACAAATGATAGTGGCCAACTCTTCTAGTTATATACTAACTATGGTGAAGTGAATAGTGGTGAGAGGTGAAACTTCTCATATGGTCTGAATGCTCTATCTGACATCCTCGATGTCTCTGTGGCGGATAGCGACTCTCAGTCACAGCAAGTACCGAGAGCGGCGACCCCTAGCCCAGGTAGACTAAACTAATGTGACTAAACAAATGATATTGGCTATCATGATTTGAAGGTGTAATTGTAATGCGGGTCAGTGTATTTGCCCGCTGAGTAGTTGTTTCCTTCAAATCATATTTAATCACATTAGTTTAGTCCACCTGGGCTAGGGGTCGCCGCTCTCGGTACTTGCTGTGATGCGAAGTCGCTATCCGCCACAGAGACATCGAGGATGTCGGTCGGATAGTAGCATTCAGACCATATGAGAAGTTTCATACCTCTCACCACTATTCACTTCACCATAGTTAATATATAACTAGCAAGTTGGCCACTATCATTTGTCTGTTCCATAACCTATGGCTACTGAAGAGAACAAACAAGTTCGAAATCGATCTATGTCTGGTTAGGAATTGACAAATGATATTGGCTATCGATCTATTATATTTGGAAGGTGTAATTCTGCAGGTCAGTATTTGCCCGGAGTAGTTGTTTCCTTCAAATCATATTTAATCACATTAGTTTAGTCCACCTGGGCTAGGGGTCGCCGCTCTCGGTACTTGCTGTGATGCAGGTCACTGCTCCACCACAGGACATCGAGGATGTCCTCGGATAGTAGCATTCAGACCATATGAGAAGTTTCTACCTCTCACCACTATATATATACATATATATATATATATATATATATATATATATATATATATATATATATATATATATATATATATATATATATATATATATATATATATATATATATATATATATATATATATATATATATATATATATATATATATATATATATATATATATATATATATATATATATATATATATATATATATATATATATATATATATATATATATATATATATATATATATATATATATATATATATATATATATATATATATATATATATATATATATATATATATATATATATATATATATATATATATATATATATATATATTTATATATATATATATATATATATATATATATATTATATATATATATGTATATATATATATATATATATATATATATATATATATATATATATATGTATATATATATATATGTATATATGTATATATATATATATATATATATGTATATATATATATATATGTATATATGTATATATATATATACCTATATATATATATATATATATATATATATATATATATACATATATATATATATATATATATATATATATATATATATATATATATATATATATATATATATATATATATATATATATATATATATATATATATATATATATATATATATATATATATATATATATATATATATTCTAGAAATTGAAACGAAATTTTGATCAGCTTTTCTTAAGAAATGTTTCTTATAAACAATTAAATCAGACTGTTATAACGATTTTGGTGGTACCCTGTGTAATATGGTACATTTGACAACCCACTTCGGAACTTAAACCGTTGAAAAACTGTGTTACGTTAGAATCTCTTACAAATGAAGTACTTTTATTTTGATAATGTGATCTGTAATGGAAAGCCGAGGAAAATTTGTAATGTTCCGATAGACCAGCCGTTTTGCTCCCCTTATACTAAAGAACGCGTAGCATTTTTTTTAATATGCCTCTATTGTTATTTCTCGGAATGGTTTCAGCAGCAGCTCTATTTTAAACAATAACCATTCAGGTATATCGTTATTATAATGGTCATTGGTAAACAACAAAAAATTTAATCTATTGTATTTAGTATTTCATATAATGAACAACTTTTTTAATTTCTACTCACTCTAAAATAATAATGCGCATTTGTTTTTCTGTTACAAATTATTCAGTCTATAGGCATAAATAATTCTAGAGGAATATGTGCTAAATATTTCTAATTAACTTTTTCACTCTTTCTGTAAATTCATCTTTTGTTGTTTGGTAGCTGATTTGACCTGATTACAAAAAGCCATAAAAATTATCTTTATAAGAAGGCTGATACTGACTAAAAAACAAATAAAAATATCTGATGTGGCCAGCACATAATTTTCATATATCAGCATATATCATCCCGATCTAAAAAAAATCATTCTATTTAATTCTTCACTTACCTCAATTAAATTTTAATAGAGTACCTTGAAATTATTCATTAAAATTTTTAAATAATTATCAGCGTCATTCGATACTGTCAATAATAATTCATGTCATATATTTTAATAATTTCTTCTTATTGACATTGACATTTTTGTAACAAAATTAGACATTTCAAATGTCAAACTGCCAAATTTATCCTAACCCCATTTTATGAGGTCAAATGTGTAAAAAATTTTACATCAGCTTTATTTAAGACCTTGGAAAATATATTTTATTAGCTTGATATAGTAGACATGATTTATAATCTTTCATCAAGAATATATTTTTTTGTAAAGACAAATACAAAAAAGCTTGGGTCCCGTGGACCTCCTTTCAGGGCTAATTTCGCTCATCACTGACATTGTCATTGTCTTTGGCCTTTAGAACACGTGTATCAAATTTGAAAGCTTTATCTCAAAAACTGTGGCTGCTATCGCAATATTACAGACATACAGACAGATATTTTTACATAACCTTACATTTTTTCATTAAAATTTGTCGAGACTCATCCAGAAATGCAATAAAATTTTTTAAATTTTTCTTCCCCTGAAATTGTACCTTTTCTTCTTTCATTCATTATGTCTCTTCTGGTGGTATTTATCACATTCACCATATTAATATGTCACCTAAAATATTTTTGAAAATCTTAATTGCCAAATTTGGGAACCTCTCCGTTAGTATTTTTTTAGTTAGCGTGGCCACATACGTACACACACAGACACACACACACACACGAACCGACAGACATCATTCAGAAAATAGTCAAAATGGCTTCAGGAGGGTTCAAAACGGATATATCAATCAAAATCTCGAGGTCGAAAAAAAAATCACAATTACTATACTTCCTTATATTATGTACAAGAAAGTAAAAAGCGGTAAATAAATCGTTGTGTTTCTTCTTTGAGGCGTACGTAGTTCATTCATATGACAAGACCAAACAAGAGCATATGTAGTGGCAATACGTTCCGAATAATACATTCATGAGGTTCAAATCCGATGAGGTATAGTCTATGAGCGCACTTGCTCGAGCCACCATTGTAGATGTTAAACGTTGCGTTTCGTATATTTGCGATGTATCTGTCAAGAAAGTAGGGGTTTGGTAAAATATCCAAGGTTCCAGTCTTTATACAAGCAATGATGAGTTGATCTGTTGGCATGGGTCATTGGCCTTGGTAAGCTGAAATTTTCTGACGTTAAACAACGCAATTAACATTTCATATCATTATAAAACCTGTAAGAATATTCTTACAGAAAATAGTAAAGTATTAAATTGCTCTCCGGAATATCCTTAAAACCATTATAAGAATTTTATAAATGTAAAAGGGCACCACTTTATAAAGCAAAATTCGTCTATAAATGCTCTTATAAATGCCATATTAGTGTAGCTATAAAAATAATAAAACAATTTTCAAAACATCTACAACACCTTTATACGGCTAATATAGACCTCTAATAAATCACTCCCAAAAATGTTGTATATAGGGCAAGTATAGCACTTTAAGCAACTATGAATATCACTTTTAAAGCTTGCAAAAATCTCTATTTACAGAACAAATTAATCTTGTAATAAGATAGGAATAGCAAAATTGTTTCCAACTTCGTTTCTTGTGGTCTATGTTCGTCAATATAGCGATCGATCTTGAAAAATGGAATTTTGATAAAGAACCTCAGTAATATTCTCCTTATTTCTAACCGCAAAGCTCGCTTTACTGTGAAAGTATAGACACCTTTTGGAGTAAAATATTTATGCACCTTCGCTAGTTAATGATTTTGATTATTAATAATAAAAATATATTGTAAAAGAGGAAAACAATTTTGACCCCAAACAGTGGTTTAGTTAGAACTATCGCTCTAATGGTGAATTATTGCAAAACTCTTTTTATTATTTATTCTTCTTACTAGTGTAAATAATAGCCTCCGACTTGTATTCACATACCAAGCCAGACAAAGGCAAGTAAATTAACAACTTTATATCGGTCATCCGCGAGAGCAAATCGGCGTCGTTTGAAACACGATTTGGTTATTTTTAAGACCATAATATTTCGTCATATCTGTACTAAAAGAGCATTAGCTTTTCCATAATCTTTTGTAGATTTCACGACACTATCTCGTTCCACTAAATGTTGCAATTTTAACACTATGTTTTTTTTAAACAAAACGGAGATGAATGAATGAATGAACGATCTGCAAAACACTGTTTGACTATTCACAGTGCTTCAGCAGTGTTTTTACTTATTAAGGTAGATACGGATAGGATGATTCTGATATAACACCACATATTTGCTCTATACAAGTTCTGTAACTGCATCAAAGAGTCATTACAAGTAAGCGATAGAGCAAAAGTGCTTATAGAGAAATTTTGTTATATAGCGGAAATTGTATAGATGTTTTTACAGTAATTAAAAAAGGTTTTAATAAACAGTTTTATAATTTGGTTGTAAGAATAGTCTTAAACCATAAATTGCAGCTATTTTGCTCCCAAAAACAAAAATTGAATTATGGGAGACCATTATACAACAAATTTGCAAATCCACAGCTTCTATACAGCTTTTATATACTATAAATCCCTCTTTAACCAAGTGATTTTAAGGTTAGTTTATTAGTTGGGAATTAACAATAAATTAATTTTTTTACAGCTGCATCCGTACTGATCAATGATTCTCCAGACGGAAAATGGTTCAAACACATGACCCATCTACAATGGCCAAAATCAGAAATATATTGACAAACTTTTGCAACGCTTCAAACATGTCTTTGGACCATACGAACTCTCACTATATCCATATATGAGAAATGATGGTTAATACTTCACAAATCTACCACAATCAAGACTATCAAGTGTCTTCTGCCGTGATTTATATCAAAATGCAATAAAGTCACTATTAATTGCAAAATTACGATTCAATAAACGATACAATCTAAAGATATTTAAATTAACATCAACGGTAGCATGTCAGTCATCTCCTTCATGACTTGATTGATTTCCTAGGTATTTTCCATGATGTATGTTAAAGTACTTACAGACAGATTAATATCAATGTTCTCGAAGTATACCAGAACGTTGGTAATATTTTCACGACTAACAAGGAAACAAATTACAAACCTTGACTTGATAAATATTTTAGATAAAAGTGTCAGTTACAAAAAACAAATAATTTGTAATAAAAAAAACTTGAAACCGGTAAACAAATCCGAAAAAGAATAAAAATATTTAATACTTAATTAGATTTATAGTGAGTTTCTATTATTTACCATGTATCAGAACTAGTGGTTTTAAAATTATTTATTTACATTTTTTAATGGCTTTTATTTATTTTATTCACTTGTATTTCTTACGAATATTATTAAATTCCTCTGGCGCCCATAGAAACGCTGAAGATGAGGAGAAGTAAACATGACTACCATTCTGGCCATCGCTTAAAAAAGCAGTTAGGCTGTTTGTTCACTGTGGCAAACACCAAATATTTATCTCGCTCGTTAAAATTTATCTTCAATTTAAAATTCCTCCTAATGACTAGCGATTCAAGTTACAACGAAGTACTGATCTAAATGACTGTAATAATAACATTTTTATAAAGACCGTTGATGCTGTCCGCTTTCTTGATAGGATGCAATTGGGAGCCTGTTTGGCTTATGTGAGTAGGTTTGCGAATAGGTTGGATTTGTTTATAGCGTTGTTTGTTGGAACTATATATTTATTTGGCCGGTCTGAAATTAGCGACACATTGTTGTTCGGCTGGTGCCGTGAGATGTGTAAGTTATTCCTGAGGAATTCTCTTTAGAGAGGCGGGCATTTTGCCCAGTTACTCGCGTTATTTAAATCTACTTAATAGTACTGCCTTGTAATCGGTTTGCTTGCATTTTCTACAAAGCCTACTTAGCTATTAAAACGTTCTGGTGAAATAATTGAGCCTTATAAGATAATGTAACATTAATATACCTATCACCAGTTAATGCATTAGCGTTGAATGTAAAATGTGTTGCAAGGCAGCCCCGCCTGATTAGCACAATAACAAAAATGCTCTATATTATTATCTGACGTATTTGAATTTATTTAAATTTGCATGCTTTACAATAGTTTATTGAGTAATTTTGTTTGTGTCTGTAATCATGTTGCAGTGCCGCCTTAATTTCCCTTAGATTTACTTACCGCCTAATAGAATGCTAGACTTCTAGACTATATCCTTACCTGGAAAATAAAAATACAATTTTTATTCACTACGAGTTCATTACGAATTTTAAATGCATTCACAAAAGTCAAATAATAAAAGATGCTCAAATATTGTTGCAAAAAATTGTTTCAATAATGTCAGATTTTGAAAACATTAAACACGATGCATCCCAAGGCTCTGCCCTGGGACCGTTATTATTTATATTCCATATTAATGATATCTATTATGATCTAATTCCAGACAAATATGTTTTTTTGCTGACGATACAACTTTATTATTTTCCTATAAAAAAAGAAAATCTGTTATAAACTACAAAAAATATTGAACTAAAGGCCAAGTCTTAGTTTTCTTTCAATAACCTAAAAATAAATAAGCAAACAACACAGTAAATTTTTCCAGCAATGCAACGCATGAAGGGGGTTGTGTCAAGCTATCACTCTGGACAGTTATCTGAAAACGACACGTGCGTCATATAAATTCTCTACAAGAAATTATCAAGTCATGTTCTTCTTCTAAGACAACTAAAAAAAGTTGCTAAGTAACCAGACGTTAGTCTATAATTATTTTCTTATTTATACTATTATGCTTTGGAGGAACCAATCCTCAGCTATGTGAGTTTTAAAATGCAAATGAAAGCAGTTCATATAATTGCAAAAGTAGGTCCCAGACACCACTGTAGCCTTTATTAAAAAATTATAGCATTATGCCGATACTTTCACTCTATATATATATTACTCATTAATAGAAATTATTAACCTATCAATTTTTAGTACCAATTCGAATACTCATAATATCAGACAAGATATACCAACTTACTTAGAACTTCTAGACATCTTACATAGTGTTTTTGAAATACATGCATAAATTCAAATTTGTAGATCCTTATCAAAATGTGAAACATGAAATTCAAAAAATCCAAAAAAATTGAAATATCTTTGGACCCATCTTTCTCATCCCAGTGTCGGCTCTAGGATTGCTAGTAATGTAGGGCGCCTATTTACTAAATTTCAAGTGTTCCGTCTGCATGAGACCATCAAATATAAATTAAATTCTTTATTTCAATTCACCACACACAAAGTTTGTACTTTTAATAATAAATTAATGTTTTTAATAAAGAAAAGTTCCATGTTTGTTAAGTCAATGTTCAAAAAAATCGCCATTTGTGGCAGTTAAACACAATTAAAAATTCAAATGCACAAACTGTTGAATGCACTAACAAGCTAGAGCACAGAATTTTACAAACAATAACATGATTTTACTTAGAGTATGCACCACTTACACGGTATAGTAAATACTCGCACAGTGAGACGTAAATCATATGACAACGTCTCGTATTCGTTACGAATTAGTTAAGGGCTTCAAACAGAAGCGATGACAAATACCATAGGCGTAGATAATATTTTTGCGAATATCAGAATGTGAATATTTATCGATTTGATAACATGCATGTATTTCAAAACGCCTTGTATCAGAAATTGCCACTTGATTTAAAATTGAATTACAAGCTTTAATCCAAAAACACTGCTCTTATTCCATATAGATATATTTGGGCGCCCCTGCATTGTGACCAATTAAAATTACGAGGCGGTTGTCTGCCTGTTTTTCTTTAAATTTTCTTAAATTTTAAAAATTCACTATTTGCATTTTTCCTTACATTTTACTTTTTATCAACTGACATAAGTTATTTGACAGTATTAAAACAAAAACTCATAGACTACTTAATGATGTAAAAATATGTTTATTAGTCACTGAATGATAGCAACTTCATTTTGTACCATTCATAATATATTCAATATTATTAACTATTTACATACGTTAAAATGGATTTTAAATCATCTTCGATAAAAAAAAAATTGTTTACATTAATACAAAAATCCATAAAGCACATAAAAGGGCAAGTTATTTTTTTATATGTAAAACTCGCTCCGAGTCTACTAAACTGGAGTCCTCATTATAGCTAAATGTTTTTGTATGCGTATCACCTGAATCAGCTGACATATTTTTTTATAATAGTTATATTCTTAATGAAGTGAGGAACACCATAAAGATGTGATCAAATATCCCAGGTTAGCGTAGGCCAGTGACATCCGGTGGAGATGGCTGATAATATGGACGGACAGCGACCTTTCCGACATCAATCTTGTACTTAATCTTTCATGATACCTGGGGATACGTATTCTGACACCTCTTTACTCTTTACAACTATCGTAAAACTCTGAGATAATAATATTAATTTACGTTACAAACACTTCAATTTTATAACGCTGTAACGTGTCTGTTAGTAATTAATATTTGCAAGGTTTATTTTCCATAAAAAAAACACCTCAGTCTTAGCAGTCTAATAGAAGTATATACAGACTGTTCAGGCTTTAAATTTCTTACATCGTCGTTATCTGCATGGTCTCCAGAAAATTTTATTTGGTCGATTTAAATTTTATAAGAAAATATCAAATGTTTATTTAATATCTGTCTAGTTTTCCAGTAATTGGGAAGTTTTGGTTGAAACACCCTGCATTTCCATATTTAATGCAAATCATACACGTAGGTATAACAAAAATTTGCAACATTAATCATAAGCGCATATATGCTGGCCACAGATGTGTGTAAAAATGTTATTCAAATCCTATTGAATTCATACATCCACATCCTCAAAATTTACATAAATATAATTGTGACTACCTAGTTATTACAAATAGTTATAATCGTATTGGCAGCACAATATGGATGTGGGTGCTATTCACTTACTGTAACTTTTGAAATGACTCAATAATATATGACAAATTAATTGACATGGTTATGCAAAATAACCAGGCAGCCATAACGTTTTATACAGGCTGGCCTCTGAAAATAGTCCGCCCGGGTTTATGCCATTTTCATTCAAGTTATATTTTCAATGTATCAAAGCGTAATCGGGATTTGCTATTTGAATTCATTAATAATTGTGCCTTGATATAACTCCCTAACAATGGTAACAAATGACACGGTAATTAAACAATCTATCACATGAGATAAACACAAAAATTCTTAACAAACAGATAAAAGAAGAAAAGAAAAAAGAAACCACGAACGAAAGACAAAATACTGTGTCCAGGCTGATAGAAATTCCTATTTAACAACAACATTTACCTTAACAAAAAATTCCAAAAATAAATTCAGGTAGTAAATATTTTAACACCTTTGCGCAAAACTATTGGTATAACGACACACTTCCCCAATGACTTCGAGAAGTAGAAATTGAAAACTATTTTCAGATATACCCCAAGTTTCCCAAATACGCCCACTCATATTTTACAATTTTATTAACGATAACGGGTTAAATTACCACACTATTTGACCAATTTTACTGTGTTTCATAAATACTTAAACCAGTAATGACTGAGTAAACATTATGCTGACCACAGTAAATTATCAAGCATCCAATAAAATTGGATAGAGAACTGACAACCGTAAAACGACAAATTCAACACGTCTTCCAAATAGTAGTTCTGTTAGTTCCAAGCTGGAAAGGCACCAGACTCTACATTCGAGAGACACTATCAAGATTGCGATATTTCGAGGTAGCCTAGTCTTGAGTTATTAATATATTTTTTCCTGCATTAAGCGACACCTAACAGGACTATTGAACCACGTGCGTAACGTACGTATGGGAAGACTGAACGAGGTTGGTCGAGGTGCTAATTCACCTATCACCTCATCAGGGTAGAATCTAGGTAGCCAAGCTTTACCTATAAATTTCATAACTTTGGTTTGTAGAAGAAACTGTCAATACAGTTGTAAATAATAATAAATACAGGGTAAAGGAATGACTTGTTATTGTCTGTCCGATGCCGCTGGCTTAAGTTGCTCTTGAAGTTATCAGCGACACAACTTCTGCAAGCAACCTCCATGAAAATAACGAAAATCACTAACAACACGTTGATGATTTAATGAGATAAGTGAACTATAAGTGATGAATTGCCAACAATTCATACGGCTCAATTTTCAGCGATATTGCACCATCCATTTAAACTCCTCGGTTAAAATATGAAATGTATGTGTATGTGTTTGTGTGCACAACATACTTCAAATCTTGGAAACTTCCGTTTCCAATCGTACTGTCAGGTTAATGCGGAAAATATCTAAACTTTAAACTATATATACCACAGATCTAGATACGCACACAAAAACCGTACGACTATTAAACCTTACCTCTCGAAAGCGTCAAGGTGTATCCATAAGTCGATTACTATGATTATTAAAATGTGTAATACATATAAAATTATAATTTATGAATGTTTATTTAAGTATAGTGATGCAAGTTATCATAATTAATTGCCATATGTATTAGTTCTCTTATTCGCTCAATATGAACAGGATAAAAAGAAGATTCAACTATTTCCTCAAGTCGAATCAACTTTGTAATGAACAAATATAATCCCACAATGAACACATCAAAAATTAAGAAATACATCATTCAAACTGTCAAGGGAAATTACATATTATAAAACCTGCATATTAAAATCTAATAAACTTTTTCAAAAATAGTTGTTGGATTATACCTCGTTAACTGTCGTTAACAAGCCGTTCCTAATTATGCCATCGCGCAAAAAAAAAACATAAATATTGCGTTAACCACCAACAGAAGTCTCCAGAAAAACCAGTCTGGTTTTTAGCCAAGTTATTTTCTGAAACAGCTCGACGTATAATTAAACACCAATTAATCCGGTGCAAACGAAACTTACTCCGGCTGTTTCCGGTATCCTTCCCTAGCCTAACCATAGACGTGCAGGGTTTAGTTCAATGTGTTTAAAGGAAAATAAAGCACATACATTAGTTGAAATAAATTTTGTTCTTAAAAAAATTGTGGGTAAAAATAATCGAGGCTTCCTCTTAAAACAAAGACATCTACATTAAAATGACAAATATTTAATTCGCTCTTCAATGGTAAACAGAAACATTCTGTAAATAACTATTCTTCAAACTATATGCTCACCATGCATTGAATGGCTGACAGAAATTGTACCTATTTTGCAACAAATAACCTAACGCCAGGTGGCACTAACAGTATTCTTTGTAAGTTACTGCTATAAGGATGTCGTAATTCTATAAGGAACAAGAAAGAATGCTCCTGTGATTTAACCGACGCAGGGTTGCCAACTTAGACGATAAATCGCAAATTGGGCGATGTGAAATTGTAATTTGCAACATATTTTTTCTAGTTTGCGATTGTCGCCAAATTGGGCGATATTTATTTATAAAAAATATCTGGACGTGGCATTTGTGCCGTATCTGTTACTTCGGTTTTTGTTTTTTTTTTCCCGATCACGTATCAGATATACTTGTGAAGTGTAACCGTAATCGTCATCGACCATGTAAGACAACTGTATAGTTTGTTGATTGCATTTTTTTTTTACCTAAAAATTGTCACAATACAGTTGTTCTGTTGTTCACTTGTCATACGACGCGACGGGACAGAGCTACTTATTCTGTAGTTGGTATTTATGTAAATTATGGGTAAATATGAAAAATACAAAAACAGTATAAAATGGAAGGGAACATTTAAAATCAAAGGAAACCAATAGATTGGGAAATTTTTTTTTAAAATTTGATGATTTGGGTGATTTTAGATCATGTAAAGGCATTTTTTTTCTGAAAGTTGGTAATCCTGCCGACGGGAGCATTAATAATTTGAACCTCATATTTTCAATATCAGGAAGTATCTGTCGGTGTATACGATCGATGATGGTCAAATTTAGCACTTTTTTGCTAATATGTATTTATCATGCATAGCACACCAAATTCAATTCAGCACACTTCGTGGGCATGTTGCTTTTCTGGAGTGGTTCCATTATGTCAAGCTAATTTAAATCTTTTTTAGATTTATGTAAAATATCTCTTTTCTACTGACCATAAAAAACATCATTATCAATTAAAAAATTTACATTTCTTTAATTGATTATGATTTGATCGAATTTAAATTTGGAAATTTTATAAATTAACAAACAAAGAATATCACAAACACCACCATATGAGGAATTATTTATATTTACTATGAAATATACTTTTCACCACGCCCATGGTTTTAACTATGTGGGTTTAAGTCTACTAGCTAACAAGATCGCTTGTTAGTTAATGTAATTCCAAAATGCATGGTTATTAACCAAATTTGAGGTTTTTTCTGAGAAGTATTTGACTAATTGTGTTATTATCAAACCCTCCTTGGGTAGGTAAGCATGACAGGTTTACCTAATTTTAACTGCAATTTAAAAACACAATTAGTAACTAAAGGTAAAGTAATTTAAGGGCTTCCGATCAGATCAACGGGTTTCTATTTTTGAATAATTATGACAAATACATGCCATAGCCAGGTCTTTGCAATATAACATGTAAAAAGGCGAATTTTTACCAGATATTTATATACAAAAAAAGGTTCTACCTATCAATGTATCATTATTTGACCTTGTATTAGAGATAGAGATAATAATAATAAGTATCGGAGTCCACGGGAGGATTATCGGGCATAGAAAAATACATTAACATCGTCAAAATTTACAAAATTTATATAAATATTAGAAATTTAAGTAAAACAAAGACAGAGCAGCAAAGAGAAAACACACAATTAAAATAAACCTAAAATTAAATCAGACAATAAACAACTGGTTGTTTTTTAATCTTTTTATGCATTTAAAAAATCAGTGAAAGAATAGAAAGTGTTTTCAATTAAGCATGTTTTAATTAATTTGATTTAGACATGTTTATTCTGCAGGGAGTGCATTGCAGACTTTAACAGCATTTAAAGTCAAGCTATTTGAATACTTCGACATATTTGACGACATTGTGTTAAGTTTATTCACAGAAAGAGCTATAGATCTTTCAATCGACATGCAAGAATTCTCATCATGATATAAAGCGTTTATATTTAAATAATATTTTGAGTCATCAATGTATAAAATGAACAACAGACAAATAATTTAACTACACGATGTTTCTATGCAAATAAAACTTATATTCCTGCGCAAAATCACAAAAATTATGTTCTGCCTAAAACACATGTGAACTTTTCGTGGCTGCTGCACTAGAACTATATTCTTATAACGCATACTTTTAAGGATGATCTTATTTTAGCAGGTGTACCAGCACATGGCCGGCAAGGTTCCAGATCTAACAACAATACATTTCTTTTTCTGGTGGTACCTGAAAAGTACGTAAATCATCCTTGTAACATAGATGAAAGAAAGTATAACTTTACCCCCCCTCCTAAAATATCTACCACTTCATCCGAAGCATAAATTATTGAAAAAATGCTCTAAACGTTACACAATCTTTGCAATACAAAAAATAACACATTACGAACTAAAATTGTAATAATTCCGTCAAGCTAAGGCAAATTCTGTCTCGTCTCGTCTGAATTGAAATTACGTTGTCACGGTTTTAACCCAAGACGAGATACAATAGCAATCTGGTTTTGATGGGATCATGTCTATAAAATATACTACACGTAAGTTATCAACAAATAACTTCGAAGAGAACAATCGCTGTTTCAGTATACATATTTCTATTTATATTTTTTAAAATTAAATTAAGAATTACGGTCATAAATTTCACATGGTCAAATAAACTGGTGAAAACCAAACTGACTGTTTTAAAGATAAAATCAGCAAGAGGCCGGTGTCATATGGCGTGAGGATGCATCCGAGCTTATATTACTTTAATTTAAAACACATTAGCCACCATACTCATTTTACTCATGATTTTGTCTTAACTTATGTCGGCCCCAAAATTTATAATTATTTCATTTACACGCGATAAATATTAGCATAATCTAAATAATATTGAAACGCACATAACTTGAGTCACATTTGAATAATATTCGTGTAGAAAGGTCGTATAAATTAAGTTTGCTATACAGAGCTCTTAATTACTTGTTTTAAGTTTTTAAATAAAATTAGCATTCCTTTATACAGGGTGTCTCACCTGGAACTGCATCGATCGATATAGGGAAAAGTATGCACCAGCAAAATTTAAAAATTTAGAAAATTACTAATGGTCAATCCAACTAAAATAATTACAAGCATCTGGCACCTCCGGTTATACCGGAAGTCGATACCAACTTGCTTATTTTAAATGGAATACCCTATATATTTTAGGGTTTTCGAAAAAAGCATAAATTTCTGAGTCAAAAACATACCCTATGCCTAAACCCAGCCGTTTCGGAGATATTTGACATTTAAAAAAAAATTTGACAGGTGTAATGGTTTACAATAACCTTTATAACTTTCTTCGTGTAAAAGATACTCATTTGCCTTTTGGCATGCAGAAAGACTATAAGGTGAGCTATGCTCTACAATTTAAAGAAATTCAATAATATTATACCAAGTGTTCCATTTTTAACGTTTTTTTGTAAACTTCAAACCGCGAAAACTTACTTAAGTCAAATGGAACACCCTGTATTTTTTTACATCAAGTTATATGTAGTTAAATTCCTTTTTTTTCTGGTATAAGCATTGTGAGGGTTTAAGTTACAACTTTTTGAAATATTTGCGATTTTCTTAGAAATTCAAGAATTCTTAGTAAAAATTTTATGAAATTAGCCATGATTAGACACAATCAGTCATTCTCAGTCATTCTCTTATGTCAAAAAATGCCACCGCGTTTAAATTACACCCATGAAGACTTTTTGAATTTATTTATTATTTATGGAGAATGTGATAAAGTAATATCAAGAACTTGTAGTACATTTGTTACTAGATATCCACAAAAACGGAAAATAACACTAAACACTGTAACATGCCTATTAATTGGATTGAAGACACTTTGCATAAACTAACATAGCTAAGATAAAATCAACTAAAAACCTGATTCCATTTTAATTTAATAATTGTTCAAAATTCCGCCCTCAAACCTCCACACATATTTCGCACATTCGGATTAATTCTTCATAGGTAGCTCCCTCTAATTGAATCCTGTGATAAGTTTTGAAATGCATTTCTTAATCTCTGCATACAATCTTCAATAGTTGTTAATGGGCTCTCATAAACTTTATTTTCAATAGTTCTCCTAATAAAATAATCTAAAATTGATAAATCGGGCGACGAGGAGGCCATAGGAAAGGTCCATTTGCTATCCATTAATTGTAAAAAGTTTCTTGTAAAAAATTATTTATCAAATACGTGTTATGTGGGTAAATACCATCGTGCTGATAAAAAATGTTTCTATGTTCGGCGAGAAGTAAATTTTCTACATAGTTATTATTCAAATTTTGTAAAATATTTAGATCTTTCACCTAAAAAAAAAAACAAAAACAAAAATTAACTTTACATATTAGCAGAAGAAGAAATCTTTATAACTTACTGTTTAAATTTTTCTGATAAAATTCTAATGCCACCACTCTATCGTTTCTTATGGCACAGTAAACATTAAACTGACAACTTTCTTGAAAATTTCGCTCCCTGAACACATGAGAATTCGAATCACTCCAATAAATGCGAATTGTGTCCATTAAAAAAGTACATTTTTGGTAAATTTAGCTTCATCTGACCCTATAATATTTCCCAAATAAGAATTGTCGCCTACAGATCTTATTAGAATAAATTCACAAAAATTTTCTCTTCTTAGGAAATCTGTTTCTTTTAATCGTTGAACCATTTGTAACGAAAACGGGTGAAATTTATGTTTAATTAAGATTCTGTGAACTGAGTCCTTGCATAGGCCCAATTCCAGACCAGCTTGTCTTAATGACATCATTGGAAATGCATGAAAATATCCCGGAATTACTATTTCTACGTTTTCGTCATCAACAGTAGGCTTCCGGTTTTAAATTCTTGCCTTGACAGAGCCATGGTTTTTAAAATTATTGAGTATGCGTTTTACAGTGTTTGGTGACGGTTTCCGTTTTTGTAGATATCGAGTAGCAAATGTACTACAAGTTGTTGATATTACTTTATCACATTCTCCATCCAAAAAGGAAATGAATATCTTTTATACGAAGAAAGTTGTAAAGGTTATTGTAAATCATTATACGTCAAAATTTTTTTAAAATGTCAAATATCTTTGAAACGGCTGGGATTAGGCATAGGGTATCACGTTTTTGACTTTGAATTTTATGTCCTTTTCGAAAACTCTAAAACATATAGGATATTCCATTAAAAATAAGCAAGTTGGTATCGACTTCCGGTGTAACCGGAAGTGCCAGATGCTTGTAATTATTTTAGTTGGATTAACCACACTGCCATTAGTAATTCCCTTAATTTTCAAAATTTTCAGGTGCGTACTTTTCCCTATATCGATCGATGCAGTTCCTGATGAGACATCCTGTATGTATGATTGTGCAGAAGTACACCTAACTCATCCTGAGTGTCAGAGTACGGTTAAATTTAGTATGGTGGAGATGACTTGTTAAAAGTCGTTTGCTGCAATCTACAGTTACATTTTTCAGAAGCAAATTACGGCCTGATTCTAAACACTTCGCAATGTCAAAGTTATTCGAGGCCTACTAACATTTTAATTGAAAACAATTAAAGAACAACAATCATTTGCTTACTATTTTTAATATTCTTTTATATTGGCAATCAAGTTTTTCAATGAAAACTTCAGCCAATTTTCTTTATTTATATGCATATTCCATAGTTTAATCATATTTTTTAAAATTATAAAATCATTATTATATTTTTTTTTATTATTATTTTTCGGTTTCCCGGTGCCGGTCAGTCCTCCCGTGGCCTCCGACGCCTCACGGGGAGTCGCGCCGGCGGATCAACTACAGCCACTCTCCACATCCCGCAGGGTTAGTGACTGTAGATACCAGAATCGTGTGCCCTAAGCAGACGGAGAGAACCCAGAATGACCGCCTTCTGCACTTGACCTGCCAGCCACTCGGCTGGTTTTTGGCAGGCCGGTATGATCTTCAGTTCCGAGAGTAGCGTAGGCTTTATCCCTCCGAGTACACCGATTATAAGGACGACCATCTTTACCGAGTGGCCTGGGTACAGCACTTGGAGCTCGTACCGGAGATCTCGATATTTAGTCCGTTTCTCCTCCTCCTTCAAGGTGATGTTTTTCTCCGCAGGTGCCGAGAACTCGATGACATACATCACCTTGAGTTGATGGTCGAGGAGGACTATGTCAGGCTTGTTGGCTTGGATTAGCCTGACAGTCGGGAACGAGTAGTTCCAGTAAATCCGGCATTTCTCGTTCTCGACAACGGACTCAATATCTCCGGGGACGTAAGGCAGCACTGGTGTCTGGTCTACTCCGTACGAGTGCCTTAGATGGTAGTATAGCACTCATAACGCCGCGTTATGCCGGTGGATGTAGGCCGAAATCGCATATATAAGGCATGCAGATAGTAAGTGCATGAGCGATTCCGGCGCCTGATGGCAGGTCCTGCAGTTGATATCAGGAACCTCTACACGCCACACGCGGCTTCGGTAGACCAAGGTGTTGATAACACCATCTTGACAGGCCATAATGAATCCCCTCGGTCTCCGACTTAAGCCCTGCTGACCTTAGAAAGGCGAAGGTCAGCCTGGTCGATAAACCAAGTGTTTCTATATTCTTATAGAAGACACCATGCTGGGGTTTATCGACGTGCTGCCGAAACAGTTTCTCCTGTTCGGCAGCTCTAATTCGGGCTATCAGACGATTTGGCTGAAGTTCGGTGACTGACTCAACATCAGCACCTCGCCGGCCTCCTCGCCTGATGTCAAATGCGAGACCGAGTTCATCTGCGGCTCTTTTTGCTGCCTTGAACAATCCTGCTCCCACTCCTACAGTTTCGTGATGTTTTACGAACCGCAAGAGGGGATCTGAGCTCCTGAGTATGTTACATGCCATACTCAGTACTACTCTGCCATGCGTACACTCCATATATTATTATTATTATTATTATTATTATTATTATTATTATTATTATTAGAATGTCCTGCGGGAACTGAGTACGGGATATTCTAACAAGACAAGATTCTCAGTGTGTGAAGATTAAAGACTTTCCAAGAAAACAAGCATTAAATTTGAACCAAATATGCAAGTTCCTGTGTAATTACTGTAACGTCTAGTTAGAAAGGATTTATCAAAAATATAACTACCAATTAAATTAAATTACAGTTTAAACAAACATAATTACTATGACAGGATGTGTAGACAAATTATATATTTCAGAAGCTATATTCCTGTCGTTTACAAATTTAGTACAATAGAGGAACCAACAAAATCAAAGAAAATTATACGACAACAGTTAATGCAACTGAATACCCAGCATGAAAATGAAGGCGATAGAAACTTCCTGTTAATTAAAGAAATGTAACGCAAAGTTACAATTAAAAAGTGTATTTTAATATAGTAAAACAGAAGGCCACGCAAAGATCAATATTTTATATGAACTTGCAAATATCATCAAATTATCTTGTACCGATTTAAAGAGCAATAATATGACTCTTTCCGATGAATCGTATGGTATGAGACTTTGGCACCGGAACAATTTCATATTCATACTAATATAGTAAGATACCCAGATAGAAATGACTCGAGATTGAGGCAGTGCTGAAAGACAAAGACACAAGTCGAAGTTTCCTGATTCCGATTTCGTATCGTGCTATTGTCCATAATCTGGGCTGACTGTTGTTTCACGCTTGCCATTACCGTTTTTTCACATCGCAGTGGTCGTGACAAATTGTATCGTTCTACGATACGACTTCTACTGTTCTATAGGCTAATTCTCCGATGCAATGGTACGAAACATGCGAATCTTTTGGTACGAATCTTTTTGTATTACAGAGTCAATACGATACGATTCCTTGAAGAGAACCGCATTGCCCATTTCTAATAACAAGTAACATACCTTGCGCCCATAAAGTGACCCTCCCCAATATCTCCAGAAGGGAATAAGATATCCGCATGTGACAAATCAGGATGAAGTTACATTATTACTAGAGGAGGCGTCGACGCCTATCAAATGGAACATTTCAATTGGCACATGCAGTCAAGTGACCCCGTATTTTGAAGATATTTTCAAGACCTTTACGTTGATATAAAAATTTTGAAAGATGATTAATGATGAAGTTACGAGGATAAGATTAAATGTATTACGGGTAGATTCATTGTCTAATCAAAATAAATGTGCAAAATGAGCACCAGTCACTTTCTGGCACATTGCTAGGCGATTGCGAAATTCGTCCCTCTATGAAATTTTCAGTTAGAAACCTACACAATGCTCCATTCTTAATCCTGTATAGATTTCGGCTGTGCTCTGTATACGACACCCATCAGACCAGACGACATAACAGTCCCATAAGAAGAAATCTAGTGGCGATAAATAAGGTGAACGTTTTGACCATTTAATGGGCTTTCTTCGTCGATCTGCTAGGATACTTTGGTCCAAATATTGCCTTGCTTTCTCACTTACGCAAAAAAATGTGGAGGAGCTCCGTCATATTGTATAATGAGATCAACAAACCCTTTGTCTGATGCGTCGGCTACTTTAATACATTTCTTCTTAACCTCGTAACTTCGTTAGAAGTCATCCAAATTTCAAAATTTTTTTATCATCGTAAAGAGCTTGATAATACCTTCAAAATGCCCCCATGAAGACATTATTTTTGATGCGACTTTAATTTCAATTTAGATTTATGACTCCTGTGAGTACATACTTAAAATCGTAAAAAAGATTAGCCAGTTCTAATATATCTATCAGCATAAAAAAAAGCGTTTTATTTAAACAGTTGAGCAATTTCTTTACCAATCATAAAGTATTTTATTTTATGAAAATGATTCCATATCATCATTTAACGAGTCAAGGGTCAAATACGCAAAGCAAAAAGGCAGGCCGTTAATCCAAATTTCAGTATAGTTACCTTCTATTTCAACAATGAAGCTAATAAATAAAAATATCGAAATCTTGAATATAAATTAAATAGCCCCCACGATACGAGAACATTTTTTGAATATAATTTCGTTGTATTTTTTACACGTTTTTCACCGCAAGTGATCCCCATAAATTCAAGCCTGAACAATAAATGTCCAGTACCGCTTTTAAAAATATAAATATTTCTATATTGTTATTTCGCCTCACCCTAACTGCTATAACTTATTTTATCATATACAAGTTTTGTCAGACACGAATATGTCACTTTCGTTTAATAATAAACTGTAATAAATTTATTTGGGTGCTCTGAGTAGATCTTATCTACAATAGTCGAACTATTAGAATATCTTGTAGAAAGAAATTAATAAACATTTTTTTGATGAACTCGTTTATTGTATAAAGGGCGTTCCAATGAGGGGAATGACAAATTTCACAGTTTCACACATTCGCGCAACTAATAGAAAAATGATTGCATATTTTGTCAAAAGTTTTATACATGTTATACGAATCAAAATTGACTTTTTGCAAATTTCTGTATATTTTTTATTTATATATCTTGAATAATTCCTGAAACGATTCGCTAATTTTAAAAAACGTTATAATTAAAAAATTTCGAACTCACTTGGCTCACAACCATTTTAAAATTTGCTATAACGATCTGCACTAGATCGTTAACAATAAAATACATAAAAAATAATTAAAACAACAAACAACACCTGAATTAAAACAAGTTAAGAATATAGTTAACCGAAAAGAAGAAAAATGGATGGGTAAAACGAAAGATAAGGGGATGGGGAATACAAAAGCTCTAGCTCACCTAGTATGGGAGTGGAACTAATTCTTCAATCGGAAGATAACCCAAGTCTTTCTATATAGGTACCTGCCGAAAACCCCATACACAGTCATTTCCTATTTGAGATGACTGGAAGCATAATTAATGGCATCCGCTAGGGTCTGGAATTGTACATAGATGGATCGAGGATTCAGGACAGAGTTGATGCTGCTAGCGTAAGCAAAGGTAACGAGTTCACGTTTGATATACCTACAAGCTATTCCAAAATGAAATATATGTCATCTTTCGTTTATAAGTATATCTTATATATACAGCGGGCAATTAGGGTGATCGGAAATTGGGGGGAGAGCTTCCTAGAAGTCCTAATCGGGCTTTATGTTTGCAAAAAAAGTATGATTAAATCAGAATTACGAAACAGTTATGGCACAGGATAAAAAATATTAGGTTCAGTCTTTCAGAAGGAGACAGGACAATCTTGTCTCGTGTTTATGGAGAAGGACATCTTTATTCATACTGTTACGCGAATGGACTGTGTAGACTACTGGTTCCAAAATGTGCCCTGAGATGGCGTCACTAGTATTAAAACAAATTAAATAACCATGGAACTCTAAATTTATAAAGACGGACCTGGATCTATGTTCCGAGAGGCCGAGAACGTTCGAGAAAATTCTGGAGCATACATGCATGGATATGTAAAAAGCCCACGGCGGGTTGAGGAGTATAGTCTCAATTTGGAATCGAGCGAGTAAAGAAAAAATAAGTTAGAAACTAAAATAGTGATTTCTAAATGTTTAACTTTAATTATAGTTCACCCTTCATTAAGTTATTGTTGTTAATTGTTTATTATTAGTTAACAAAGTAGTGTGTAAGTGTTACCTGGACAATCAACAAATTCATTCGGTTTGAGATGTTTGTGGGGATAGCAAATATGTAACGATATTTTACATAATTGTGAATTATTTGGTGTACTATGAGTTACGCTCTCAGAAGGCGACTTCTAAAGTCGGAAGAATTACAGGAACCACCTTCTAATAAACTGCTCTTGCTTATAGAGAAACAAGTTCTTATTTCGTATTAACAATATAAGCCTGATAAATAGCCACACTTTGATGTTTACTGGAAAGTGTCAAGAAATATCCCTCTAATCTAACACTTATAAAAGTTAGTGACATACTATGCGTAAATAAAAGGTGATTATAAAGTAAGGGATATATTTCAACTTATTATATATTCTTAACAAATCAAATTAATAACAAAAAATAAATGGAATCTAGTTGCTTACATAATGGGATTTCTGATGTCAAACACTAGTTACCGCAAATGCTCGATATGACCTCCATTTTGTTGTAAAATTACCAACCGCTCCTCCAAATTGTATACAGCACTATTCAACATTTCTGGTTGAATTGCACGAATTTGCTCTCTAATACTGTCCTTTAATTCCTCCAGCGTTGTTGGCCGTGTTCTAAAAATTTTTTAAATAACCCCACAGCCAGTAATCCGCTGGGTTAATATCAGGCGATCTTGGTGGCCATGAATTTGCAAAATGTCTGCTTATAACACGATCTTGAAAACCGCAGTTAACAATTCTTTAACTGGTCGGTAAATGTGCGGAGGTGCTCCATCCTGCATTAAAATCATGTTTTCAATTCCTTCGTGCTCGTTTTGCAACTGTGGAATTGCATAATCCCTTAACATTTGAAGGTATCGTTCACCAGTAACAGTTACAGATACGGCCTCCCCATTCTGTATTTCCTCGAAAAAGTATGGACCAATGATAAAATTAGCTGTGAAACCGCACCAAACGGTGACTTTTTTGTCATGAAGGCTTTGCTGAACGATTTCATGTGGATTTTCTGTTGACCGTATTCGACAGTTTTGAGTAGAAATACCATCATTAAGAGTGAAATGGGCTTCATATGTCCATAAAATACGGGATAACCATTCGGGTTCAATTTCCATCTGAGCCAATACGTGTAATGAAAAATCGTACCTGAGAACAAAATCTGCGTCCTTTAATTCAAACAGCAGTTGCAGTTTATAGGGATACATTTTTAGGATTTTCCGTAAAATTTTCCAAACCGTGGTGTATGGCATTTGTAATCGTTTTGATATGGCATTCACACTACTGATTGCTAGCGGATTAGTATTGGTTACGTTTTGATTTTCCTGAAGAACTGCTGAAACTTGACATCACTAATCTAGGTCTTCCTGATCTCGGAAGGTCTTTTACAGACCCTGTTCTTTCAAATTTGCTAATCAAATTACGATACGCCTTCATTTTGCACGGCCCTGCTCTCAAACCCATTTTCGTACGAAATCTTCGTAATCCAGTAGTGTAATTGTTGCCGCCTTCATAACAATATTGCACTAAACCAATTCTTGTTTGCAGATCCATATTGAAATTGTTACAATTTACGTTACGCGAGTTTTATTTTGAGAACAATTCTCTAAATTACGATTATTTCGTTTGACACTTGTATCAATAGTTGTCACGACGATTCTTTTGTTTTTCATAGATACACTAAAATCCAATTATTGAGGCAACTAGATTCTGTTTACTTTCTGCTACTAGCATAATTTCTTAAAACTATACTATAAGAATTTAAAATTGACCCCTTACTATATGATAACCCCATATACCTCTTCATGCTCTCTTTTTCACCTGTTCTTATAATATTCCTAAAATTTACTCAGATATGGATCAGCATAACGAAAATAATACTTCATTATAGTTAGAAGATGATTTATTATATTAAAATATTATAACGTCCAGATTATAATCAATAATTACTACTATTTGAACATTTTCAGCATGTAGCTGAAAACCATCATCATATTTAACAAAAACATTACACCTGTATAAAATTTTACATACATATTGTTAGCCGTAGTCTGGCTCTTTTGGCTTCCAACTGTGTCCGCCCACTTTAAACCGGATATGATATTTTACGACTTTCTTCCAAAATCAAATTTATATCACGCAGCGACTTCTTATAAGTTACAGGTACTGACCACCACTTGTTTTATATAAGAGCCGAGTTTAACAATATTGAAAGCTACAGTTTGCAATATTTAGTATGTTGTTTCTTGCGGTTACTGGCTCCTACCATTATATTTGCACTGGGCTTGCTTTCTTCTTAAGGACATACAATTTTTATACCCGCCGCTATAGTGAGCTACGTACGTCTTTTCATGTTTTACAATATTTATTTAACACATAATGCATAATGTGTATGCTTAAGTTGCACAGAGGTAATAAAAATAATATTAAATAAGTGTTTTTGGTATGTTTCTCGCAGGATTCTCATAGAACTTTTCTCATTAAATGCTTCAATCCGCAGTGGTCTCAAAATCAGGAAAGAAAATTTGCTTATGGGAACAAAATTAAGAAACCAACCATATTCTCGATAGGTTTATTACCAAAAAAAACTCCGTTTGTATGTGGATTAAATTTTTGAGATCTCGCAGAGGACTTCTTGGTGAGAATGTCAAACAGTATTGGTGTTATTAAAAACTCAAACGAAAAACGAGGACAGAAGTGGATACAGATGATAGAAGTATCCCGTATGAGGCATTAACAATATAGAAGCATTTTTAGTAGTGTTAAATCTGACCCTAATTGGTGCCTAGGTCTGACTTCCGCAACAATTCCTACTTACAACCCAACACAATTGTCAGAAGGTTGCTATCGATAATTCTGTTAACATGCGTCCTCCATGACAGTTTCCTATCTAAGGTCAACGACAGGTATCTGACCTCTCGTATAAGTACCAGAGGTCTAGTTAATCTACGAAACATCTCTACCCTTTTATATACAGAACTTATTGCTCTACAAACTCTAGATTTTACTTGCAGTACAAAAAAACTAACTATTATTACCATTTAGAACAGTTTAAAAGACTTAGGGCCGATTTCACCAAGCCTTGTTAAATATTACTTAATCATCTGTTAACTAAAGATTCGTTAAATTTTAACGGTTGCTTAAGTACGTAATTGTTTCATCAACCATTTTTAATGCAGCGTTAGTTAATCACTGAATACATTTGTTAACGTAAAAACTGTAAAAAATTTAGTGCTTTTCACCTTATTCGGTTACTGGAATGATAGTAAGCACAGACACGGTCTGTGAAAAATGGCAATTGACAAGGTGTTGTTTTATTTTCTTAGGTGTGCTTATTTATTAATAATTACTGTGACGCGTAAGTATTTACTACTGTGGAGCGTGGATATTTAGTACTCATTCTAGTCGTTATGTTAGTTGCTTTGTGGACGTTGATTTCAAAGTAACAAGCAGCAGAACGGAGGGGAAAAGGAAGAGGGAAAGAACAACTTATTTTTCAAGCTTTCAAAAATAATTACTCTTAAATATTGTGGCTACTCATAAAATATGTTGTAGACACGACCACAATACAAATCTGTTGGATATTCTAACACAGGTTCAATTTCTCTTAATACCTGTAACACTACTTCTTTCGAAAGTTGATATCTTTCAAGGAACTTTCCATCTTCCAATTCTTCAAACAAGTTCTTCCATACTCTTTCGTTATTTTACATATCATTTTCTAGTATGTATTAATAATTCGGCATTAAAAGCTTCCATCTTCACACAACATAATATAACGCACAACGAAAATTATAAACCACAAGTAAACATTGGCATTTAATCATTCGTTAAATAGTTAAGGAAGGAAAAACGGCCACTTAAATTAACGAACCTTTAACGGCCCGTTATATTTTAACAAGTGTTGATGAAACTATTACATCCTTAATCATTCCTTAAAAGTATCTTAACGGACCTTTACATTTTAACGATCCTTGGTGGAAACCGGCCCTTAGAATTTTAATAAAACAACAGACAGATTAAAATATCAAATGTACCTCTGTAATAATCAGTCTTCAATATCATCGGATCCAAAGATATTTTGGTTATTTGCACAATCAAAACGGCAACAAACACGAATACCTGAGAAAATGTCATATATAGATAATAACTACGATAATCCACAAGATATTGTAAACATATTTGCAGAGTTTTTTAGTTCAGTATATACCAGTCCATGTAATATACAAGACAATCACGTGACTATAGGCAATAATAACTTTGAACTTTTCAGTATTACAAACATCTCGATGTTAGAAATTCAAGATGCTGTAAAAAAAGCTAAAGAACAAAATTATATCCGGCCCAGACCTTATACCATCCTATTTGGTGAATGATTGTGCCAATGCATTCTTAACACCGCTTTTTATTCTATTTAATACTTCAATAAAAACATCAACTTTTTCCAGCCCATGGAAGATGGCAAAGGCATTTCCGATTTTTAAAGCAGACGTCAAATATAAACAATTACAGACAAATTTCTCTTGTGTGTAATTTTGCTAAAGTTCTTAAAATCATTTTATACAATCGCATCTATATGTCCACCAAAAACATAGTATCAATAGATCAGCATGGCATTGTATCAAGTCAACTACTACGAACTTAGTGATATTCAGTCAAGGAGTTTATAACATTCTAAATGAACGAGGACAGGTAGACCGATTTTACCAAAGCCTTTGATCGCATCGACCATCAATTACTCTTACAGAAAATAGCAAAGTATGGGGTTAATTTAAATCTATTAAACTACTTTAAATCATATTTAACAGGCAAATAACACTTTATATTTTACAATGGATATAAATCGCCAATATACTTCCGGAGTACCGCAAGGTTCTAACCTTGGGCCCTTACTATTTCTATTATTTATAGACGATTTATGCACTGAATTGAAGTACAACAAATTAATCTTTGCAGATGATTTAAAAATCTTTAAGAGCATAAATTCCGTAAACGATTGTACACATCTTCAAGAAAACCTTAATATATTCAGCAAGTGGTGCGGCCTGAACAAAGTTGTTACCATTGCTGCTAAATGTAAAGTAGTGTCTTACGCAAAAAAGAAAAATTACTTTAACAACAACTACAGCATTAATGACACTGTTTAGAGCATGTACAAACAATTACAGATTTAGGTATATATTTTGATTCTGAACTGAGTTTTGTCGAACATATACATATCAAATCTAAAGAGGCAACCAAATATTAGGATTTATCATAAGAAACTGTAAATTATTTACTACTTTAAATTGTTTAAAATCATTATTTTATTCTTATGTACGATCAAAACTTGAGTACGGATCTGGCCACCTTACTATATACTTCTCAAAGACGCATTCGAGCAAGTTCAAAGAAAATTTTTAAAATGTTTATCATTTAGAGATACAGAAATATATCCTGTGAGGGGCATAGATAACAACTTCTAAGTACATTTCAGTTAGAAAGTTTAGAGTATAGGCGAATCTGTTCTATGCTACTTTTTCTATACAAATTATTACCTAATAAAATTGACTCCTCAAACTCTTTCACAAATTAATTTTTCACTCCAAGAATGCATTCTCGACAAAATCCCACATTTTACACTAAACGAGCCAACTCTTTTGCGTGTTATGTATATGTAGTTATACATTTTTTATACATTGTACTGATTCTGCGGTTGGCTCCTTGTGAAACATTATTAAATATTTTAAATAAACAAAGAAAATTTGCTTCTAAATGTTTCAAAATTGTATTTTCACCCTACACGTGTTTCGGCTTTTTAGGCCCTTTTCAAGAGTACAGATGAGAGGTACTAAATTATAATTTGTGTTCCTTGCTTATATATTGAATGTTACATCTGGCAACTTATACTAATAAAAATGGTTTGAAAGATTTGGAATTTTTTTGGAAAAGTTAAATTACTTTATCTAAAATGTGGTGACCTGCGAATATTTTTTGTTCATTTGTAATCGTTATTTTATATTTGGAAGCTTTCTTAATTTCTAATATTTCTAGTAAGTCTAATTTTTTGCTTTTCTTCATTCCGAAAAGAAAAGCAAAAAATTAGACTTACTAGAAATATTAGAAATTGAGAAAAGCTTCCAAATATAAAAAAAAAAAACGATTACAAATGAACAACAAATATTCGCAAGTCACCACATTTTAGATAAAGTAATTTAACTTTTCCAAAAAATTCCAAATCTTTCAAACCATTTTTAACACGCTTTTATTAGCTTCACCTGTATGTTTGTTTGTTTGTTTGTTTGTTTGTAACCGACTCTTTGGACTCGATTTTGACCCACTTTAAATGGACAGATTTAATTGAAACTTTGTACACTTACGAAGAACCGGTAACAATACAATAATTTGATAAGTTTATATCATTATCCTGATCAGGATCGCCAGAATTAAATAATTTCCTTTCCTCACGTATCCTCTGCGTGAGAGCAAGAGGCTTAATATTGTAAGTACATTCAGTGATTCTCAGTTCGGTCGTTGGCCGAGCGGGCTAAGGCACAAGTCTTAGTCGACGCGAAACGACGGACTCCTCGGGCGTGAGTTCAAATCCCATGGCTGAAAAAAAAATATATTTTTTTTTCAGAAGTATCTGTTGGATCGTAATATATTATAATATCAGTATCAATAAGCAATATAAATATAGTTTAAAAAAACTAAAAAAACACGCTTTCATAGCACATCAAACTAAAAAGTGAAAAATAAATATAGTTTAAAAAAAACTAAAAAACACGCTTTTAAAGCACATCAAACTAAAAAGTGACAAATAATTATTAATATAAACTGAAAACAAAAATGAACGAAAAATACTAATATTATTGTGAAAAAAACGTGGGGCGCTTTGTGCCATATTTTTCGTATATCGAGCAACCCACGCTTTTTTCACAATAATACTAGTATTTTTCATTCATTATTGTTTTCAGTTTATATTAATAATTATTTTTCACTTTTTTAGTTTGATGTGATTTAAAAGCGCATTTTTCAGTTTTTTTAAACTATATTTATTATTAGTATAAGTTGCCAGATGTAACATTCAATATATAAGCAAGGAACACAAATTATAATTTAGTACCTCTCATCTGTACTCTTGAAAAGGGCCTAAAAAGCCGAAATACGTGTAGAGTGAAAATACAGTTTTGAAACATTTAAAAGCAAATTTTCTTTATTTATTTAAAATACCTTTTTTTCTCATCGTTATTCATTTTATTTTATTTTTTTCAATAATTAGTTCTTATTTTGTTTTTCTTAACTATTACTATCCCATTATCTATTTTTAAATTTAATTTTCTGTCTTTTCAGTAACATTTATTGTACCTTTATGTTTAATATAAAGATTTGTTACTAATAAAATGTTTCGTAGAATTTAACAGTATTTTAAATTGTCCTGTAATTAGGTGTTAGCTACCTGTTGGACGAATAAAGCATATTATTATTATTATTATTACATAGGGGTTAAATTTAATATATTGTAAATAGCATTCACTTTTTCCAAAATGATCTAGTCGGATCGATGGGAACTTTCATGCTAATTGTAGAGATAATGTGTGACTACACAATAATTCAAATTTATGGGACTTACTTCCATTTCTGGCAAACAATAGGTGTAATTTTCTTGATTTACTGTGTTTTGATTAATTTAAGAGAAGCGATATTCAAGGAACTATTCACAAGTCTGCGATTTTACTAGTTGGTATGAAAATATTCACTATTGTTGGCATACTATCACCCAAACAATAAGAACAATTTCCATTTTATAAATTACAAAGCAGGGAAATATTCCTGAACATATTGGCATCGTATCAAAAGTTATTGACTTGGTAAAATATTCTAAAACCTTTGTTGCAAGGCCAAGTTGATATTAATTGTTCTTAATACTGTAAACTGTAAATTTGATCTCCCACATTTGTAATAATTTTATGTGACACAATAAGCGTGTGAGAATAACTGGCAGGTAAATTGTGGTGAAAAATGGTAAATAAATTAATGGTAATAATAATAATAATATGATACAGGGTGTCTCACCAGGAACTGCATCGATCGATATAGGGAAACGTACGCACCAGAAAATTATGAAAATTTAGGGAGCTACTAACGGCAGTGTGGCAAAATAAACTAAAATAATTACAAGCATCTGGCACCCCCCGTTATAGCGGAAGTCGATATCAACTTTCTTATTATAAATGGAATACCCTATATATTTCAGGGTTTTCGAAAAGAGCCTAAAATTCTGAGTCAAAAACATGAAGGATACCCTAGGCCTGAACCCAGCCGTTTCAGAAATATTTGACATTTTAAAAAATTTTGACAGGAATAATGGTTTACAATAACCTTTATAACTTTCTTCGTGTAAAAGATAATTATTTGTTTTTTGGCATGCAGAAAGACCATATAAGGTGATCTACACTCTACATTTTAAAGAACTTCAATAATAGTATACCAAGTGTTCCATTTTTGACGTTATATTTTGTAAAGTTCAAACCGCGAAAACTTGCTTAAGTCAAACGAAACACTGTATATTTTTCTACATGAAGTTATGTAAAATTAAATTAATTTTTTTCTGACATAAGCATTGTGGGGGTTTAAGTTACAACTTTTTTAAATATTTGCGATTTTCTAGAAATTCAAGAATTTTTAGTAAAAATTTTATCAAATTAACCATGATTAGAAACAATCAGTAATGTCATCATTCTCTTATGTCAAAAAATGCCACCGCATTTAAATTACACCCACGAAGACTTTTTGAATTTGTTTATTATTTATGGGGAATAAAGTAATATCAAGAACTTGTAGTACATTTGTTACTAGATATCCACAAAAACGGAAAATAACACTAAACACTGTAACATGCCTATCAATTGGATTGAAGACACTTTGCATAAACTAAAATAACTAAGATAAAATCACCAAAACATTTTTAATTTAATAATTGTTCAAAATTCCGCTCTCGAACCTCCACACATTTTTCGCACCCTCGAATTAGTTCTTCATGGGTAGCTCTTCTAATTGAATCTTGTGATAAGTTTTGAAATGAATTCAATAGTTGTTAATGGGCTCTCACAAACTTTATTTTTAATAGTCCCCCAAATAAAATAATCGAAAATTGATGAATCGGGCGAGCGAGGAGAACATAGGAGAGGTATATTATTGGCGATCCATTGATCGTAAAAAGTTTCTTGTAAAAAATTATTTATCAAATACGCGTTATGTGGGGGAGTACCGTCGCGCTGATAAAAAATTTTTCTATGTTCGGCGAGAGGTAAATTTTCTAAATAGTTAATATTCAAATTTTGTAAAATATTTAGGTATCTTTCACCTAAGAAAAAAAAACAAAGACAAAAAAAATTAACTATACATATTAGCAGAAGAAGAAATCTTATAACTTACTGTTTAAATTTTCCTGATAAAATTCTAATGCCACCACTCTATCGTTTCTTATGGCACAGCAAACATTAAACTGCCAACTTTCTTGAAAATCCGCTCCCGGAACACATATGAGGATTCTAGTCACTCCAATAATGCGAATTGTGTCGATTAAAAAATCCATTTTTGGTAAATTTAGCTTCATCTGACCATATAATATTTCCCAAATAAGAATCGTCGCCTACAGACCAGAATAATTTCACAAAAATTTTCTCTGAGGAGATCTATTTCTTTTTAATCGTTGAACCACGGCCGTCTCTAGAGACGGCCGTGGTTGAACCATTTGGAACGAAAACGGGTAAAATTTATTTTTAATTAAGATTCTGTGAAATGAATTCTTGCATAGTCCTCATTCCAGAGCAGCTTGTCTTAATGATATCATTGGAAATATCCCAGAATTGCTATTTCTACGTTTTCGTCATCAACAATAGGCTTCCGCTTTTGAATTCTTGCCTTGCCAGAGCCATAGTTTTTAAAATTATCCAGTATGCGTTTTACAGTGTTTGGTGATGGTTCCAGTTTTTGTGAATATCGAGTAGCAAATGTATTACAAAGTTCTTGATATTACTTTGACATTCTCCATAAATAATAAATAAATTCAAAAAGTCTTCGTGGGTGTAATTTAAACGCGGTGGTATTTTTTGACATAAGAGAATGACTGATATTACCAATTGTTTCTAATCATGGCTAATTTACTAAAAATTCTTGAATTTCTAAGAAAGTTGCAAATATTTCAAAAAGTTGTAACTTAAACTCCCACAATGCTTATATCAGAAAAAAAGGAATTTAATTATACATAACTCGATGTAAAAAAATACAGGATGTTCCATTTGACTTAAGCAAGTTTTCGCGGTTTGAAATTTACAAAATGTAACGTCAAAAATGGAACACTTGGTACATTATTATTAAATTTCTTTAAACTGTAGAGCGTAGCTCACCTTATGGTCTTTCTGCATGCCAAACAGCAAATGAATATCTTTCACACGAAGAAAGTTATAAAGGTTATTGTAAACCATTACACCTGTGAAATTTTTTTAAAATGTCAAATATCTCTGAAACGGTTGGATTTAGGTATAGCATGTTTTTGACTCAGAATTTTTTGCTTATTTCGAAAACCCTAAAATATATGGGGTATTCCATTTAAAATAAGCAAGTTGGTATCGGCTTCCGGTATAACCGGATGTGCCAGATGCTTGTAATTATTTTAGTTGGATTGACCACACTGCAATTAGTAATTCCCTAAATTTTCAAAATTTTCTGGTGTGTACTTTTCTCTATATCGATCGATGCAGTTCCTGGTGAGACACCCTGTATATTAGGCGCAAATAAAGTAACATATTTTTAAAAAAATTGTAACAGACAAGACTGATGGGTTCTACGCTTTATTAACATATTTCTTAACGCGTTAGTCAAAAAGAGAAGACGGAAGATTTTATCTATATCAACATTTCAGGTTCTGGCGTGTGCTTTCTTGGCTAAAGCATTATTCCATATGACTATAAAATCCCATCATCACCTTTCTATATAAGTGAACAATTATTTAACCTTAGTTGAACTGAACCATACATGTTGGGACTCAATTGTTACGTTAAAATATCTAAACGAAATATATTTGTTATATTTCTAAGGCACAAGTCTTTTGCAATTAAAATAGTAATTTGAAATTAAAGTACATTATTGTAAAAGTTGCCGAGAATTACTTGTCCTTTACATACATTCTTTTGCAAGAATAATTTCAAAGCAAGGATAAATACCCAATTGTTAGCCAGGAGGAACTCAAAAGCGAGTGTCGTTTTCGTTCCTTTTTCATCTTCTAGAATTGCTCGCATTGACTAATCAAGGGTTATATTCCGAGTGCATCAAGTTTAATCGGTTAAACTGTGTACGTCACATAATTTTAAAAATTTTGCTTATAAATGACTGGAGTGAATAATTTGATAAAATCCAGGGATTTTATCTAAAATTATTATACACGAAAGTATTTGCTATAATGCAAAATTTTAAAAATTGTGACGTACACAGTTTACGTGATTAAAATTGATGCACGAGGGATATATGTAATAGCTATTTGTGGATTAAGAGCGCAAAGTGATATATTGTCGCTCTGAGCGAGAAGTTTGACGCGCGACTCGTAGCGGAGCGCGGCTATCTCGCCAAAGCGGCAGTATCACTTTGCGCTCGGATTACACACAGGATTTTTTCTACAACCGGTGTTTTTACAAAAATGTTTGGTAAAAATTAATAATTATTGATAACCTCAAATTTGACAGTTCAGATTTCAAAACGTGAGCATCAATTTGCGCTACACATCTTTTTGTAGAAATGTTTGTTAAAATGGTATTTACCGCAAAATAAAATATAAAATTGCTTTAGTACCTATTAATTATTTATTTAAATACTGTCATCTTATGATTTATATTTATGTATAACAAAATCTAAATGTTTTTGGAATTCTTCTAACACTTCCTCCTTCTTTAGTGGTGAAAAGCAAGGCGAAGAATTAAAGGGTATTTTAAAATCACGCGCTGGTCACAAAATTGTCGACATCTGTCAAATACCCTCAATGCTTACTTTTGTGTCAAAGGCGCAGATACACTAGACGTTTCTTTATTATGGTTTACATGGTAACTAAGCGTTTATTTTATCGCTCGACGAGCGACAAAGTAAAAAAAATGCTCGCTTCTCGGAAAAGTGCAACTTTACGCTTTCTTTTGGAAGCGCAAAGTTGCACTTTTTTTTTTTTTTTTTGGGGGGGGGGGGTTTAATTTTTAAAAAAAAAAAAAAAAGAAAAAAAAATATTTTTTTTTTTTTTTAAAAAAGGGGGGATTTAATTTAATTTTTTTTTTTTGGGTTGGGGTATTGGAAAAAAAAATAAAATTTTGTTTTTGAAATTGGTTGTTTTTCTTCATTAATGTTTTGAACAATAGTATATTCTGATATTGCCTTTGAAGTGCTTGGTTCATTTTGTATTTTATTTGGATTACATCATAATTTATATAAACTTAGAGGATATAGATCGGCATTCATTTCATTACGCGTTAACCATTTAATATCGGCACATTTCTTGTCACCTTCTTGTGTGGTCTTACTGATCACAGGGTTATATTCTAATCGTTCTAAAATGGCAACAAGACTTAGTTAAACAGTCGCAAATAAAACGTGAGCTTTTTTTTACCTGTTGTCTGTCCTCTGTTATCAATTTCTTCTTTAAAGTGATTTGTTACGCAATTTGCGGCTTCTCCGCCTCTCCAAGCGAGCTCAAGTGCGATAATATAGAAAAGTTTTTTTTGCAGTCCTTCAGGAGTATTTTTATTCCAAAGCACTATCATTTTCTTATGATCTTCTGAATCTAACGCAACTGAAGTGGCTTTTCTTTTCGTGATATTTTTCTATAAATATCTTCTTTTAGCATTACGAGCATTCCTAGTGCACTTAAATTGAATATCCTTATATTAATCGAAAATGACGTTGTATTTTAAAAAATACATTTCCTGAAGCATTTTTGCAGTTATGTTCCACATGGCTTTTATCACATTTTCCTTATAATCTTTACCATCTCTCCGTGTCATATTGAAAGCCCGTCTTTAAGTACCAACGCAATATAATCTATGGTTGTAGTGGCTTCAAATTGATATCCTGTTTCATTACAAAAATCAGCAAATTGTCACCATACTGATTTGTGCGATTTTTCCGAAACGAGTACTTTCTATATTTACTTCCATTTGACGGTGGAAATGTAAGTGACACTGACAAATCAAACTATCAGAATTGTTAAGTCGCTGTGTATCGCATAGCAACGACAGGCCAACGCTTACTTTACATGTCAAAAATCAATGAACAGCTAGGTGAAAAATAACCGATTATTTTTGAAAAATAATCACTTATTTAAACAAGTCACGAAATAGGCAGTAATAACTGCAATTCAATTGTCATTAACTAAAAAATTAATGACAATTCCGTCAATTGAACTTAAAATTCAATTATTTTCAAGTTTTACTGTAAAAACTTTAATAATATACAGTTTCAAGCATAAATGCATCAAAAAGTTTTGAAACTACTATTAAGTCTATAATAAACTTAATTTAACTCTTGATTTTAGTTTTTTTATATAGTCATACGCTTAGAGTAAGTGGTAAATTGATTCAACAGTTCTATAAAACATATTAGTTTCAGATTAATTGATTTCATTGGAATCTCTCATGTTTGTCAAATATCTTGCGAAAATTGTACTGTATCGTAAGATTCCCAGCTATTTAGAAGCATGGTGGTTCAAGTACGCTACCTTGGGGCACAACCTTAATATTGACATGACTCTACATTTGTATTATTTTACACCATTAACAGAGCGTAGCAGAGCACTACATCTACATTTTTAGTTGCGAAAATCGATGCTTAGTTCGATCGATTAGAGAGATAATAACGGACAATTAATTTCGAACAAGAAGAGAGTTTCTAAAATTCTGTTTCTCTCACCCCTTACGAATAAGTCCTAAAACAACAATAAACGAGGACAATTTGATATCAATAAAAATCATTTTCATAATTTGTAATTTGATACATTTACCATTTTATGGACAATTTAGAAATTGTTATGCAACCAGTTTTTAGTTTATTACACCTAATATAAGGAAGTATAGTAATCGTTATTTTTTTTCGACCTCGAGATTTTGATTGATATATACGTCTTGACCCCTCCTGAATCCATTCTGACTATTTTCGGGGGGGGGGGGGGGGGGGGGGGGGGGGGGGGGGGGGGGGGGGGGGGGAAAAAAGGGGGGGGGGCCGGTGGGGGGGGGGGGGGGCGACTTTGGGGGGGGTTTTTTTTGGGGGGGGGGGGGGGCCCCCCCGAAAAAAAGGGGGGAAGGAAGAAAAAACTCTTTTTTTTTTTTTTTTGGGCCTTTTGGGGGTTGGGTTTCCTCTTCTGTGGTATGGTGCCCTTTTTGGATAAATTTCAAATTTGGTATACCTACTTGTTCTAAAGGCCAAAGACAATAAAGAATTGGGCGATGAGCAAAATTGGCCAGCTGAACGGAGGTCCACTGGACCCAAACTTTTTGTATTTGACTTTACAAAAAAATATATTCTTGATAAAAGATTATAAATCATGTCTACTATATCAAGCGTATAAAATTATTTTCCAAGTACTTAAAAAGCTGATGTAAACTAAAATTTTGTACGCATTTGACCATATAAAATGAGGTTAGGATAAATCTGGCAGTTTGACATTTGAGATCTAATTTAGTTACAAAAATGTCAATATCAATAAGAAGAAATTATTAAAATATATGACATGAATTATTATTGACAGTATCGAAGAACGCTGATAATTAATTATTAAAAAAATTTTATGAAACATTTCAAGGTAAGTGATGAATTAAACAGAATGATTTTTTTGATCAGGATGATATATACTGGTATAAGAAAGTTATGTGCTGGCCAGGTCAGATATTTTCTTTTCACTTTCACAATTTTTAACGATTCTGGTTAATTATGCACACAAGATAATTCGCGATAGCTCCAAGGACCAATAATACAGTCCGCAGTTAACCCAAAAACACAACTGGTATAATCAATCGAATGTATTGTTAATTAAAACAATACTTGCTTCATAAACAACATCTATTCTATGCATTAATGTTTCCATGTTTCTCGAAAAAACAGTACACATAAAACATTCTTTCGTAATTGGCAATTAGAACGATTTCGTTCTCTACCTTGGATATTGTTATTAAGGCTTTTGAATTGTAGTAATGAATAATCCACGATCTCATTTTTTAAAATAAATTCATTACTGCTAATTAAACAAACTATTTTCATTTTCTGTCGGTTCCTGCTCACGAAAAAAATGCATTTCTTCTTAATTAGTCATATTATTATACTAAAGGTCACTGCATAATAACTGACAAACATTTTATCAATCAATATTTCATAAACGTATTAATTGTTTAACAACTATATCATTTACGGACAGTGTATTAACAGATTAAATGTTGTCGATTATACTGATTTTATCTATTGCATAATTTTTGCTGTTTGTAATAACTTGAGATAAATGTTCAAGTATTACCGACATACTAAAGCGTTAACACACAGTGAAGTTAGAAAATATATAACATACAATTCAATTCAAAAGATACTTATACACTCCAAAAATATTAAGGGTGTTCCTAAATACACTAACCCAACTTATATACTTAGTGATATTCTACACAGAGACATATAAATAATAAAAAAAAATTTCCGATCATTTATAGTTTGGCAAATGGTGAAAAAACACATATACAGGATGTATTATAAGTCACGCTTCATCCGCTTGGTTTATAAGGGTAATACTTAAGATAAGCAATGAAATAATTAAAGAGTAATTTTAAATTTATTAAAGATGTTCAAATAATCCATCACCAATTTGAATGCACAAATTAGCACGCCGCGCCGTAAATGAGAATCTCTAACTCTCTGTAACAATTGTCCATCTATGCTATTGCTTCTTGAATTCGGGAAAATATTTTCAATTGGTACCTGATACACTATTTCTTTGATAAATCCCCAAAGAAAGAAGTCAACTGGTGTTGTCAGGTGACCGACTGTGCCAACGAATTGGTCTCCCTTTCAATCCATCGTTGGTTTAGAAAATTACGTACTTATTTTCCAAAATGCGCTCTGTTACGATCACTAAGTACAAAAGTACTCCGCACCAGAGATTTACTGACTATCGTTATTGGAAACTTCTTTGACAAATTAATAAGGATTCTCGTCACACCAAAAATGTAGATTGTGTAAATTAATGTTATCTTGAGTAAAGGTTAATTCGTCTCTCCAAAGGGCATTCTTTGTAAAGTCTGGATTTCGATTTACGTTCTCCGACAACCATCTACAAAAATTTAGCAGAAGCTCTATATCACTATCATGTAACATATGAACTTTCTGCGAACTAAATGGATGTAGTCCATCTCTTACATTTCCATTGTAAATCAATGAAAAACACAATTAAATTTGTCTATTTAATAAAACTATTTATTTATTTATCCATTTTTCGGAATAACCGATGCTGGACAGTCCTGTCGTGGCCTCCAACGTCTCACGGGTGTCACGCCGGCGAATTAACTGCAGTCACTCCCCACATCTCGCAGAGAACTCGATGACATACATCACCTTGAGTTGATGGTCGAGGAGGACTATGTCAGGCTTGTTGGCTTGGATTAGCCTGACCGTCGGGAACGAGTAATTCCAGTAAATCCAGCATTTCTCGTTCTCGATAACGGACTCAATATCTCCGGGGATGTAAGGCAGCACTGGTGTCTGGTCTACTACGTACGAGTGCCTTAGATGGTAGTATAGCACTCGTAACGCCGCATTATGTCGGTGGATGTAGGCCGAAATCGCGTATACGGGACATGCAGATAATATATGCATGAGCGATTCCGGAGCCTGACGGCAGGTCCTGCAGTTGATGTGAGGAACCTCTACACGCCACACGCGGCTGAGGTAGACCAAGGTGTTGATAACACCATCTTGGCCGGCCATAATGAATCCCTCGGTCTCCGATTTAAGCCCGGCTGACCTTAGAAAGACGAATGTCAGCCTGGTCGATAAACGCAGTGTATCCATGTTCTTATAAAAGACACCATGCTGGGGTTTATCGACGTGCTGCCGAAACAGATTTTCCTGTTCGGCAGCTCTAATTCGGGCTTTCAGGCGATTTGGCTGAAGTTCAGTGACTGACTCTGCATCAGCACCTCGCCGGCCACCTTGCCTGGTATCGAATGCGAGACCGAGTTCATCTACTGCTCTTTTTGCTGCCTTGAACAATCCTGCTCCCACTCCTACAGTTTCGTGATGTTTTACAAACCTCAAGAGGGGATCTGAGCTCCTGAGGAAGTTACATGCCATACTCAGTACTACTCTGCCATGCGTACACTCCAGGCTCACGAGTTCTTGGCGCCTCGTTGACGTTGGAGGTACACACAAGGAACGGACGATCTAGGATGAATACGTCTGTGAATATTCATCATCTTGTGGGTATCCCTATCTAATTGGCGCAGCTCATCTACCGTCCACTTTACTACTCCAAAGGAGTAGAGCAGAACCGGAACACCAAGCAAATTAGTTGCAGACACCTTGTTCTTCCCCGAAAGTTCGGAAGACCAAATCTTTCGGAGGCTGTGTCTGTACTTGCCGCGGTGAGAATCTTTTATTTGTGTTACATCCTGGATGTGCCTTTGTTGCACACCCAGATATGTATAGGTCTCTCCGACATCCAGATGTCTTGGATGATTCCGTCTGCGAGCTCCGCATCTTCGGAGAATTCCCCGCATCGTCCTCTCTTAAGGTGGACGACTGCACTGCAGTATTATTATTATTATTGTTATTATTATTATTATACATTGCTCCCTAATAGGAAACAATTGTTGTTTTATGTTTTATAAAATGTACAAACGTATATAACGATAAATCGGTACTGTATCCACCTATGAACTGTTCTATCGTTCTTATTCTCCTGAATATTGCTACATATTTATAAATTTAAATTAACCCAATTTTGACAGCTTGTGTCGCCTTTTTTATATAATAATGATTAGAATGAGAACAGATGGTATTAGAAACACTTTCATATTGATTTCATGTACATATGTACAAAGCAAAGGACGGACTAAACGAGAACATTGTTAAGAAATATACCGCCCAATGGATTAGAACAACTTTTGTCTAATCTGTGACATTTAAAATGTTATTAGGTTACTCAGGTTTACCCCGTATAAAAGAATGACATTTTCTATCTACGTTGTTATTTTTAGAACAGGTTAAATGTAGCAATTAATCTGAAATTATACAATAAATGCGAACCACTTTATTAATCATTATGGAATCAATAGATAGCTGTCGAGATAATTATTGCTGCAATTGATTTTAATAATTTGCGTACGCCACACCTTGATTATTAAAAAAATTACGCCTCGGACAATATAGCGGATATTTTTAGTCATTCCATTAAATTTCAGATTGTGCAACGAGATACTTATCATACTTGTCATTGTCTAAGCCAGGTAGCCTGCATGACAAATCAGACTTACCCGTGCAAAATGCAAAAAATCGCGATTAAATTGCTTTTGCATTATAACGACTCTGCATTTTCTTTACGTCAACTGAAGCTTTTTAATATTAATTGTTGGTCGAGATATACTGTCGACATAAAGTTGTCAATAATATAAATTTTACATGCCAACTTCGGCCTTGATCTAAATGGTAGGTAACAACGACAAGAAGTAGTGTTGCAAGAAAAGCTCCTTGACTGCTGTTTCCTTAATATTTTAACTGCAAGATTGTCTGTATGATCTAAATACGAGGTAAACCTAAACATATTTGAAAAATATGGAGATCATCCAGTTTGATGATTAGATGTGTCGGATACCTACATACCTTTCTTTTAACTGAATAATTCTGAGGTAAGGAGGAGGATGAAATTATTTGTATTTGAAGATAATATACCCGAGTTAGTCAATAGCTATGGCGCAGCATATTTTAAATCGAAACATTCCTACCCTTAGTTGAGCGTCAATTTTGTTCATATGGTTCAATATACGGTGTGTAAAGATTGAAAATTTGGTCAAACCATGGATGAGAGAGTTCTGGATGATTTTATCAGCTGTAATTATTAACCACCGAGGTCAAAGGTCATCAAAAACATTTGAAAATGTCAACAGCAGGAGTCAGAGGGATCAGTATTCGTAAATGGCATTTTGAAAGGACATTTACACTTCATCCGTTACAAAATCAAATTGTTAGAAGGATACAGAAAAAAATATTGTCTCAATGACTGAAAACTTCGGAGATAACGATGGATTAAACATAAATCTTAGTGATGGAGCTCACTTACATCTTGATGACTACTATAATATATTGAATCGTAGTTATTGGTCCGCAAATCGTACCGATTGGAGGAGTAAAATTGCCGAGAGGGAATATATCTTGATGTAGGTGGTAATTTTGGAAATATAAAACCCACACCTACTTAACACATATTATCATTTTTAATAACTACTATCAAAATCTAACCAATTATTTAACAGATCTTAAAAACTTTTATTTATGCTGACGACACGTCTGTTGTAATCTCAGCGAAAACCTTGGAAAATTTAACACACAGGTTGAACTTCGTATTACAACAATTTCACGTATGATGTTATAAAAACAGACATTATGAATTATGAAAAAACAGTATGTATGTATTTGAAAGCTAAAACTAAACAAATATGCCACAATTCAAAAATTGCTATAAATGGTCATCAACTAAAAATTCATTCAGATACCAACTTCCTAGGAATCACTTTAGATGAAAATATTAATTGGACATATTAATCAACTACAACTATATTAAAATATCTGATGTGGCCAGCACATAACTTGCTTATACCAGTATATATCACCCTGATCTAAAAAAATCATTGTTTAATTCTTCACTTACCTCAATTAAATTTTAATAGCGTACCTTGAATTTTCATTAAAATTTTTTAATAATTGATTATCAGCGTCATTCGATACTGTCAATAATAATTCATGTCATATATTTTAATAATTTTTTGCTGTTGACATTGGCATTTTTATAACTAAATTAGACGTCAAACTGTTAAATTTATCCTAACCCCATTTTATGAGGCCAAATGTGTAAAATATTTCAGTTTACATCAGCTTTATTTAAGTACTTGGAAAACATATTTTAATGGCTTGATACAGTAGACATGATTTATAATCTTTCATTAAGAATACATTTTTTTGTAAAGTCAAATACAAAAAAGTTTGGATCCCGTGAACCTCCTTTCAGTTGGCCAATTCTGCTCATCACGGAATTTTTCATTGTCTTTGGCCTTTGGAACAAGTGCACCAAATTTGACAGCTTTATCTCAAAAACTGTGGAGCTATCGTGATACTACAGACATGTGGACAGATTCTTTTTTCATAAAGTTATGTTTTTTCATTATAATTCGTCGAGATTCGTCCTGAAATGCAATAAATTTTTTTATTTTTTTCCCGAAATTGTACCTTTTTTCTTCTTTCATTCCTTATGTCTCTTCTGGTGGTACCACATTCATCAAATTTAATGTGTCACCTAAAATGTTGTTGACAATCTTAACTGACAAATTTGGGAAGTATTTTTTGAGTTATCGCGGATACACACACACACACGCACACGCACAAGCACACGCATCCGCACCTGCACGCACACCCGCACACACACGCACGTACGCACGCATGCACGCACGCAAGCACGCACGCACGCAAGCACGTACACACACACACTGTAACGAAGTGATTATTTTATAGAATTAAATTAGGTAACTATATGCTATTTGTCTGTTTCGAAAGATATTTTAAACATTGTAGTACTGCGCCCTTAATAGTGGTATTGTCAGTTGCTCATTAATAATAGTTTAATTGTTAATTATAAGATAGGTAGTATTAATCCGTTGATATGAACATTCCAAATATGCCGAGTTGCAGGCAGTACGTGAATCGCGAAACGCGAAGCGCGCATATTGCCCCCGGCACTCCTGTGCCCGCCCTACCGTGAAGGACTCCGAGACTGGAAACAATCAAATCAGTTCCCGTCTGACCGAAGCACCACGCCGACTAGCACAGTAAGTAATCTTGTGAATTAGAGGTACACAGGTATATAAACTTAATTGCGAATTTTTCGGTACAAGACGACGTAGTCGCAATATTCCGCGCATGACCACCGCGCCCTCCTACTTCTGCTTTTGGCAGAGTTTAGTAGCTTGAGGATTTTTCCAACAAGTCAGTTACTGTTTAGCTGCTGACTGAAGAACCACGCCGACCAGCATAGTAAGTAATCTTGTTCTGAGTATAAAGGTATAGGTTTTACTTAAATTGAATTCGGGTGACGTATTGCTATATTCCGCGCATGACTACCGCGTCTCATCCTACTTCTGCTTTTGGCAGAGTTTAGTAGCTTGAGGATTTTTCAGAGCATCCAGGACAGTACGTTGCTGCCGCCAGTACCGACCAGACGTGCCGACACCGACCGCTCCAGAGAGGAAGCAGCCCAGGATACGGAAGTAGGTATTAAGGTTTGGTAAATACAGGTATAGTAGGTAAAACCCATAGTAAGTCATAGTCATAGTCATAGTCATAGTGTGCTTGTATTAACGCTTGCTTCCCCTCCTGGTATCCGTCCGTCGTCTGCTTATGGTCGATCCATTATTACTGGTCACCGTTTTCACTGCTTAATCACCGTATTACCGTGTCGCACCGCTTGTACGCCCGCTTACTGTCCCCGCTCGCTTCTAATTAAGACCGCTTGTAGTATAAGTTGTAAATAACCTAGTAATGTAAGAACCGTTAGCCGTAGGATACTTACTAAGTTGTATATATAGTGTAAATAATAAATAGTGTGTAGAATAAATGTAAATATATTGAATAAGAGTCGTTTCATTAGCTGTTGTGTGTAAGTTGCCTTTTCCCGACCCCTGGCTTATCCGTTTCTTCACTGTAGTTGCCCGGCCTCTATCGTCCCGCCGCAGTGACACTTCTGATCTTGTGTAGTGCAGAGAAGTACGTCACAACACACCGACAGATATCATTCGGAAAATAGTCAGAATGGATTCAGAATGATTCAAAACTTATATATCAATCAAAATCTTGAGGTCGAAAAAAATCACGATTACTATACTTCCTTATATTAGGTACAAGAAAGTAAAAATAGTCTAGACCAAGAATCCCTCACTAATATACTATTATGCACTATTTTACTCCAAAGTTACATACATCATTGTCTGGGATCAAAGTTCAGATGTACACAGAGTTTTTGTTCTACAGAAACGCGTTCTAAGAACAATTTTTAATATGAAACCACTAAATTCCTGTCGCAATGTTTTTAAAATGAACCAAATATTAACACTAGTGGGTATTTATCTATATAAACTTACATGTTACATGTTAGTTACATGTACAGCATAAAAAAATACACTTAAAAAAATGACTCTAATAATCACACATATCTGACACATATTGCAAGTGCATCGCAGCGCATGGTTCAATAAATTGAAAACGGTCACAAATAGCCATAGGGATGTACGTACGAAAAAAGTTCGTCTTTCAATTCTACATCACACTGTCAAAAATATACAGGGTGTTCTGTTTGAAAAAATTGAGAAAATTCAGTTTAAATAGTTGTAAATTTAAAAATTATTTTTGGCCACTCTGTATACTTTTAGGAAGTGAAAATAGCTGAGTGTCATTACACATATGTCCATAACTGGTACTAACATAGTTTTTTGTTAAAATCGATAATTGTAACTAGTGATTTTTTTTAATATACACGTGTAAATGGCATAATTTCAACAAAGAAAAAATCATTTCATCCAAGTGGTTGGGAGAGAGTCAATAATAATACAGGAGTGGAAGGAGGCCACAAAGAGGTTTCGAAAATTCTTCTGATATACATTGCATTCCATTTAAAAAATGTTAGTTGACCCTGTAGAATCGTCTTGGCTAATCTTGTATATTCAAAAATAATTTCCGTTTACAGACTTTTTTTAGTCTAGTTAGTTTATTTATATTTTTAAATCACGTTTCTAGCTATCATGGAACTCGACATATCGAAGTCGGACGCACTATTGCCTCACCCTGTATATTGATGATGTTTAATCTGATGTTGTATAAAGTCACCCATTTATGCAGGGAGGATAAAAAACATATTCTATTCAATTGTAAATGTTGACATAAAGCATTAATAAATAAACTAAACTAACCTTTAGTTAAACATTTATTTCAATATCGGTAAACTATTGGGCATACTACCTGGAAACTATTTAGTATTTAATAAAAATTATATTAAAATTAGCTTATCATACTGGCTCGATTAAATATATAAATTGTTAAGCTGGCTTAGTCATGCTATAATTGAAATAACCATTGTATGCAAGTCGACTAATGCTATTAGGTTTATCTATTGTTGCAATGGATTTAATTACATAGTATCTAATATTACCCAAGGTTTATTTATTTACATTGGCGACTTTTAGCCCACTGCTGACATATTTTCAATAATTTGGCGAAAAAATGCAAAGCTTAGTGAGTACTTTATATACTATTTTCGAAAAGAAAATATCTTGTGGAGCAAACGTGACATTTGTACAACAGTTGCTTAATATAGTAAAATGAAGATGAGTTTTCAGTTATTCTACAAGATTAACAACGCTTATGGAACACACTAATACACCCCTGGGCCTATGCCATTTCAAGTTACAGAGTGAAAGATGTAGAAATATCGTCTTTTCAAATATTATTTCAGGTTTTACAGCAAAAACACTTCATTAACTAAATTAAAATAGATAAAATTCTTTACAAGACTAACTTCTTTTTCTAAGTATGATAGTTTTATTAGAAAATGGACATGAAGTATGCAAGAAACATAACTTCACTATTATCCCTATAGCTAAAGAAGGTGCAGAAAAATCTACTGGAACTTTGAAAAGTCTGTTAATATATTTTAGAAATGTAACGTTTTATTTTTATATTATTATATTATTAAGAGCTACCTGGCTGACCGAAAGCAGTATGTTGATATAGGCGAAGCAATCAGTGATCCAAAAATGGTAAATTATGGAGTTCCTCAAGGAACCGTATTAGGTCCGGTATTATTTACCATTTATATTAATAGTTTTCTATCTATTAAAACTGCAGGTACCATACTTAGTTTTGCAGGTGATACCGTTATTATATATACAGCAAATTCTTGGCTAGAGCTTAAAGGTATCGCTGAAAAAGATTTTAGATATATTAAATGCTGGTTTCAGAACAACACACGTCCCTTAAATTGTAATAAAATGTATTATTTACCTTTTACGTCATATTTTAATAATTTGCCAGACATGGGGCCACTAAACATGGACCAAGACACTATTATACCCGAAGCTAACTTAATCAAATATCTTGGCATTATACTTGATAGATGTTTAAGATGGGATCTACAAATTAAAAATATAACAGGAAAAATTAGAGGTTTGCTATCAAGGTTTAAATATCTTAAAGATATTCTAGATATAGGTCATCAAATTCTTTACTACGCCCTAGTTCAATCTCAGCTATCTTATGGAATAATGGCATGGGGCGGAGTAAATAATCACTATCTGGAAAACTTAAACGTACTACAAAAATGGATTATTAAAACAATATTTGATAAAAACTCCCGTTACTCTAGTGACAGTTTATTCATTGAAAGTAGGTCTTAGACATCAGGCAGCTATTTTGTTTAAATAATATAGGGGCGATATCTTTTCAATTTGACATTGTGGCCATATTTAAAATGTCAAAATTATCTGTCACTGTCAGTTGCACGTAAGTGAATTTAATCATGGAAAGATACATGCCTCAACAACGTTTGGAAATTATCCAATTTTTTTATCAAAATAATCGTTCTTGTATTGCAACTTATATGCACTTTCACCAATTTATGGTCGTCATAATCGGCCAAGTGTGCTCACAATTCGTTGAACTGTTGAAAATTTTGAGGGTACTTTTACTTTACACAATATATGCATGCCAGTAAGACAAAGAATTGCTCGAAATAATGAGAATATTGCTGTCGTTTAGGCAAGTGTTGTTGAAGACCCAAATTTATCGCTTCCAAGGCGTTCTCAAGAGTTGGGACTGTTTGCAACATCCACCTGGTGTATTTTACGGAAGGATTTTGGTTTACATCCTTACAAAATTGCAGCCTTTGGATCATCGCAAACACCTCGAATTCGCTGATTTTGCCTTGGAATAACTTGAAAATTATGCTGATTTTTTTTTAAGAAAATCTGTTTCTCAGATGAAGCTCATTTTCTTCTCAGTAGATCGGTAAATAAACAAAATTGTCATTACTGGTGGGAAGCATATCCACAAATTATACACGAAAGACGTTTACATTCCGTAAAAGTAACTGTTTAGTGTGGTTTTTGACATGGTGGCATCATCATCAGTCCTTATTTCTTTGAAAATGAGAATGGAGATGCCATTACTGCCAATGGTGAGCGGTACAGATCGATGACAACGAACTTTTTATGGCCAGAATTGAATAATAATGATTTAACCAACATCTGGTTTCAACAAGACGGCGCTACGAGCCACATAGCCCATGACACAATCAATTCATTCCGTGAAAAGTTCGGTTACGCGATTATTTCGAAAAATGCTAATATCAATTGGCCTCTAAGAAGTTGTGGTTTAACTCTTTTGGACTACTTTTTGTGGGGTTATTTGAAGTCGTTGGTTTATGCCAATAAACTATATACAATTTATGCATTAAAATTGAATTTTGAACGCTGTATTCGTGACATAAGGCCTCACTGATTGAAAAAAGTGCTTGAAAATTGGGTTTGTCATAAGAGGAGCTGAGGTGGCCATTTGAATTATGTTATTTTCAGAACATAATCGCATCGATTGTACTTCAAAATAAAATAAAAATGTTTGCTCCGTCTTAACTCCTTGTTGTTTTATAAAAAAAAACATATCACTCTTATTGAAAAGCCCTTTATTAATATAGTGTAAAAAATATTCCATTTTGTCGTTAAATTTCATTAAACACAGTTTTCTGTACTTAAAAAAAAACAGGTTACAAGCAATTGAATTTTTGGCATTTTTTTCAGTTTTTTTACTACAACTCAGAAAGTTGACCATGAACTTTAAATTTGATTTCACTGGCATGTAGCCGTCAAAAATAGAACATAAGATATCTGAACATTTTTGGCCGACGCGACGGTGCATATTAAGCGAGATATTTTGAGAGGCCCTTTTTATAGTAAACAGCCTGTATATCAAACATGCAGTTATACTCGTATATTAAAAACAGGTGCGAAGACATATGCAAATAACTTAAAAAGTCACATTTATACTCTACTTTCACTAGTAGGTGTAGTTCCAACAACAAACTATAATTAAAATTATTGTCTAGTCTACGATACAATAAAAATTTTACGTAACCTAGTTATGTTATGAAAGTGTCATAAACCATGATTTTTTCATTGTTTTATGAAAGTTTTGATTTTATTAGACTATAAGTTGCAGTAGCTGATTCAGCGATTAATATATTGTTTATGAACGATCTATTCTCTGCTTATGTAGCAATGAAGTACACGTTGCACTACATTTAAATGTCAAGTCGCTGATCTATGCACTCCTATAATATAATTTATGGTCACTAAAATTGTGAAACCATTTGTCAATTTAGTATAGATAATTGGCGTAAGCCTATTATTTATTGAATAATCATTCATTTGAATTAAATTTTTAAAATTAGTTTACTTTGTGTAAACCGTAAATAACATTTTTTTATTATAAATAAACTGATCGTATTTTGAAGTGGTTCGCCAAAAAAATTGGTGCACTTTAATAAGTTGTAACTTTTATACGGATGGATTTAACTTTGAAAGGTTTTTCTGTCAGAAAGAGTATTCCTTCAGCAGCGAGTGTTCATAATTGCATTCATTTGTGATTATTAATATTGATTTTACAGGGTGATTTGCAAAGTTATGATTTTTCTGTCAAATTTTTGTAAACACACGAGGTAAACGAGTCACCCTATATGTTTCATTTTAAGATCATTATATAGCCTCATGTCTTAGCTATGTATAATTTTTTAAATTTTGGTCATAACGCCCTGACCTTTGAGGATACAATTGTTTTTCCATTTCATGTCTATTTGACGAAACGCGAGACCACATCGAGCCAACATAGTGAATGAACTTTTTCAACAAGAAAGTATCACGAAAATGGAATGGCCGGCACTTTTGCCGGACCTCAACCCCATCGAAAATGTATGGGATATATTGGATGGCGAAATGGAACCACATGGGATTGAAGAGCTGGATGATCTAATCAATATCGTCATCAGGAGTATGCTTCAAAGATGTCAGGAGGTGATAAGGACTAGTGATGGTCCCACCCATTATTAATTAATGTTTAAAATTTAAAATTCATTCTTTATTATTATTGAGTTAAAATATTATAATAAACTTCTTTTTCACATTTTCGCATTTTTGCTTATATTTGTAGTAGAAAATTATATATTTTGACACAAATGAGTTATGACCAAAATTCAAAAAATTATGCATAGCCAAGACATGAGGCTATATGATGACATTAAAATAAAACATATAAGGTGACTCGTTTACCTCGGTGTACATCAAAAAAATTGACAGAAAAATCATCCTGTAAATTCAATAGCAATAATCATAAATGAATGCAATTATGCACACTCGCTGCTGAAAAGCTCTCTTTCTGACAAAAAGACCTTTCAAAGATACATCCATCCGTTTAAAAGTTACATCTAATCAACATGGACCAATTTTTTAGGCGAACTTCAAAAACGATCAGTTTATATTAGGAACAAGGACTATAAAATAATATGTATTAGCAAAGTAGAACAGTATCGGTTATATTATTCGCCCTATTGTCCATGAACGAATGACAATGGTAGAAAAATTAGTGATTATATGCATAAAGACCGTTTTACATCCCAGGGTTCGATTGTGGGGCCTCTGCTTGAAACAGTTACATATTTAAAATAGGTACCCGTAACATATATAGATTCGGTAAGTCATACCAAACGATCAGAGTAGAACTAAAAATTATTGCATATGAAAAACCATGACCTTATTGTACCATAAAAACCCTTGACAAAATTGACAAAGTCTTTTACGTCCTAGCGACTTTTCCATTAACAACTCTTTACCAGGTGTCACAAGTCAGAACACAATTATCACATTTCACAAGGTTTTGTTTATCGAAGTCGGATGGCATCTCTCTTAAGTCCGTCCGCCAATTCACGACGTCACAAATTCCTCTTCTCCTGGTAACATGTACCAAACTTATAAACGCAGTTATGCACCAACCTTGTTTCTATAAGCAAACCTTAGTTAGGGGCCACTTTTCAATCATATACCCATGAACAAGCAAGTCGAATTATGCTACATTTTAGTTTTACCTGAAATCTATATAAATAAAACCACGAAGGGGCGAACACGGTCATTAGTATGCGCAATTTACTTTTATCCCTTGAATATTGACCCAGAATAACCGAACCACTTGACTACAATAATGTGCAAAGCCAGCTAGACAGTGCTACCGTTTTAGTACAATTGTATTAAATTTAGTACGATTTTGGTACCATATTAAATAAGTGCACTTTAAGCCCAATCAACTTCAATATAGTACATTTCACTAAACAATCGATAAAAATGGTTAATTGTCAACGACTTTTCTTCACCTATATGTAGAAACCTCCTTTAGCCTGTTTCTTTATGATAAACTGTGACGTAAATTGCGCTTACAAATGGCCGTTTTCTCCCCTTAGAGGTATTACCTGTATAACATAATACAAAGTACAAAGAAAATGTATATTTTGGTAATAGGTGTCTGAATTAAAAAAATGGCTTCGTTTGTTAATCCCGTTATGTTAATTAATCACTGTATAATAAACAGTCTATTTTATTAGTTTATCCTATTTTTACGACAACTTTTACATTGTCATTTTTCACACATAATGATAAATTATGAAGATGAGTATTACAAAGCTGACTGACATTTTAAATTCCAATTTATTTATGACTTTTTAAAACTAGTGTCATTCGTAAAAATAAAAGTATCTGACGCTTACATAACTTATCGCTTGATACGAATAGGTGTAACGAGAGCCAAATATGTCCCGTAATATTACATAAGATTCGACGTAACCTTTATCTGAACTGTAGAAAAAAAGCTTACTCCATGTTATAGTTTTATGTAAGAGGTTTTAAAAGTTGCTAGTAAATGTTTTATTAGGTAACGAATACGAAATCAGATAAAAATAATGGTAGATGACAGTTCTGCTTCCTTAATACCTGAAAGCAATAAAACAGGAATTTGAGCAATAAAAATCTTTGATTTGTCCTAACGAAAAGAGCTAAACATAATTTAAACAGGTTATGTTGTTCAAATTCTGACGCTAATTATCCTGAAAAAAAATATATATAAACCAAAAATTGCACTTTTCCCGTGTGCATAAGAAGTTTTTTCTCATTTCGGTGAGAATAATCTGTCGTCATTTTTATATTTATTTCGGAATGTAAATTCAACAAAATACTATTTTGGATGTTTACTCTTAAGAAAGAACTACCTCCCATCTGTCCTCGCTAACGGCGCTCATGTGGTACATCATTTCCTGTGGTCTTTGTGAACAAAAAAAACTGCTAACTACATTAACGATAACTCATGTTATTTTGCTCGCTTTCTTTCCTTTTTTTGTTATTCAATTGTTTATTTACGTTTAATTATCCACAGTTGTGATACCTTTGGGCTTCTCAAACAAAAAATGCTGGCCTAATACTCAATTAAAGAGTAAGACGGTAAGAAATTGGCATTAATAAATCATAGAGAGTTCCATGGTATGTTTTTAAATATATATTATATCGTAGTGTGTTCAATATCAAAATAAAAAATGGATGTAATCAATACGGGCCGGCGAAAATTCCACATTGGATATATTTTTTTGTGCTTTGAATATGATTAATATATGTTTTAAAGAATCGTGTTACTCTTAATAACTGGACCGGTTTTTTGAACTATTCCAACGATTGTGTTTTAGCTAGTTCCATATCTTAATTTTATATTATAATAACAACGTACGATTCACGCCATTTCACTCGAAGTTATTTATTAAGAGGTCGTTTACATATTTCAGCAACAATTTCTGTTTAAAGGCTTTTATCAGGTAATTCGACGGCTTACAGCAAACAATTACTTACTGACCGTTATCTTGACGGGGAAATGCTCGTTATTATCGAGCGTCCAATAACAATGCAAATGCATAGACATATGGGCGGATTTCGTCGTTGGCTATCACGTTTACGCTCACTGCCCCATGTGAAAAGGAATATAGTGTACCACACCATTTTGATTAACTTTATTTGCTCATATATCACGTAATTTAGTATTTTTGACAGGATTTAGATTCTTCTAGTATTACGTGGATCATTTAGAATAAATCGGAATCATCATGGCACACTTGTTGGATTCAGAAAATTATGCAGAATTTAAAAATGCAATAATATACAGGGTGTTCTATTTAAAAATCGAAAGTTAGTGTCACTTCCGGCGAAACCAGAAGTTAAAAGAGAATCAATTGTATGTCAAAAAGTGCCGCTTATTATGCATATAGAATATCCCAAATTTCAATTAGTTATCTTCAAAACTAAAGGAGAAAAGGGAGATACACCATGATCCTGTTACATTAATATATTTTTTTTAAATCGATAATTGTAACTGTAGTGCTTGTTTTAATATACACGTGTAAATGGCATAATTTCAACAAAAAAAAATCATTACATCCAAGTGGTTGGGAGAGAGTCAATAATAATACAAAGTGGAAGGAGGCCACAAAGAGGTTTCAAAAAATATTCAGATATACATAATATTCCATTTAAAAAAATGTTAGTTGACCCTGTAGAATCGTCTTGATTCATCTTGTATATTGGAAAATAATTTCCGGTTATAGAGTTTTTGTCTAGTTTATTTATGTCTTTAAATCAAGTTTCTAGCTATCATAGAACACGACATATCGAAGTCGCACGCACTATTGCCCCACCCTGTAATTTTCAGTAAATATATTATGTGAGACTAGCTTTATAAAGTTGCTTATTGAGAATCGACGCGTATTTCTTTTAACAAGTACAGATCTATACTTAAATATAATAACACATATAATGTTGCATCGTGCAGAGAAACACACGGCCATAGAAAAAACCTCGATGAAATCAACTTCGAACTAACTCTGGTATGTCAAAACAGGCCGTGCATCTTTGTTGGCGATACGAAGCTCACTGGACCATGCATACATTCTTTTATCTCTTGTTGCACTACAAAACTTTACAGTCGAAAAAACCATAGCCAAGATGATCATGTACTATTTACAAATTGCATCGATTCAAATTTAACCAATTGTTAACCTTTATTGATGTGGCAGGAGTAATAGAAAATGTAACAGTAACTGGTTCAGTGAATAAATTTCCAGTTAAACTTTTCGGTGTTTAAAAATATTTTGATTTATTATATTATGTTTATATTTGAAAATTATTGTGGTTCTAATTTCATGTTTTTTTTAATTTTCTTTTTTTATGTTGCGTGTGAAATAAAAAAAAACACGAAATTTTTACGACAGAAATTTTGTAAAATTATAATCGTCCTCTTGACCCATTATAAAATATACACAATCTGAAACATAAATTTATTTCCTTAGACATAAAACTTGAGAACAAAAGTTTTTATGTCGAAGGAAATAAATTTATCTTTCAAATTGTGTATTTTATATGACTGAAGAAGAAGGACTCTTAAAACAGTACTATTGCCACAACTAGATTTGTCAAGTTGAGAAATTTCTCTTACGATGCAAATTTCTTTTGGCTGATTGTATATAATATTTAACCCCTGGATGTAAAGTATGTAAAGCTTGCCCAGTTCCCCATAATGATAAATTGCCGATTCCTAATCCAGCACAAGAATTCTAATAGATGATTTAGCCTAGCCACCGACCTCACAATATCCCGAATTATTTTTCCAAGTGCCCGGTGGAGAACCACTCAAAATTAATCAAGGCAAAATAAGTGAACCAGTAAGGGATTAATTTGCTGATTCTATTGTTTCCTTTTTATCAATGCGACATACTTATTTTTTTCGCTTGATATTGCGGTTTATATTAAAATGATACATATTATAAATAATATTTTAGTTAGTTCATTTATTATATTTTATGCGTATTTTAGACCTATTTGGATCTAAAGCAAGGCAAAGAAATGATTTAAGGATACAGAGTAAGTTAAGAGGCCCATTCACTGGGCGATACTGAAGCATCCGTACCATGGATTGCTCTAAGATTGCTGGGAGATTCGGTTACTCTCCCGGCTTCCCATTCACTAGGCGACATACAAGAGATTTAGTTGACAATCGATCCCGTATGACAGTGTGTGGTGACAAAACAAAGTAATACGTCTAGCAAGTCAGGCAATGCGATCGAAATCGTCTATTTACTGAGCGACAACTATGGGAGACAGGCCATCAATCAAAACATTGCGTAGACGATCCGAATATCGCTTGCAATACGATTGCGTTTGCTTACTGACTAGAAGATGTTTGGGAAATCTCTAAAGCTATGAGATTGCTCGACCCGGTTGCTTCAGAATCGCCTAGGCCGCTTAAGTATAAAGAATAAAAGTTCAAATTTGTAGGCCAATGTAACCATTAATCAATACCAAACAGACTAAAACAGCTAAATATTTTTTAACAGCGACTATAGCTACGATTAAAGGGGAATATTGACATACACAGTGCAAGTATTTAAAATTGAGCACAACGAGTGAAATTAGCTATAAAAATACAGCTTTACATATTTTGCAAAGAAGGTATTCTGAAATTGCAGTTAAAAAGTCTTAATTAAAATGATTTATGTTACTTTAATTACCGGTATTGGCAAAGCCGAACCAATAAAATTTTCCTCTTGTTCCACGTTGAATTTTTGATAATTGCATGTTATTAGAAAGTAAATTTTGTAAAGTTACATGTATGCACGCCCACTTTTAAGTATATGCAAATAAGCGGGTGAAACATGATGTTGGCTTTTTCGTGTACTTCGAGGGGCCGTTATCTACATACATTACCTGAATGTTTTTAACTATTCGTTACGATGAAATCGACATAATATACGTACATTTAACAATTCGATTGATCTTGTTACATGGTGAAAGTGGGAACGTGGTATTTAAAAGTGCACGCGTCTATTTGAAAGTATAACCAAATAGGTTTGCTGCTCGCTATCAGCTAAATAAATGCTAGTAATCTTAATTGAATTGAAGTTTCGCAGGTTTATTCTTATTAGTTATATATTGTTACAACACAATACACCTGTTACAGACACCTTATAACAATGGCCCTGTAAAATTTATTTCTGTTATTTAGTAATCAGAAATATTAATCATGGCAGATAACTTGAATTTATTTGCCAAATAAAATTGAGTCTTATTAAGTTGAATGCACCGTTTACTTACGTATTTAATAATTAGTTATAAATTAAAAAACAGCTCTATTTATATAAAAGAAATAATACAAAAATACCAGATATTTGATTTCTAAAATCATTTCGATATTTAAAATAACAAAGCAACTTTTAGTGTATATACTTAACCGAAAGAGCAAAACAGAAAGATTTATTGCCTGAACCAATCGTCTATATCCGAATGATAACTACGAAGATATTGCCCCATCGCGCGAAGATAGATATTAGAAGGCAGAATTTAAAAAACTCCACTATCATTTGTAACGGCAAGCCAATGGCCATCAAATTCACCAGATCTGACTCCTGGGAATTTCTCTATTAAAAATACGTTCAGAGTATATTTTTACTTGATTTCTTAACCTGCCAAGCCAATGGCCATCACGTTACATCAACATATGCAGATGGTGTTGCACGCATAGCATAGATTAAATATTCAAAAACGTGGACCCCAACATTTTTATCATGAGCAATGCATATGTATGATTTGTCAGTTTCGAAACCGTAAATACATTATAACGGACATTTGGACGCATTTCACCATTTTAAAATTAACAATATCGTAAACAAAAGTTGGTCGTATCGATATAAAAAAGTAGCTATCCAAATTCTTAAGCGATAAAAATTCTGCAACACCCTGATTTCATTTTGCCTCTGTGACGTGTAGAATTCCCTAAAAGAGACCGGCTTTCTCGCCAAAATCAAGCAGCTTCTTCCAAAGTAAGTCCCGTAATTCTAATATCGTTTTCAATTTACCACATTAATGCGCACTGAATGTATCTCGTTCCTTGTTCTTTTCATTTTATTAATAAGAGCAGAGATACATTCAGTGCAATGAATGTTGCAATAATGCATTAAATCGAAAATGGTATAGCAGTATACACGATTTCCTATTCTACTTCACACATCCGAGAAATATGATCATCCTTCACCATCACTATGTGAAGGCAGAGGACACTGTCGTTTTGCCAGGCACACTCTCATTTGCTCCCTATTGAGCTCCAGCGGTGACTTTATGGCACTCAAGTCGGTTTCTTTATATGGAGTGTTGATTGTAGCACTGGGAGCTCGTGCAAAATACTTGTTAAACTAAGTTAAGTTCCAGTTTCGTAGCTCTAATGTAAGCATATTTTCTGCCAGATAAAAAATCTTAGGGCCAGGAAAGAGGCTCATGGCACCCATACTCAACAATGGTCTGCTTCTGAAGTAACCAAATAGACGCGAAATCCACCTTTCATTATTAGAATAGCCTAATACATGCACTAAATATAAGTGGGTGTAAAAAGATGTTATAAAAGAGAAGCATTTGCTTTGGTTGATTATTTCAAACAGTTGAATCACTACAATCATTGATAAAACGGTCCAAATCTATGTAGGTATTTGGTTCACGATCAAAATTAATAATACAATTTACCTTTGGGAATCAAAATCGTAACAATTCGATCAAAATAGTGATTTATTGTGATGCTGCAATTTTTGGGACCCCTCATTCATTAAAAATACCATCTCTTCTTTTTAAATAGGTACATATCTTTAAAATTTTCAAAGGGGATCGATACAAATTTGCCAGTGCACCTATATTTAAATAAAGCTTTAGTAAATATACAACCAGTGAAAAACTTAATTAAGACTATTATATAAAATATGATTATAATTTTTAGGGAACATAATTCTTGTCGGTTCTTCTAGTCGCCGCGCTCGCCGCTTCTATATTTATTTTCAATTAATAGAGATAAAACTTTATTAATTGATGAGCATTCTTCAAACTGGCTATTTGATAATTCTTATGAATTAATTTATTAGTGAAGATGGATTATCCATACTGCAAATTGTGATAGTTTAATTAAAAATATGATTTATATTTATTATTTTATCGTCACTTCTAATTAACTTTTTTTCGGTGATACTTACCAAATCTGAGTCGATACCTTCTGCTTTACAAAAATATACAATTAGTATTAATATTGAGTTTTAAGATAAAGACAATAATAATAAAGGTCTTTATTATGACAAATTCATAAAGGGCGAAGTTTACTTACAACTTCCACTTAACCCTACACAATAATTGATTCAGCGAGTTGGTAAACAGTACAAGTCCAAAATCTACTTTTTTTTAATAATTTACTTAACGTTGGCCTATTTCCGCTACCACGACTAATCACCGACGCCAGGAGACGAGCTACCCCCAATTTGGAAATTTTGCCGAACCTCTTATCTGTCAAAGAGTAGGAATTTTTTACTTAACATTTAATAGGCAAGGGACCAACTGCTTTACATCCCTTCCGAAGGATGGTATATCACCTACACAACCCTGCGTATATACAAACCGCTAGAAGACGGAACGGGATCGCCGAGTTTCGCTTGCCGGTGCTTAACTTTCATATCGAACACGAGTACTGTTAAGACAGATCTACGCTCGCCCCATACCCAAAATCTATGTTTTGAGAAAATCAATATAAACTGAGTGGCTCTAAAACTACACAAAATAGAGCGTTGGCGTCCACAGAGCAATTGTAGTGTGTAGTGTTCGTGTCTGGAAGACATTTACACAACTCAAGTCAAGAAAAAGTGGCGAAAACAACCCAAGAACGTAATTTTTATTGGAATATCGAAGAAAATAAACAGTTAGTATCGACAATTATATGATTAAATTTGGTCTTGCCGTTTGTTGTTGGCCAATACATTACATGGTAATAGAGCTCTAAATCTTCCTCTGTAATATATTTACAATTTTTTGTCATTATTTTTTTTCTGTTGATATGGACCGGTTCGCTATAAGCTTTTTTGTTGGCAGAGGAAGGCTTTGTTTGTTTTGTTCCAGGCATTACTAGTGATGTTAAAAACCGTCCTAGATCTGGACTTGTACTGTTTACCCACTCATCATTGGCTGCGACCTGCCCTCGCGTCGTACCGATTATACTGAGCGTACGGTTTTTGTGCTCAATCGATAGATGAATGATTTCAAACATAATAGCTATTTCAACTTAAAAACGTTTGGACTTGTATTGGTTTTCAACTACCGGATTAATTATTATTTAAATGAATATTACGGAGACGTTAAATAACCTTTTCTTTTGCACCTATTGCACCATAACAACATGGTTGATGTACAAAGGGAGCGGTTAAAGAGAAAAATCGATATTTACAAGCACAACTAAGCTGCAAATTCATAGAATAGTAACTTATTTAAGAGGTCTTGGTACCATAATTTATCAAATTCTTTGAAGATAACCAAATCACTTCAATCTGTTGGTGTTTTTCGATTTTGCATTCTATACGCGTAAACATCACCTATTGAAAGCTTTCAATGAAAGCCTTATTGCTGATCGTTTAATTCCTTGCCAATTCAAGATAATGGAACAATTCCATGTTGATGATATTAGTAATGGTAATGGTAATGATGGAGAAGGCTGACGCCTGGCAGTAGGCCTTTTTATCAACCCCCAACTGTCCCCTCAGCCATGTACTTCCCTTGCTCCCTCGTCGAATCTTTCCGATCTTCGAATGAAGGTCAGAATATCACGAGGGAGCTCATTTGCTCTTTTGGAAACGCCTCAGTACCGAGGACGTTATGCCTCAGACGCACGAATGATCCATACTGCCCCAGGAAGTGGTCAGACGTTTCTTCACCACTCCGGAACTCTGGATATGTAGGATCATCCTCAACACCTATCAATGATAGATGTCTCCTAAGTCTACGGTGGTCCATCAGAACTTCATCTTTCCACCCCTGCTCAGTAACTACGCCGATCTGGACTTGTTCGGCCCCGTCACAAAATCTCGAATTTGTCTACGAACCCTGTTGATCCTCCAATGCTTCCTCAATGTCTCGTGAGGGTCGACTTGTTAATGCTATAACTTGAAACGAATTAACAGCAAGGCAATGTGCCAATGTTACTTTTGGAGGAACTTTCCCTCAGTCGGTTTAGAAAAAAAAACATATGCAATAAGATCTACCTTGTCTCTGGATGACATTGCTAATGTGACGTACTGAGGTAGTTTCTTCTTCGTTCTTTTATAGTGTTTATACAGTAATATGGTTTAAATTGTAACACTTGATAAAAGCGATTAATATTCGTATAAACAAATAAAATGAATTAGTACATGACCTTAATTAAAATTTAAACTTGAAAGCTGGAACTCTTAACAAAAATTCAGCCGAAATGTCATTTCTCTTCTTGTTTTATTTTCATGGGACAAGTACTGATGTCTGGTATTACCCCTACCATAATGAAAGCACAGCTATGGCCACTGAGTATTTAATAAATGCCGAGTTGAATGGACCGCCATATTTATAGAGTGTGCATGTATGTAAAACAACATTTAAATAATAGTTATTCCTATTATTATACTCGCAACGGATGGTAATAATAAATTGTACATTCAGGCGTTTTTTGCATGTTTTATTATCAAATAAGTAAAAGAGGGACAGGTGTATTTTTTCACTTTGTGAACAGAGGGTAGAAGTAATTATGACTTCCATTGCGTGTATGCAAGATATTATGACAATTTTAAGACAATCTCAATTTAAAATGCCAAGTATGATTATGGACACTAATCTCATTAGTATTAGTCGCAAAATCTACGATTTTTATAACCAGTAAAAAAATTCAAAGTCAACTTACGAATAATATTTAAAAAGAAATTGTTAAAATTTTGTAGTTATATAGTAATTGGTAAGTTTTTTGACGGAAATTATTGGAACAAAATGAATTTTCTCTCCCGTGAATTATTGATTTCCAAGTGATTGTGAAAGACATTTAAATTTGGCTATTCATTGACAGAATATTGTCGGTACTATTACAAAAAAGGATTTTTTTTTTATAATTTGTGTGTCATGTTCTGTGCATGTAGTTTGTCTTGGAATGTAGTCGAAAATGCTGACTTTCGAGGTTTCTTTCCAAATACGTCCCAGATTTTCCTTTATGATATATCCCTTGGAGATGTTACTACTCCATATTATTTTCTTTGGGGTTATCTCAAAGAAATGGTTTATGTAAACAAGCCGCAATGCTTGTAACAACTTGGAGCGAATATTAGGCGAGAGATTTTGGGGATATCCCAAGAAACTTTACGAAGTGTCATGAAAGATGTGCTAAAATGAGCTCATATTTGTCATCGCGAAAGGGGACATCATTTGTTAGATACCATTTTTCGTAAATAGTTGAAAAAAAACTTCAAGAAACACACTTTGTAATATGAGTTTCAAAATATAAATTTACTTAAATTTTCATATACTTTTTTTAATTTAAAATCGTGAAGGTACTTTTGTGCCACACTGTATAAAGATTTGTCTAAAAAAACTCTGTATATAAGAGATAAAATATTAATTATCTGCATAAAATGTATGGGTATGGGTATAATTCTTTTTTGGGAACTTCTTTATGATAATTTAATGTAATATTAATTATTCTATCTACACTAGGGTAAAGCTATGTCATGTAATATGATAGCACCTGACTAAGGCTACACCGATGGGACTCTTTTACATTATAAAATATTTTTATTGTTTTTATCACTATGTTTGACAAGATTCATCGAAAAACCACACAAAACAAAGCGTGTTAGACACCTTGTATATTTAATTTATTCTCTTTCAAGTTTGGCCTATTATTACTCCACACAAGAATAATATGTTACAATGATAAAGTGGGATAAGTCGCAACAACTTTGTAGTTTATGTTACAAAAATCAATATTTTACTAAATTATCCTGATGAGAGGAAAAACCATATAATTTTATCTGGAAATTTTATATTAAGTGAAAAACTGAACTTTATATTAAGTGAAAAACTGAACTCTGTGTTAAGATCCTATCTTAATCTTACAAATTTCCGATCTATCATGATTTGAAGGTATAATCTAATGCAGGTTGGGGTATCTGCCCGCTGAGTAGTTGTTTCGTTCAAATCATATTTAATACTTACAAATTTGTCATAACAATTTTTTACGATTTTCGAGGCATGTGACTTTTATAAAACATAACAAGGCTCTTCCTGATGCGACTCGTAATATATCATTATATCTAACAGCTCTTTATAAATTTTCCATTAGCGCATATTCACTGGGTTCATAAAACTATACATACACATGAATTTTAACTTTTTCATTCTTTTTTTCAAAAAGTACCCATTTTTTATAGTAATTCAAAAAGAAAATTGCAGAATATTCAGTGGTTTTTAAGACATTAATTTTTGAAACTGTTATTTTTATAGCCTTGACAAGAAAACTTTTGCAATGTTGCCAGATTTTCTAAATATATGCAGATCAAACGTATCGAATATAATATCAGGATGATCAAATGATATAAAAACCTAACCTAACTAACCAATAATTTAAATAATTTTTTCACGGGAATATTCACATTTTAAAAAAGACCCCGTAAAAATTGAATAATCTTTCTGACATTTATTTTGTAGCAGTAAACACTAAAATTTAATGAAATCGCACGGAGTTTTTGTCATAGCGCATATTCGACAGTAGATTCTTTTCTTACATCTAAAATTATTTTTTTTTTAACAACCCAATTTTCTGCAAATATCTCACACGATCAAGATCAGATTTGTTTATAATTTCATAAATATTGAAAAAGAAAATAAAAAGTAAATGTCTGTTTCGCGCAACCTCGCAATATAAATTCAAACTTGTACCAATTCAATTCAATTCAATTCAAAACAAGTTTATTTAAATTAAAATCAAAAAACACAATGTATATTGCTCTCGCCCGACACCCGGTCCGTTGCCGACCTAGCATCCCCGTGTACGGTGGCTACGATGCAATTATTAGGTTGGGCGGAGCGGGGCCGGTCCGGGCTTAGAACCAGAAAACGTTAAATAACAATACAGCACCTAAAAATAAAACATTTTAAATTTTATAATATTAACAGGAACTAGAAATAAACGACCCATGCAAAAGCATGTCCCGTTGATGTAGAACTTTAAAACAATGCAAAAAATAAACTGTAAAAGATTTGTGTACATAAATTTAGAAATTTGATGATGCTACGACGAGCCAAACTGCACAGTAAAGAGCTCGCCTCTAAATAATACAGAACTGTGGAGCGGGAACGTCCAACTCCGCTTATTTCTTGTATATAATAATGTGCCGCAATTTACTAATCGTTGCCTTATAATTTGAAATAAATTTTGCGGGGAATTTTGATAAAAACGAACAAAAAAAAAAGAGAAAGGTGAAAAAAATTTTTTTTTAAATTTTGGTGCCCCTTTTATAGTGTGGGCGGTTCTCCCATTTTGTGAGAGGAGCGTGGTCTAAAGTTTTTGTCTGAAAATTAGTAACGTTTGGTACGGTAATTTGTGTTTTATTCGAAATGGCGCGTTATATACCCTTATTTGTGTAATGTTGGCTATTAGTGGACAATCAGAGTTTAAATTCATACAGTTTTTGTGAGGTCTCTCTGATATAATCCACTATGGGTATGATGTCATTGCAAAGTTGTCGTGATTCCCTTAGAGGGGTATATCTTGTTGAGTTACTTATGGGACGAAGGACTTTGTTTTCCAGTACCTGAAATTTGTGTAACGTCGTCGCGCTCGCAGAACACCAGGTCGGCGCAGCATATACTAGGACTGGTCTCATTATCATCGTATTTTTTTTTTATTATCCCTGTTTAGTCTGCTATTCCTCGCCATCAGGAGGTATAGACTCCTGGACAGGGAATAGACTTTACGTATCGTCTCGTTAATGTGTTTTCCAAAATAAATACCTTCATCCAAAGTTACGCCTAAATATTTTACGTCTTGTCTCGTCTCAATTTGGCTGCCCCCCCATCGAAATAGGTGTAATGATTTTATTATTTAATCTTTTTTCTGGTGAAAACAATGGCCTCCGACTTGGCTACGTTCACCTTCACCTTCCACTTGGCGTAGTACTTCGACACCCGCACCATGTGCGCCTTTTCCGCTGCCCAGCGGCCTGAGCATGGTGACTGTGACAGTCTATGGCGGTATCGTCGGCGTACATCGCAAGCTTGGTGTACGGGAACCGCGGAGAATCGAACACGTGTATGTTATATAATTTTGGCGCAAGAACTGACCCCTGCGGAACGCCTGCTCTAATGTTCCTCTGTGTTGATAGAGTTTTTGTTCACTCTTACTCGCAGCTTTCGATCGTGCAAGTAAGAGTGTATCAGTTGCTTTAAGTGGCCCGGAAAGTCGTGCCGGTGCACTTTATATATGATACCGGGCAACCAGACAATATCGAATGCTTTCTCAATATCTAAGAGCAACATGGCGGTGCTCTTGTCGAGATTATACTGTTGCTTGACATCACAGACGATCCTGACGATCTGCTGAGTCGTGCTGCGTCCCTTCTTGAAACCGAACTGAAAATCGTCGTTGATTTCAAGATCGTCCTGAGCGATGATTAGCAGCTTCAGAACGACCTTTTCGACCAGCTTAGATACCGCCGATAGTAAACAAACTTGTACCAGTGATGCCAGATCTAGGGAATTTTTTCCTAGATTTAAATTTTTATTTCATATAATGAAATAGGAAATTTAGCAGATATTTTAAAATTATAGAGAATTCTAGGTATTTTTTCCTCTTCATATAAGATTCTCTAAATTCCCTATTTCCCTATTTGAAATAAAAACCTACATCTAGGGAAAAAATTCCCTAGACCTGGCATCACTGACTTGTACTTGTATTCTTGAACGTGACATTTCCAACAGTGTTGTCGATTGTCATTTCATTGGTTACATATAATTTTGCTGCAATACTATCTCACTAAAACGTTATATACTTACACAAAATACTACAAAATAATCCACACCTAGCCCAAATTGGTTTACAAAAATTGAAAATATATGGAAATCAAATAATAGAACGCATATATTATTACGACAAATCTTTGTGTGCGGCAACACTGTTGAAATCAAGGATTGCATTTTGTTCGTAAACAAACATAGACAGACGCAAAATTTAGGTACACAAACTATTTTTAAGCTCAAAGACAAGTTTGTGTGTCGGTATATGTTTTCCATCTCTACTTATATTTATAATTGCTAATAGTGTAGTATAAAAAAATGAAAATGATGGAAATCTAATTATTTATTGTGTATGGATAGTGTCATGAAACCTGTTCACTTCTATGAGCAGTTGTACTGGACAAATCTTACCATTAATAAAATAAATATTACCGGTAGAATTTAGTATTTACTTGATTGTACAATTTGCAATAAAATCTTTTAATGTTAAATACAATGCAGGTAAATGTCATGAATTATTGCAACTAAAATTAGTACATATACGTGTAATTATCCCGGAGGTAAGGTTCTTAACAAATCTACCAGGCTTTGCACGGCACCTCCCTCCGAGATATACACTGCAATTTAAAAGTCTTAAAGAAGATTTTAGCTCTTCTAATATATCGTGATATACTTTTTCCTTAATTACTGCTTTACCGCTAAGTTCACCTCTACTTAATTAGTTGGCTAATTAGTTTCCTCGGCTTATTTCCAACAACTTTGTTAAATACTAAAAAAGAATGTCTTCTTGGCGGGCATATAAATTTTGTAGCTGTCAACATTTCACTCTTAAGTAATAATTTAAAATGAGGCCATCATAACGTGCTTCACTTCAGTAATAACTCTAGTATAGTCCGGTCGTAAATTATTACGTTATTGTCTAAGCCGAATCTAATGATACATTTTTTTCTTAACTTTATTATGGTGTTACAAACAACAAAAATATTTCTAGTATATTTTAATACTTAAAAGAAAGACAACGTACCGCCCTCGATATTAGGTAAGTTGGTACAGACAAAATATTATCTTTTGTGTTACACTATTGGGATCACCCCCTCAATACCCATCAGTATACCTATCAGACAGGAAACTCAACAACCTAGTCGAGAAGATCACCCAATCCCTTGAAATGAAGGAAATTGCGGTGGGAGCTTTTCTCGACATTGAGGGAGCATTTAACAATGCACTGTCCGACTCTTTATATGCAGCAGTAGCCACCAGAGGAGTTGAGCCGACTATAGGAGACTGGATTCGTGCTATGCTATCAAACAGAACTATAACGACGTCTTTACAGGGAGAAACAGTCAGTTTTAGAGCCACAAGAGGATGCCCGCAGGGTGGGGTTCTTTCCCCCCTTTTGTGGTCACATCTTGTGGATGACTTAATGTATATTCTCACAGTGTGGGAGGTTGAGGTTCTAGCATATGCAGATGAACTAGTCATACTAGTCAGAGGAAACTCTGAAGAAGTAATATCTAATATCCTTCAAGAGACACTGCATGCAGTGGGTAACTGGTGTGAACCGGAACAGATGTCTGTGAACCCTCAAAAAACAGTAATAATACTATTCACCCAGAAAAGGAAGCTGGAGGACTTAAGACCGCCCTCCTTAATGGGTGAAACTATTCCATTTGCGGAGGAGGTGAAATATCTAGGAATTACTCTAGATAAATCACTTAATTGGAACTCCCATCTGGAAAAGGTAATCCACAAAGTAAAACTGTCCTTATGGACATGTCGTATTTGTGGCAAATCTTGGGACATGGGTCCCCAACAAATTTAATGGATCTATGTCACGGTCATCAGACCAATGGCCAAAGCCAAACTCTCTGGATTACAGAGATTAGCATGCTTGACCGTAATGGGGGCAATTAGTACCACACGTCAGCTGCAATGGAATTCCTCCTGGACTTACTCCCTCTTCATATATACTTGGAGAAAGAGGCCAGGTCGGCAACATATAGACTGCAACAAGCGGCCATTAATATGCCGTAATCTAGTATCATGGAGCTGAACAGGTTGCTGGATGATATAGAAAGTCACAGCATCCTGGCAACGGATACTATGTCTACCATGACCAACTATGAGTTGACCTTCAACATCCTTTTTTCAGAAAGAGATGAGTGGGATCGGAATAAAACCGACCTACTGAGGGCAGATAGTTGCTGGTTTACAGACGGCTCCAAAACTCCTGAGGGAACAGGAGCCGGAGTACATAGCTATAGGCCAAGGGTGAGGATATCCTCAAACCTAGGTACTAATGCAACTATTTTTCAGGCCGAGGTTCATGCCATTGAACTGTGTGTACGATGGCTAGAATATATGCACCTTACATGCAGATCAATTAAAATTTTTTCAGATAGCCAAGCAGCTATAAAAGCTCTTGGCTCCTACCGCTGTAACTACAAAACGGTATGGAACTGTCAGAAGGCTCTAAATCGCTTGAGCAAAAACAACAAAGTGACTCTGGTCTGGATACCCGGCCACTCTGGAATGGAAGGTAACGAAATAGCCGACTCCTTGGCCAGAGAAGGAGCAGGATCACGAATCATCGGACCAGAACCAATTCTTGGTATATCTTCAGGTACTGCTAAGATAGCCATCTCAACCTGGGCTGAGAGGAAAACTCTTCAGTATTGGCAAGAATTACCAGGATTAGTTCATTCTAAGGCGTTTATAAAATACCCCTTGAAATTAAGAACTAAGAAACTTTTAGAGTTAAACAGGATAAACCTGAAAACTCTAACAGGCCTATATACCGGGCACTGCCGACTAAACTATCATCTGCATAAACTCGGCCTAGCGGAAAACACTGAGTGCCGTCTGTGCTTGGAGGATGATGAGAAGGCAGACCACGTCCTATACACCTGTCCCACTGTGGAGAGGATCCGATTTTCAATATTTGGCAAAGGACAACTGCTGCCAGAGGATTTGGACACATTCTCACCCAATGAAGTTATCAGTTTCATTAAGAGACTGTGCTTATTGGGTGAAATATAATTAGGATTGAGCCACAATAAGCCTGCTTATGGCCGCAGTGGAGGGTCCACAAGGACCCACTCAATAACCTAACCTAACCAACCACTATTGGGGCTCATGAGTCATAATTTAGTATATGAGCTTATAGTGTAATGCTCGATCCAAAAATGATTCTGTAGGCGTCTTGAGACTAAAAGTTGACACGTAGATAGATTAAATATTGAAAAATTGGCCTGCGTAATGGGACACCATTTAAAATTGTTAAGATTTCTTCCAAAATGGGAGCTAAAATACTTACTATTTAACTGCCATCAATAAATACAAGGTCTGTAGCAGTTTTCGCATAAGAAATTTACGAAATTTTGTGAAAGTATTGGTGCTTATGGCGTTGTAAAACTGTAAAACAGCCTGTAACTCGATTCAACTAACGCAGAAAATTAATTAATTTCAAGGCACTTGGCCGTTTACCTTCAATTATTTCTCAAATTAAACCTCAAATCGAAAATGTTCCTACTTTAGAAATTTCAAGAGTTTGGACCTAGCCACTAGAAATTTGTTACTTGTGTCCTAACGTTATTTTTGTTGATTTTCTGTAAGCAACATAGTGTTTTATAAGTACTATCATCCTGTTGTTCGTCCACTATTTTAGCTCAGTTCGTTAAAAGTTAATAGAATAGGCGGCTTTAACGATGCAATGCATGAATTACATACTGCAACTAACTGCTTATAAAAGACGTATATTTAATTTTAATATTTAAAACGTATGAAAAGATACGTTCACGTTTCAGAAAATAAAAATCTGTTATAAACATTTTAATCAAAATATGGTGGCTGTTTATCTCCCTTAATTTATTTATCTAAAATTGATATTTGTTTGACACTGACTAACTCAAACTCAGCAATTATGTGAGATGACGTCTTTAGTGCTTCGTGAAATGATAAATATCATCAATGCAAATAAAATTTGTTTTGGTCTTGTGGATCAGTACCATCAACAGGTGACAAAATTCTATGAATTTTTCTACAGATCTAACAGTGAGGTTCAATTCGAGAATATGTTTGACTATAAAAACAGTTTATCATTTTAGTATATGACTTGTCTGTCTTCAATACAGAGAAAACGCAATTTTTATAAAAGTTGAAACATGGCAATTGCAACTTGACCAAAACCATGTTGGTGACAAACAAATCAGATTGTTTCTTTCTAACTAGTTTATGATCGATGGGGCATATGAAATAACTCTGTTATTACAAAATTCTTGGTTAAACTAGATAAATGTAGATAACTAAAACTAATTTCAATTCTAAAATTTAGAAAAAAATACCACAGTGACATATACATCTCATATTTTTTGCACATATATGATGACGCCATAGAGATCCTTTCATTTATGAGAATTGTAGTGTTAAAAAATTATTGGACTCGGTAAAAAGTAATTATATTCATTAAGTTGAATTGATTGAATATAATCCCTTTCCGAATAATTTCTGCCCTTTTCGAATATGCTGTGTCAATATGGACTTCAAAAAAGGTAATGAGTTACATTGTTCTTGTGTTCATTGAATCTCATTGTTAATGGCCTAGAGGTTTGACCTATATAAACCACGTTCGCATGGAATGACAAATGTTTTTCTTTAATAAATTCAAATCTAGTCTTAAAAAGTTTTTAACTGAAAAATGTGTTTACTCATTCAATGAATTTTAATCTGTAGTTTTTTGTTCTATATTTTATTGCAATGTTTTATAGTGTTTTTTATACGACTTTATACAATTTTAACTTTTATTCCTTTTATATGATATTTATTATTGTATCATCACGACGTTCACATCTGTTTTATAACAGCTTAAGTGATTAAATAAATAAATAAATAAATAAATAAATAAATAAATACAGAGGAAACGCAACTTTTATAAGAAAATGTGGAAACATGGCAATCGCAACTTGACCAAAACCATGTTGGTGACAAACAAATCAGATTGTTTCTTTCTAACTAGTTTATGATCGATGGGGCATATAAAACAACTCTTATTTTTGAAAATTCTTGGTTAAACTAGATAAATGTAGATAACTAAAACTAATTTCAATTCTAAAATTTAGAAAAAAATACCACAGTGACATATACATCTCATATTTTTTGCACATATATGATAACGCCATAGAGATCCTTTCATTTATAAGAACAGGAGTGTTCAAAAATTATTGGACCCGGTAAAATGCAATTATATTCATTATGTTGAATTGACTGAATATAATCCCTTTCCGAATAATTTCTGCCCTTTCCAAATATGCTGTGTCAATATGGACTTCAAAAAGGTAATGAGTTAAATTGTTCTTGTGTTGATTGAATCTCATTGTTAGTGGCCTAGAGGTCTGACCTATATAAACCACGTTCGCATGTAATGACAAATGTTTTTCTTTTATGTTGACCTCTGTTAAAATGGATCTTGGTTAAAACAGACCGATTTTTAATTTTAGGGATTTTTTAAATCCAAAACTTTAAAAACAATTAAGGAATGACTCAAAATCAACTAAACCTCTTACTCACCGTTACGTTGTTGCCTTAACCGTCCTAACTATTACAATAAAAAGTCAACATCTAAAGGATCCACGATATTCAATCAAGTTTCATTTCTCGAGCATGATGTCAGTTATGTAAAATTCGATTGATTCCTTTTGAAGGGGAAACATATTAAGGATAACTTATCGAGCTGCATATTCGTGTTAACAATATTAGCTTTTTCGCAGCCACTTGTGCTTAGTCATAGTGGACGAGCCGGTACACGATTTGGGCGGCACTTTAAAATATTTACAATCCTCCGATTGCTATAATCAAAGAGGCGCTTGTTTATAAGAGTGGAAAGTGATTAATGGTGGGTAATAATACTTCACTGCTTTGCTTTCCTCTGGACCAACTAGATGGGACACTCACGTCAGGAGTAAGAGTCACGTAGGCCCGTGATTGGCATTACACTCAAAACGTTGTTAATAAATACATCAATTTTTTTAATTAAGTAAATTTACAAACATGTTTTTTATGTGAATAATAGGCATTTTAAATTCAACGGTCCACTGACTGGGTGTTTTTGTAAACTAATCGAAATTAGCTGTAATTTGTTAATTTATTTTTAGAATTTATCGTTCGTATGAGGCCATAATGCAAGCTACTTGGTTCGGTTTTATACCGGATGTAACAGGATCATAGTACACCCTCCTTTTCTCCTTTAGTTTTGAAGATAATTGATTAATATCTTATATACATAATAATCAGCACGTTTTGACATACAAGTGATTTTCTTTTCACTGCCGGTTTCGCCGGAAATGACACTAAGTTTCGATTTTTAAATGGAACATCCTGTATATTATTGCATTCCTGAATTCTGCATAATTTTCTGAATCCAACGATACCAAATAAATGACATTTCAAACGTCAATATTTTTTATAATATAATTTTTAATTTTCCATTTAAGTGTGCCATAACGGTTCCGATTTATTCCAAATGACCCGTGTAATGCTAGAAAAATCGAAATCCCGTCAGAAATACTAACTTACGTGATTTATGAGCAAACAAAGTTCTTCAAAATGGTTTTTGGGGCAAAACTTATTTTCTCTACTTCTACCACCCCCTTAAAGGAAGGTACTTAATTATAGAACACCCTGTATATGTGATGGTAATGGTAATGGTGGGGAGGCTGACGCCTGGCATGTAGGCCGCAAACGGGTCCTTTTTACCAACCCCCAGCTGTTCCCTCAACCATGTGCTTCTCTTGCTCCCTCGTCGAATCTTTCCGACCTTCTGATGAAGGTCAGGATGTCACTCATTGCGAGGGAGCTCATGTGGTCATATGTGATTGAACATAATTATTATAAAATTCATACTTAATAGTGCAGCAAACCACACCCACATGAAAATTATTATTTAAAAGGTTTTTTTTGCCTTACTTTCAAAGTGAAAGGCACATTATTAAATTTGTATACATAAAAAAAATAAAAATGTGAAATAAATTAATTAGTAAGAACCGTATTAGATACTAAAATGTTTTAAATAATTTGTTCGTTGTCATGGGATCGAGAATTAATTTAATTTGGATGTGTACTATTTAATATAAATGTAATTATAATGGAACAAGGGCAAACTTTACTTTCATTGTGAATCAAATTTATTTAAAATGTATCATATGACGAAAAGAAAACTATTAAAGAAAAACCTGATTAATTAGTTTTTCGCGCCACATTGTAGTGAAAAAGTTAAATAGATACAATTTAGAGCTCGCACGTAGGTATCGGTTCCCAGTGACAGCTTTTATGCAGACATAATGTAAACACTACTGAAACATTCTCAAACAAGAGAAATACAGAAATTTATTTCACTTTGAAATGTTAATACGTAAACTAGTTTTATCGGGAAACGTATGACAAAAAAACAAAAAATGTTATATTTTTTCACTAGCTAAATTTGAGGGGCACGTCACACTATATTTTTCCTTATAACTCGTGACCGGCTGGATATCTGACTTCTGTAAGAACATTTGATTGGTTCCTTGTTAAGGACTACTTAGCGATAGAGGTTTCAACCCTGTACCTAAAGCCCTTCTGGTATAAATTTCTGTTTACAGATAGAATTACTCAGCAAGCTTATACCTAAGCTAATTATACTTAAATTTATTAATGCTTATCTTATACTAGGGCCACTGTACTAGGGCCAGGATCTCTAGTGTGGGGGTCGTAGTCGGGATCCATAGTACGGGAACCACAGAGGCTGGCACAATAGGTAGTTCAAGGTCACATCTGGCGGCAGCCAATTAACACCTGGCCAGCGGCTTCCTTTGATGTATGCCGACAGATGTTGTCACCGTCAAAATGGGTGGATAGAGATACAAATGAAAGTTCCTACGGGCTTTAAAAAAGTTTCCACGCGCCCAAGTCACCCAATACCTACAAGTTTACCTCCAAAACATTTAGAACAGATATTAGTAATATACTTTTATTCTTGTAGGTAACTGGTAGTGAAATATACTTATGTATGTGTGTGCTAGTTTAGTGTTACATCCCCAAATTCCACCAGTTCTCGTCGGGTGAGTGTTTATAACAAATTGACTGTCAACTTTGGATATTACGGAATTCGTTAAAAAAATTACAAGGTAAGATATACTGTGTGCATGCATGAACATATTAATACTCTGACACATAACACAACACACAACCAATCCTGGTTTTGATGTCATTAATACCCAAATTCCGAGTTCTATATATCATACATAAAATCACCATCTTGATCTAGTACAACAGATACTCTACTTGATATAATATACTAACAATTTTATCTGAATGGTTAAAATTAAGACCAAAAACTGTTCTATCCAAATGCAATATATTCAGTTTTTAGCATATTCGCCGTCTCTGTTATTATTTTGTCATGCTTATCTTTCGGATAGAAGGCAATATGTTGCGTATAATGGTTTCCAGTCTGTCGAATATATTGCTACACCCGGAGACCCACAGGGGTCAATTCTCAGTCCCCTGTTGTTCAACATATTCATTAACGATATTGTGAATGTTATTGATGTGTCCTGTCTAATTTACGCTGATGATGTCAAAATTTTTAAAGTAATTTCTTGGTTGGAGGACTGCGTTTTTCTGCAAAACAGCCTTTCAAACTTATTTAATTGGTGCGTTGAAAACAACTTAAATCTGAATGTGTCTAAGTGTAACGTTATGACCTACACAACTAAATCCCAGGCTGTTATGTTTAATTACAGTATTGACAACGCAGTCCTTCAACGACCTTCTACTCTTGCTGACCTTGGCGTAATATTCGATGGAGAACTTTCACTTATACCTCACATAAATAATTTAGTGACTCAGTCTCTTAAGACTCTTGGGTTCCTAATTCGAACTAGCAGAGACTTCTCGAATATCAGTACACTTAAAACTTTATACTTTGCTTTTGTTAGGTCTAAACTTGAATATGCGTCTCTTGTTTGGAACCCTCACTACAGAAATCACGTAGACTCTTTGGAGAAAGTGCAAAGACGATTCTTAAAACTATTATGGCTTAAGTCTGAGGGAGCATACCCGTCTATCGGTGTTCCCCAACAAGAGTTGTTGACTAAGTTTTCCATGACATCTCTTGAAAATAGACGCGAACATTTTTCTCAAGTATTTCTATATAATATCTTACACAATCAAATTGACTGCCAAGAATTATCAGGGAAATTAAATTTTCATGTGCCTAGTGTGAATTTTCGGAGAATACAAACTTTTTACCTCTCATTTTCGCACTCTAATATTCTTAGATTCTCTCCTCTATTTACTATGTACAACAATTACAACAACAACTGTGGGCAGTTTGATATTTTTCATTGCACCCTTAATTTTATTAAAAAATATTATAATAACTAAGTCGTTGTTTCTCTTTTTTTCTTTTTCCGTCTTAAACTGTCTGAAATTATTTTATTGTTGTTTTTATACAATGTTTTATTGTTTTTTTTTTACAATGTTTTTTTTTCTTTTTTAAATATCTGTTCTATATACTTATATTGTATTGTATTTTTTGTTTTGTGTATTTTCCTGCTCTAGAAATGGGTTTACCTGTGGAGCAGTGTATGCAAATAAATAAATAAAATAAATAAATATTTATCAAATTAAAATTTGATATTTGATTGGTTTTGATTTAGTCCTTACGTGGGCGCGAGAATATTGATGGGACATTTAATAAAAAGTATATAATCCAATTAAAAAAGCTGTAACTGAAAATGCCCTCAATTTAACATTTAAAAAGATGTGCTGTTGCATACTTACAGTAAATAAATTAGTCATTAAATTTTCAGGAAATTGTTTTTTAGAAAAAATCTTATAATTCACCAACTCAATGCCGAGCACATCATTTTAGTCTGCCCCGTACATGGATATAGATGGGCAATAAAATTTATTGCAACAGATATAAAACATCGTTTATGTTGAAAAATTATCCTTAAGATAAAATAATAAATAATATTGTCACCACAACATAAAGAATGCAAGTGAATGAATATTCGTGTTGGCGTATTACCAAAACTGCACCTTTATTTATTACTTGTTTACGAATTTTAACCAAATTATCCTACAGAATCATACAATCATGAATTCGTAATATCTATTTACATACAGCCATGTTGCTTGCATTTTATTAATATTGATGTTATCGTTATCACATCTAAATAAAAATCCATACATATGCAACATGTAAATTCAACATTTTATTACAGCAACAAAATTTTGTTCAACTTTTACTGAGGCAAATACCACATTGACAATGAAATATATTTAAACGAATAAGACACGAGTACATGGATACCATATATTAGCATATACCATGTGCCATATTAATTAGCTCTAAAAATGTTTGTTATTCTGGAGAATTGTAATACATAAGCGGTGCCAGAGCATCTAAAACTGCATACATTTATTTACAAGATCATGAATGTTCATTGTAGCCTCAATCGAAGGCACACAACCATTGATATAAAATTAAGCCGTTATAATGTGCGAGCCAATAATTTACACCTCTAATTAATAATTTGCATCTTGCTTTGCATTTTCAAGTGGATATCACTTGGTGTTGGTGCTACAGGGCAATATTGGAAATTATATGTATATATGATAAAAGCATATTGAAGTTGTGTGGATTCTTTAAAACTATACTGAACAGAACTGTCAAAGTTTTTATACAAATGTAATCTATATGTTAATTTATGGTCAATGATGAGAAGAAATCTAGATATCTCATAGTTACATTTTATTAATATCTCACATATGCTTCGTAACCGTTATAATTTACATATTTATTGGGCCTAATTATCACATATTTCAATTTGTTGGCATTTACCATTAATCCGTTTGTTGTGAATCTTTAATCATTTCCATCATTTTGTTAATTTTAAGTATAACTGGTTTATTATCAAATCCGGATGACATTATGATTACTTCATTAATGAAAAGAGTAAAGAGCATAAGTCCCAACAATCCCAACATGCTACCTCGAGAAACTCTGTTATTATTTATTTAAAAGTTTTTCAGATTTACCATTATTTTTTTTGATTTGTTGACATCGCGCACACAGATAGGAACTAATCCATTGAAAATCTCTGTCAACACCATAATTGTCGACTACTACACAACTTACATAAGTTCAATCCGCGCTCTATAAATAAAATCAGACAAGGCGTTGATAAACGGCATAAATAACTATAGCCCTGGTACAGATCCTTGTGGAAGTCCCAAGTGAACGTCCTATTTATTGCAGCCTTAGCATTTCGGTTTTTCATGTTGGAATGTATCTCTTGTTGTAAATGGCTGTTTATATTAAACTTTGATAATTAAGTTGAATAATGCTTTATCTACGGTATACATCGGTTTAGATAAATCAATTACTCTATTCAGTCTAACACTATATTTAGATACTGTAACCAGACAATTCATTTCTGACAACAGAAACTATATTATAAACGATTTAAAAAATTATAAACACTTTTTTACTTGTCTAATTTTCACTTTATTTGTTATTTTACAACTAGTTTCATCCTATTCGGACATTTTCAAGTAAACTAAATTATACACAGATTTTACTTTCATTTAAATATAAACTGACCTGAATAGAGGGATGGGTCACTTTATGGTTGATAATATAATTGAAATTTGTACAGATGTTATGTTTTTAAATGTAGGGGTTTTTCCAAACTAGTAAATTATATTATGGTGTGATTTTTATTAGCAGCAGTTTATCTGAATAAGTTTAATAACGGAGAATTATTTAAATCGATTTGGTCGTTTAATATGTTGTAATTTTTATTCCTATTAATTTCTAACACTTCTAATAAATTAAGTTTTTTACTTTTCCCACAAATATGTAATATTTTAGGTTGATGGTCGTCAGTTATTGTATGACCAGAATCTGTTAGATGTTTATAAAAGTAGGAATGTTGTTTTTGTGTGTGAATATGTTCTCTATATCTGACTCCGAACGATCTACCTGTTTGGCCTATATATGAGGCATTACATTCTGGGCAATCTAACCGATATACACCACATTTTTTAGAGATATCAGTTTTTTGTTTTGCATTGAAAAGATATCTGCCTATATTTTTGTTAGAACTAAAAGATGTTTTAATATTAAATTTGGAAAAAGTATTGCTAATTGAATAGGAGAATTAACCTGAATATGGTAATGAAATTTATGTTTGAACTTTTTTCTCGTTAATAGTGGAATAAAGTTCTTTCAAGAGGGACTTATTTTGTTTTTTATAGATTAAATTGTTGATTATATTTTGAGGGTACCCGTTATTATGTGCAATAAGTCTTATTGTGTCTAATTCTTCTTTTAAATCTGTCTCAGATAGAGGTAAGCTGAAGGCTCGGTGTGTCATAGATTGATATGCGGCTAATTTGTGGGAGAGAGGGTTATAGTTATAGTTATAGTTTACATGAAAATGTCCGAATAGGATGAAACTAGTTGTAAAATAACAAATAAAGTGAAAATTAGACAAGTAAAAAAGTGATTATAATTTTTTAAATCAAAATGGATTTTCACAAAGTAACTTCATCTTCAATCAACTTTTTTTATATTATAAACAATTTTAGATAGCCTAAAAAAGTTGTAAAATTTTCAACAATTTCTACATACTGATTTTAAATTTTTCGAGAATGACTACGTTTCCTACTGAAATAATAAAAAAGTAGAAAGAAATCGACGACAAAACCTGTGCTAACTTTCGTAGCGTAGCATAAATGCTGAACATGTAAACATAGCAGAATAATTTGTGGTGTAAGAGCTTGACCAGTATGCTGGTCTTTGCGGTTGGTACTTCTGATACAGAAACCTGAAATACTATTCTGTTTGAACTAATTGTATATTATTATCCATTTTTATGTTTGTCTTGTTAATTTACCTTGCTATTTTAATTGCATCTTCCAGTTATTTTATTTATAACCTAATAATTAAATGCAAAACGATTTAATTTTGTTGCTGCTTGACAAAAGATTTCTATCAGATATTTTTTATGTTTCATTTTATTAATATCGTAAATAACTTGAAACTATACAAGCAGATATCAGTCAGGTCATATATTTTATGTCGAATTAAATGAACAGAGATTAAAACGTTTTAATTTGTAAACTAATTTGTCATAGGCGTGTGCTAATGAACCATGAATATTTCAATAATTTGATTGGGCATTAACGTATTTTACGTTTGATTATGTAATGTATATGTACATAAAAACATGAGTCATTTCAATAATTTAATAACCATGACTGGTTTTAGCTTAATACTAGCAGAAAGCTCGATCTGATTAAAACAGTCTCTTTTTCTGAAAATTGTAGATTGTAACTTGATCAACAAATATTTCTTATACAACAAAATAAACCTTTTGATACTAGTTTTGTAAATAAAATCCTACAAAATATCTATTAATTATACTTCTGAAGTGGGTTGGAATATTTCATATGACGAAAATAACAATAAAGTAGTTTTCACAAACACCAGAACATTACTGTTATTCATGATCAAAAATGTACTTAAATTATGTACGAGAGGTCAGTTTTATATACTCGGACTGGGCATGAAAATAAGAAATTAGAGCAGTAACAAAAATGTAGTTTTCAATATCACTGCAAAACACTTCGCGTCAGCTTTTCGCGTTTTTTCACTTTAATAAAATCTCTTTAGGCGATCCCATTAAGCTTAAATAATACTGTCCCGTTACTGCCCTAACTAACTTTCTTCAGATTATCAATGTACAAAATTCCCTGAGAGTACCAAAAATTGGTTACCATTATTTTTCCTGCAGAAGGAGTGCCCTTAAACTTTTTGGGTGGGCTGGATTTCCTGATGTCGCTGCATCAACTCTTGTTTCGATTTAGGATCATATTAATGAGCACACGTTTCATCTCCAGTGACAAGTTGATGAATAAATCTGGTTCGTCTCCACAAAGCGCCTAGAATTTTTCGCACATCTATACCCGAACACGCATTTGAAACGACGAAACCATTCGCGGAACCAATCTTGCACTAACCGATGTCATTCCAAAGTAGTCATGTAGAATTCTGAAAACCGTGGTTTCTGAAACTCCTAATAAAGCTCCTAATGGCCGCTTCCTCAATCTTGCAGCCTCCACTACTAGACACTTGGGATTTTCAACAACATCTGAAGTTAACACGGTGACCTGGACGGAGATCATCATTCAATTATTTTCGACCACATTTAAATAGGACCACTCGCAAATAGTTGACTTGGAAGGACAACCAGTTGCGTATACAAGCAACATTTCTTCAGGAATAGTTTTTGGAGCTTTTTCTTGTTTTGTATGGAGTTTTACAATATCATGATATTCGAGTTTATTTATTTTCATAAATTAACAATGCGCGACAACACAAACTGGTCACTCCATGTTCTTACAAAGAAAATATACAATGGAAATATGAAAATTAGTTAGTGAGTGTCCTTTGCATCGCTAATGTTACTATAGTGTCTAAAAATTTCCTTTGACATTATCACACATTTTAGCGTTTTTCGTTTCGTTTATTTTTAAGATTTTGCGACATAACAAAAACCAATGATTAAATTTATAATACCGTAAGTTAAATTAAAAATGAATGCAATTACCCATAGATAAATGTATATAAAACTTAGGATGGCTAACTAGAAACAACGTGGCTTTAATGGCAAGTTATTTTGGAGGCGATAATAAAAAAACGTATAATCAGAAAGGAATTTCCTCCGAGCCGTCAAGTGTGTGTATTCAAGATGTTGCTAGATAAAAATGAAAGTTGACCTTGAAAATGAGCAAAGTCAAGGATCTTTCGCATTTTAGTATGTAACAATTATTAATTATAATTACTGTTATTATAATTACCTTCTATTCATTATATCTCATTTGGAACGGTACGTACCTGAAAAGGAAATGAAAGTTATTAAATATTGATTCAAAATCTATTCTAATAGATTTAATGTATTCAACGAATTCATTAATACATAACATGGTGAACACGATAATTTTAAAATGGTTCATTTGAATGTGGGGAAATGAAAAATAAATTATTTATAAAATTTATTACAAGAACATAAATAAAACATGGCCCTAAAAAACGTTTAATTTATTCATGACGAATAAAATTATTTTAACGTAGTAGATCTAGTAATGGATAAATAAATATCCGTAAAAAATATTAAATCAATATGCATCACTATATCCAAACAATAGTAATTTGATGATAATGCAAAAAATTTAAGTTTTTGATTTACAACGGTCAAAAAAGTTGCTATGTAATTTGTAGAATTATTATAGCATAAATTTTATACTACCACACTTAACTATCACGAAAACGAACGATGACCTCCATGTCGTATGTACTAGTGTGATCAAAAGTAATGACCCCGGATTGAGAACCCCTGGAATAATGATATCAATGGCCTGGATTGATTACTGCAAAGCATTTGACACAACATCACACGAGCTATGGTTACACTTGCTCAAATGTCTTGTGGTTACAAGCACTACTAATGAGAGGCATAGAACAGCTGCTGCCGCTCTGGAAGACTCGTTTCACCATAACATCAGGTGCACAGCAGATCTCGACAGATAAGGTAGCATTTAGGAGATGAGTTTTCCAGGGTGATTCCCTGAGCCACTCCTCTTCTACACCCCACTGCCGCATTTGTCTGTTGGGTTAAGCCAAACCCGCGGATATCAATATGGACAGGCAGAAGTCACCCACGTATTTAATTTGGATAACCTTAAACTTTATGCCTCTCGAGAGCGCGACCTACAAACTACTGCTGGGATAATTCGAATGAAAAATAATCGATCATTCGATTACTGAAATATCTCGAATACTCTTGTCATGAGAATTCGAATGATTTAGTTCTCGGAGGGAGGTGCGCCGACTGCCGATTGATTCATTCGTTTCAGCGGCTCATCATTCAAATTTCAAATACGTAATTCGATACGAATACCAATGCACTTGTACATATATTAAGATTGTTAAGTTTAGTTGTTTACCATCGGCGGCGTTTTGGTCGTGCTGATCTGCGGAATGTATATGGCTTTTGGCTGATGCCATTCGGAACTGGATTGTCTTGAGTGCAGAACCGGATTGAGTTATGTTAAAATGTATGATTTATAATTGAAAATTGTAAAGAAATAATAATGGAAAATTAATGTTACCGAGCCATGCCATCGATGTCGAGTTCCCCATTTCTCGAGCTCTACCATAATTCGAATGATCATTCGATTATTAAAGGTATTCCAATAACTGTTATTCGATTATTCAAATCATTCGATTATGCCCAGCACTACTACAAATCGCTCGGGCCGAGGACCGAGTGTGCGCATAAGAGTGTGGCATTTAACATCCTCAGGAGCTCAGATCCTCTCTTGCTGTAGGAGTGGGAGCAGGATTGTTCAAGACTGACTGTCTTGAACAAAGAGCCGCAAATGAACTCGGTCTCACAAACAGGTGACTTTAATATATAATTTTTTGCATTGGGACAGTAAACGTAAATGGGGGTTTTGGTAGATTTTTAATTGGAATTTCATTATGAGGAATCTTAAATAAAAAATGCTAAACCATATTAAATACGTCTTAGTTTTAGAGATTGCAGATTAAATCTATTCAGTAGTAGATGTTGGTTGACCCCCTTATTATGGGTATATATTCCCTTATTTGAAAACAAAATAACTTATATTTATTTTTCCAGAGCATCTCTGTGAAGTTGATATAAAGGGTACCATATTAAAGACACACAATCAAGTTTGCTTCGAACAAAAGTGTGGAATTGAAAAAAAAATTATATCGGAAAAAGATTTGATATTACGTACAGTAAAACCTTGCATAGAATAATTTGATACAGCAGCAAAAGTAATGTGTGATCTGTGAAGATACTTTTGACGTCAAAAATAATACCCTAATCTTTAGTAGGATAGACACGTATTAATATTACATTATTTAGTCCGTACTCCAATATTATGGTCTTGCTTTTCTATTAAAGGACATTGCAATTGTCTTCAGTATACAACAACTTTTCACATGATATATGATTGCAGAAATCATTAAGAAATAATAAGAAGAGCAACGGTTCCAAATTTGAGCCCTGGAGTACTCCAGATGTAGCGATTGTGCAACTAAACATGTTAGCTACATGAACGTGATCATATGTTGGACTTTAGTATAAAGACGAGATATGAGATAAATAAGAACTCAAGGGAATCTAATCTTGTATTTTTAATTTTTTTAATAATTATTGAGTGACCTAATCTATCAACAGCTTTGAAAATCTGTAATAACTTGGATCTTAATCTGAAATATACTGAGTAAAATATGTGAGGTTTGTTATGGTTATGGCGATTTACTGTAAAGTCGTGTAGATAGAGATTTAAGATATGTTTAGCTTGGGAATATAATTGAGAATAGATGGATATATACAACACTTTTAATAAATTAGAGACAATGGTAATGGGTCTATAGTTACTTAAAATAGAGGGGTCAACAGTTTTCAAAAGCTACCTTCCATCTGCTGGAAAAAGAGCAGGTTTCGAGGGAGATTTTACTGTGACAATTTGGCTCGTCGGAGCAAAATTCAAAATTATTATACACAAATTTATATAATTTTAAATATTCTTTTTGCATTGTTTTAAAGTTTTATATCATCGGCACACGCTTTTGCTGGCGTCTTTGTTTTCTCGTTATTATACAATTTAAAAAATTTTTTTTAGGTGTTGTATTTGTTGTTAATGTTTTAGTTTTAAGTTCGGACCGGCCCCGCTTCGCCGACCTGACAATTGCCCCGTTGCCACCTTATACGGGGATGCTAGGTCGGCAACGGTCCAGGTGTCCGGCGAGGGCTATATACATTGTTTTCTTCGATTATTAATAAAATTGTTTTGAATTGAATTGAATTGTGAGAGAGATCAAATATATCAGAAAGGTTTAGCCAAGGCATATGCGGTCTTTCACTAAGAATCTAGGTACTTGGCCACCAGCAGTCATTTTGTTTTTAAGTTTTTTATCTGCCTGAATTAGATTTTTCCACTTTACAGCAAAAACAAAAAATTTAGGACATTGTTGATAAAATAATCGAGTTTCTTCCAGCTTTAAATTTCCTTTATGTGAAGAAACATGCTTGAAAATAAAAGAAATAAGTTGCACATAAGAAAAAAGTGCCAGTCGAAAGCATTTTATTATTTGATTTTCCCCCATAACTATTCTCAAAAATAAATAAAAAATGTTGATTTGGAGATGAAAAGTAAAAATTAAATTTAAAATATTCCTTCGATAATAAAACCGGTAAACAGATAAAATTTTCAAATGTTGTTACATTTCTGTTAGGATCTTATACTGATCTTCTAAGTGTATTTCCATCAAGACATACTTAAAAAATAATCTAACTGCATGCACTAGCATTAAAGGATTAAATATTAATTAATTTCTGCATACACGTCCATTTATACGGGTAGGAGTAGACAATATTTTAAAATTGGCGTTATGCATTCTATATTTGTCGTTAGAACTTGTTAATTATAATAAAACCAACATCGAGCTGTCGAGTAATTATCTCTTAGAGCACTTATCAAGCTGTATGACAAGTTTCGTGCTAATTAGTCAGTCTCTGTGTAATGAGTACGGTTAAGACCATTGGTGTAAATTGAAAATACTATTTATATGTAAAATGGGAGTGTCACAGGAATGTCAATTTTTTTTTCAAGTAGTTTAAGTGATTTCAAGATAACTGAATTTTTTTGTGTCAACTGAATACCTCAGCACTGGAGTAGTTTCCACAAACACGAAAAATACGTTTCGCCAACCAAGATGGCATCATCGGGAAATGAATAAAATTTCAGAACCATAAACACGAGCTTATGCAATAATTTATTTTCGTGTGGTTGCAAGCGTTGTATTTCAATGTATCGCCAGGACAGCAATTTATTTTATATTTATATATTATTAATTACTTACCAATGATCATTCAAAACACGAAAACATACAAACCAAAATTAAAACTTAAAAACAGACATTTGAACATACTTTAAAAAAGAAAAGTAAATAGCAACAATAATAAAGATGGTAAATATAATGATTAGCTCGGATAGAGGTATCGGTTTCCAGTGACGGCTTTAATGCAGACCATTGGTAAAGTGAATTTTATTTCATTTTGAAATGTTAATACGTAAACTAGTTGTATCGAAAAACACGACAAAAAACAAAAAAGTTATATTTTTACACTAGCCAAATTTGTGGGTGACGTCACACTATGTTTTTCCTTAAAACTGATGAGCGGCTGGAGATATCTAAATTATGTAAAGACGTTTGAATATATTGGTGAATGTAGCACTAACACACAGATATGTATTTTTAACCAGCGGTCACAAGCGTAAGAGTATTACTATATATTTAAATCAGATCGTTCCATCCCTCATGGGACGAGCTGTGGCTTTTTTGGTGGTGGTTCTGTGGCGGTTGTTTCGAAATTTACAAATCCGGTATGGTCTGGAATTTCCACGAACACTTTTTAAAGGAGATATTAATTTTTTCTAAAATTGTTTAGATTGCGTACACGTCGGAAACGAAATCCACAAATTATCTCTGCACAAAATTATACAAAAGTGTTTAAAATGCTGGGATAAATCCATACCTACTCATAGTGATGATGTGATGATGAAAAATATGTGCAAAATATTCTTCTAATTTCAACAATTACTCGCAGAACTGAGAATTAGGATGTTGTTGAGTTTTTAGATATAAAAAAAAACACCATTTGTTCACAGACCTTAAAAAATAGGAACTTATTAAATCATTTTTTCATTACGTTACGTTATGGAATTCTATTAAAAATCTATGCCTAGCTTAAGACGAGAATATTTATATCTAGATGAAAATTCTTGGAATTAATGGGCTTAAGCGTCACTTTTTGCAAGTTGAAAAAAATTTCAACCTTTTATTTTTCAAAAAAACGGTTAGTAATTTTTCTATTTAAAACTAAATGTTACTACTTTAACACAGTTACTAGTTTATTAATGTTAGCCATAGATTTCCATGCACTATACTATACTCCTTAACAGAATATACCATGCTCATGCCTTTTTATACAGTGTATACCATAAAGTCTGCATCATTAAGGATTTCTTTTAACAAAAAAAAAACTAATCATGGTCATCGTTTATGCATGCTACCGTAGCCTTAAGGCTACGGTAGCATGCCCTCGTCGCCAGGATTACCAACATAAAACTTTAAATAGTTATTAACAACTTATCTGTGTAATTTTAGGAGGTGGTTCCTGTTGATATCAGTAACACGAATTGAGAAAAAAAATAAAAAAGAAAGTTAAAAACTGACCTACTGTTAAACTTTTGTAGACCGCTGCATTGCTCATCTGACCCACTGATGACGCGAACAACATGATTTGTTTATTTAAGTTCGTTGTAAATTGCAAAGATACAAAAAAACGTCAGAAAATCACCGACAAAGTTATCCTACTCCAGTTTTTAGTTCAAATAATAAATCGCTTAAAAAAAACTTCATAAAAAGAGTGTAAGCGGCTATTCGGCGGGCTTTGATATTCGACCACGTACGAATGTGGAGACAGGCGTATTCAGGACTCACGTTTCATAATAGCAATTATTTTCACTATCAATTTACAAAACTTATTTTAATTTAGTTTCATGATTTATTAACACTTTTTTTAATTTATTAGGTAGTCACAAGAGTAGCCATATTACAATAAGTATTCAAAATTGTCACCACCAACCTGCACATACAGTTGAGCCCTTATTATCCAATTTCTACGTACATTCTCAAAAATTAAATAAAAAAATAGTAACCTTTTCAATCATTAACAATATAACTGATTGTTTAGCAAAAAGCTCCTGCAGTATAATTCCATCCCCTCCCTATTTAATTCGTCATAGAAAAATCACAAAAAAACGTAAGGAGCACTAGGTTCACGGCGAAAAATTGCACCGTACTCCACAGAAAGGTATTACATTTATTTATTAAGAGGAAAAAAAATCCATAAATTCACTTCAGGTCGGCTCTGTTAGTGGACGGCATTCATTATTACGTCGCGACTTTCATTTACCTCGAGATCAGCGGTCGGCGCGTTTGAAGGGATTATGTTAAAAAAATGCCATTGGAGACAAAGTGGCAAAAAGTGGTGAATCAATTATTATAAAAAGTAAAAAACAAAGTCAATGTCGTAGTCACCCAACCTATCTTAATCTATTTTCGGTTGAGATAGGTCAGTTAATAGGATCTCAAAACGTTGGAGTAATTTTTTTTCTCGGAAACTATAGCACAGATTTTTTTTTTTTTTATATGAACTTACCATTAAGGGATCTACCATCCCTTAAATTTAATAAAATAACCTGTATATGGTATTTAGGGTGAATTATGCGTTTTCGTTTTCTAACATTACTTTAACAGAGTAATTTTAACACCGATTTATAGATTAAAGTTGGGTACTTGGTGAAAACGAACTCTTAAGACTAGAAAACTGGGAACCAAAAGCAGTCAGATGTACGAGGTTTTAAAACTAAAGTAAAATTTCTTCATTAAGGTGTCAATTGACGCGCAGTATATTTACGTTTATAGTTACCATAAGAAATAAATGTTCTCAAAATGCCTGTATTTTTCCTGTTACACACTATTTCTGGCATTTTTTTATTAGGTATTTTTCAATATTTATGTCAAGTGTCCCCTTTTAGGGAGCTTCTGGATCCGCCCTTGGTAGTTAACAGCAAGGAAAGTGGCAAAGAATAACTAGATTTGGCATTTCAATCTACAAATCATAGGCGGTGCCAGGTAGATAAATACCCAAGTACGTAAGTGAGACTTGTTTACTATTTTAGTCGACTGTTATGCGTCGAGGTGTCAATAACGTAATTTATTTCTCTCCGTTGTATTGTTGATAATTTTATTTTTTGTATTTTATTTTTGATATTAATTTAATAATAAAGTATGTCAGACCCGCCCAAGGGTAAAAAACGGCTGACAAAGTGAATAAATTTATTAGTGAATTCCCGGATTTATTCTATAATGGTGCTATAATAATTTGTAAGGTGTGCGAGACTGACCTGATATGCTGGGACAAACGTGATTGTAAACGTCACGTAAATTCTGTGCAACATAAAACTAAAAAAAAATGGCGTGCCTTCGACAACACAGTTTATGTTCGATTTACTCTTAATGCTGATTGCCTGTAATATTCCGCTGCACATACTTCATAAACAACCATTTCAGGAGTTCTGGAATAAATACAATCCCAAGGTGACGTTACCAAGTCGCACAACGTTGCATAACTATGTACCAACTGTAAGTGAAGACATTGTAAATCAAATCAAATGTGTACTAAAAAATACACGGTTATGTGTTGACGAGACGTCAGATTGTAAAAAAAATTCTATTGTAAATGTTACAGTACGTGTATTAGACCCTCTTAAAACAACATTTCCAATGTTACTAGCTAGCAAAAGACTAAATATACTGGCCAAACAATTACGAGGATGGTGCTGGAGACGTTAGAAAAATTTGACTTGTCAAAAAGTCAAGTGTTGATGTTCGTGACCGATGGTGCCGCAACAATGCGTTTAGTAGGCAGTTCTCTTCAAGAACACGGTTGTAGGTTAGTACATATTACGTGTAAAGTACATGCTTTACACCTTGTGGCAGAAACTATACAAGGTTTTCCAGAGGTATATTTATTAACAGTAAGTACTAAAAAAGTGTTACTTAAATCTCCTAAACGTCTTCGCGCATTTCATAACAAGTGTACCGGTATTCCCGAACCACCACAGCCAATTCTTACACGTTGGGGAACATGGTTGGAGGCAGCATTTTATTATGCTGAATATTTACAACAAATAAAAGCTTTGATACTACAATTCAATGCAGACGAGGCTGCAGCTATTAAGGAAAGCCAGACAAAATTCGAGGATGTTTCTGTTGAAACAGCTTTAAAAACTAGTCACAAGAACTATTAAGGATTATATGTCACCATACAAAACTTACAAAACAGTGCGTTGTCGTTAGCGGAGTCACTGCAAATAGTGAACGAAGTAAATCGACTGCTACAATAGGTGACGCAAAAAATGAGCTCGTTGGAGAAAAGTTCGCACGTTTGTTAAAACAAGACACCGGTTTTACCAGATTAAGACAAATTTGTGATGGTACTGATGATGCATCTGCAGATCCATAAGTGAGTTCAAAAACTATTTTAAATATGCTTGTATTGCATCAATAGATGTCGAACGGTCGTTCTCAAAATATAAGCATAATTTTTCACCACGTCGAACATTACTCTCGGAGACAACCGTAGAAACATACATGTGCTGCAAAGTTTTTACACATCTTTTCCAGTTTGTGATAACCAAGCTAGTTAATAGGGTAAGTTGTGCATACGCATACATTGTTATAAACAGCCGAAACCCGACCAACAGTTTATTGCTTTTATTACTAGTTAATTTCTTTTGTTACACTTATTATGGTGCGTAAGTTATAATACAACAAAACCCTTACATCAGCTAAACGTGATACCCAGATAAGTGTATAAATAAGAGCGCCTCGAGCACTCTGCGAGTTTTTTCGTCCTAGACATCGACTAGCATAGTTCGTGTGTAAATTGTTCATAAACGTAAATTGTTAATTAACGATCCAAACAAATAAATTTTCTTAAGAATCTTCAATTTTTGTTTTTAAAAAACCAATCGCTCGTCTACGATTCTTAAGTGGCGCAGTCGGGATCGGATTTCTTCAGTTACAGCCAAAAAAAACAGAAAAAACAGTAACGTACGTTTCAACGTTTAAGAAGAGGAACCTGAAAAACCATCATTTCCAAACTATCTGAATTGAGTAGGGTAGTTGAGAAGACATTTTACAACATAACAAGGTTAGTCATCTTTGGGTCGAAAATACTCCACGGGGGCATCGCGCCTACAACACGCAGGAGTCCATCGAGGTCCGCCGGTTGAAAAACCGTCCTGCAACGTTTAGAATAGGAAGGCGGCATCGCGCTGACATCAGGTTGGAATCATTGAGATTTTCGTACCGTCGATACGGTACCCGCCAACGATTAATTTAGGATAGAAGAACCACTGGCATATCTATCACGTAGAATAAGAAGGCGGCATCGCGCTGACATCAGGTTGGAATCATCGAGATTTTCGTATCGTCAATACGGTACCCACCAACGATTAATTTAGGATAGAAGAACCACTGGCATATCTATCACGTAGGGTAAGAAGCGGAGAATAGAGGACATAAATATTCCACATAAGAGGGGCGTCATCTCTATTCCCGAAAATTTCAAGAAAAATCGACGATTATTTCATTTTTAATAATTTTATTTTTTATATTTTTTCAGAATTTTATTTTATTTTTAATTTGACATCAAGATTCAACATCAGTAAGAAAATCAAGAAAAGAAAAGGATAAACCAAGGGTCTAAGAGAAAGTATAGTAGACTACGGTGAACACAGAGCTGTTCAGGTTGCTATACTCGCTAAATCTTTCCCTAAGAACACCAGCTGAGGCTTTGCACCTAACTTTTGAGTAGTCGAAAAGACTCACTAGTTAGAAGCCCTACAAGCAAAGAAGACAAAGTACTTCACTTTCAAAGACTGAGTGCGAACCCAAGTCGCTCATAGAAAGTGTTGGCTCAAGCTAGAAAACATCTCTAAAAGAAACCATCGAGACCATTAAATTACTATTTTTATAAATATATAACACAAATTTATATCACATATTTCATATTTTACGTTTAAGTATTATAAATATCATAAATATTATTTATTCAACGTTCAACTGCAAATTTATAGACGTACAGAAAGAATATATATATTTCATTTGATTCTAACAAAATTTAAATAAAATTTTTCATTTAAAATCACTTTTAAATTTTAAAATATCTGTTTTACTTTCAGACTATTGAGACAGTGTAATAGAGCATTACTTATTTTGCAATTTGTAATCAATCGTTACATATTTGAGATGATCAAAAAGTCACTCGTTGTTTTTACGTAAGTCAATTAACTAATGACCGATAATTCTAACGATATTAATCAGCTTTCGGATTTGCTTAATACTTATCTTTCACTTTCCGAAAATCCACTTCCTGAACTTAGTCCAGTTCCTACTAACAAAATAAATTTAAATCCAAACATTATGGCCTTAAATACAAATACGGGACCACAAATTAGTGTTAGGGATTACTTAGACTTAATTCCACGTTTTGACGGTGACACATCACAATTATCAAATTTTTTAAACGCATGTGAAAATGTATTAACTCTTATGGCACCTAACAATGACCATGCGAGAATTCCATTTACATTATTGCACATTAGAACAAAATTGATAGGAAAAGCCGCGTTATTATTAGCATCACGGACGTATCGGAGTTTCCCCGAGTTAAAAGAAGTTTTACTTAATATTTTTGGAGATCAACGTAACGAAGAATCTTTAATAGCCGATTTAACAATATTAAGACAAAGACATACCGAATCATGTTTACAATTCGCAGATAGATGTATCGATCTAAGAGGTTTACTTTTAGACAAAATATCTTGTTCGGATTTTCCCGCCGATATAAGAAATGCGAAAATCAATATGTATAATGCAATGACATTACGTGCATATTTAACCGGACTTAATGGCAACATGAGTCATCTACTTCGTTGTAAATCACCAGAAACTATAGAAGACGCTATTCATATGGTAACAGAGGAAGAAAATATTAACTATCATAGACAACAATCGGGCACATCCAACACCCAAACTTCTAGAAATGGCACACAACTTAAAGTGGCTAACACACCTGTTAGACCTACTTCATATTTTCAACGTCAATTACCTCAGTTGCATACAGGAATGTCACACCCTGTACAACATAGGGCACCTCAATTTCCAACACAACAGCGACAATTTTATACCCAACCGAGATTTCCTTCACAGCCTATCAACGTGCAACCAATACCTGTAAAAACAAATTTTCCAACAAATCGACAAACATTTGGACCAGTACAAAATGTATTTAAACCAGACAACAAACCAATAGTAAGAAATTACGAACCAATGGATACATCGTCACACCGAACACAAATGCATTCAGTACAACATAGACAATTCCCATAACAAGAGCAACATAGAAAATGGTTCTCTCAAGAATTAAATACACATGAAGTTTTACCAGAAGACGGACAACCTGAGGAAGCATCATTTAGCCCATATGACGAAGACACCACATCATACGAAGAATACTTAGAATATCAAAACCAATTTTATCAAAAAGAAGATTACACGGGCAAACAGAACAACGAAAATGAAAATTTTCAGAAATCAGCCTCGGAGACATCGAAACAATAAATTTAAACACGCATAGCTCAAATAAATTATCATATATTATTTTACCCGAAATAAATGCTAAATTTTTAATAGACACGGGAGCTGCAAAAACTTTAATTAATGAATAATTAACAAAAACGTATTTTTCAAAATTATACAAAACAAACCATTTTCAGTAAAAACATCTCATAATAAAAATATTCATGAAAATATAGTAACAATTCATCTTTCTAAAAATATTTAAACAAACGGAAATTTTACACAAACATTGCATATACGATTTCAGTCTTATTGGCATTGACATAATAACCTAGCTAACTGCGAGATTAGATTTCAAAAAATAGTAAAATCATCATTCCAGGCACGGAAATACAAATGTACGTGAATGGCAAACCTTTGCAAGAAACAATCTTATCTCAAGCTCACGGTAAGATAAAAATATCACCTTTCACATAACAGATAATTACACTAAGCACAAATTATCAAAATGACACCAAACTAGTTTTATCTTCGCAAGTATTAAATTGCCACATAGAAATTCCTTTAGGAATTAGTACGGTATACAATAACCAATTTAATTTATTGTTATAAATCCAACAGACATTGAAATTGAAATAGACTTGGACAAATAAGAATATTAATGCAACAATTCGAAATTAATAATTTAGAATTCGATCAAGAATTATCTAAAGACTCATTTAATAATTTTGTAAATTTACAAAAAGCTAATCTTAAAAACTTAAGACTCAAACAATTAAACCAGGAAGAGTATAATGCGATACGAAAACTTTGTTTTAATTATAAAAAACGACAGATTTTAATAAAAATTCAAGAAAATCCAAAACCATCAAAATCAAGCAAAATTGAAAATAAACACATCACCAAAGTTTATTTACCTCTTATCTATCAATCAGAAGATTTAAAAGATTTACTAAAAAAATTATACAATAATTGGTAACGAAACATTTTATCTTTTCGCACCAAGGCAAGAAATTTATAGAGAACTGTCTATTATCTACACATCACTATTTCATAACAATAACATCATACCAACCACAGTTGACACCTATAAACGAGGACTCTGGATTGCTAATGGTACATCTTGGTCAAGCAAAAAACATTATTTCACATTGGGAATTAATGCACTACATCGATTTACAACCAATAGTCGAAAATTACATCCGAAACAAAAATACGTTTCTCAAGTTCTTTAATGCTACTAGAAACATATGTAATAATGCCGAAACGTATACCACACAAGTGTTAAAAAAAACGAGTTTCAAAAAAACCGAGACTTTGATTAACGAAATAATCCCAACAAGTAGAGTTACACGCGGATTATTTAACTTTATAGGCACAGTACAAAAAAAACATTTACCAGAGTTTTAGACGCAGACGACGGAGAACGCTACGAAAGAAACTTTAAAAAATCTATTTGATAATCAAAAAAAATGTTGAAAACAGATCTTAAAAATCAGTTATCAATAAACAAAAGTTTTATTAAAAAAAGTTAATAATACAATTTTTGATTTAAGCAAAAATCAAAAAAGAATTAGCTACAACTATGACGACACTTACTTCATCTAAACAAATTTGAAAAAAACAGAACTTTGTATATTTACTGAAAGCCGTACAGCTTTAGCTTTAATAAATATCGAGCAATTAAATTCACTCCTTACCGATATTAGTCTAATACAAACATTCTCAAGACATTCTCAATTTCATACAAGTATGTTAAAACCAATAGAATTACTTAACGAGTTGAAAGATATTCAAAATCACTTATCACCTGAAATATCATTAATGACACAACCTGACTTACAAACGTTATCTATTTTCGAGAAAACGATACACGTTAAAACTTACCAAAGAAACACTAAACTTTACTTTATCCTAATGATTCCACTTACCTATAAAACTACTTTTGATTATTTTAAATTATTCCCACTACCAAATAAAAATAATCAAATCATCCTACCTAAAGGAAATTATTTATTAAGCAATGGTCAAAATCACGCGCTTACTACAAAACCATGTCAATCGATTATTGAAAATCTATATATATATGTGAAATCGAACGAATAACAACATCTGAACTATGTATAAAAAGCCTAATTGAACATACCTCAGAAAATTGTACTAAGGTAACACTTTCTCAATATAATAATCAAATAATAAAAATAAAAGAAATTAATGCATATTTATTAATTATGCCTAGCATTCAAAAGATGCAAATTGAATGCACAAACAGAACTACTGATCTCAAAAGAATAGTAGGAAACTATTTATTAAGTATTGAACCATTTTGTAAAGTCACTATAGGAAAAAGCATTTTAATATCAACTCATAAAACAATTGCTAAACCCAAAATATATCCACTATTTGATTTACAAATATCAACAGATAATTTAAACTCACAAAGTCAATATCAGCTTAATTTAACAACAGTTAATTTTGACGAAATAAATGAAATTCATAATCAAGTATTATTTGAGGAAAACAGAATAAAAACTCAAACTCTGCTTGATATACAGACAGACAGAACTGCCTGGACAACTTATGTTATTCCTATTATACTTGTAATATTGCTACTGCTTATTTTAATATATTATTATCCAAATTATAAAATGCTTGAATATGCTATATTATGTTGTAAAATAAATAAAAATGTAAAAAATTTTAATTCTGTAAAGGACGAACAAATGAAACCTAAAAATAGCCAAATTAATTTAGACAATTTAAAGCCATTTTGACATAAATTGCCTTCTAAGGGTGGAGGAGTTATAATACAACAAAAACCCTTACATCAGCTAAACGTGATACCCAGATAAGTGTATAAATAAGAGCGCCTCGAGCACTCTGCGAGTTTTTTCGTCCTAGACATCGACTAGCATAGTTCGTGTGTAAATTGTTCATAAACGTAAATTGTTAATTAACGATCCAAACAAATAAATTTTCTTAAGAATCTTCAATTTTTGTTTTTAAAAAACCAATCGCTCGTCTACGATTCTTAAGTCGTACGCCTATGTCCTGCGACGCATTCTTGCCAACTCAAATAATAACTATTAGTATCGGCCTGATCATTGCACAACTTTAATAACATACTTTATTCATATGATAAAATATTGTCACCTATGCATGAATCCTAAAATTATCCAATTTGTACCCTTTATGGAACAATTTTAACGTTCCCTTGAAGCAACGCCCTTCATAAATGAATGGTTAAGAATAAAATACAAATAATAATAGTATAGGACAACATGACAATAAAATAAATGTTTTTTTAATACAAATTTTGCACGACCTTTAAAAATAACTGAAAATATAAATAAGTTATTTCGATTATTTTAAACTTCCCGTTTTACGGTATGCCTCGGAAAATAGGTCTAAAATCACATGGGGTCAATGTCAGTAAAATCTTTTGTTATTTACTATAATAACACATAAGTGGGAAATCCATAGTGTGTAATATTTAAACGCCAATGAGAAAAATCGGCAGTGCAGTTGACATTTTATCGCTGAAAGTGTTTGTGAAAAAGTTGTGATCAATATGAGTCCTTTATTTATCTTTCTGTTTCTCTTTTTCGAATATTATATAAGTGAGTATGCCATATGTGTAGATAGTGTTTAATTACGTTACTTTCCATTATTTTCCATCCATTTAGAAATTCAATAAATATATAAATAAATAAATTAAACACTAATTGTGAGTGTAGGTTACACATTTACAGACAAAGTGCACACATCCATTATCAGAGTGTACTAGATTACTTCTCTTTTAGTTAAATCGTAACTACTTCGATTAAATGCGATAGTTTTATCATATAAAAACAAGTAAGCAACTGTCAACCGGTGTATAGATTACACTGGCCGTCACAATTTTTGTAACATAGTTCACACTACTGTTTTTATCTTCCCTTTTAACTAAAAAAATATCCAACAAGTTCGAATACGTACCATTTTGTGTAACCACAATAGACCCTACTATATTGCCAGGTAATAAATTTTACGATGGGTCGGAAATTTTAGAAGAGCAAGTCAAAGTAAGGTGGGACATTTTCAGTATCAGTCTTGTTTTGACCAACTGTGTCTGTTACATAATGTTTTCGTTTGTCTACATAACCCTGTGATGACAAAAATGTCCAGTCAAACGCGTCAAACGCCGAAATTACAAAACCTTGCCTAACAAGTTTTGTTATATTTGTGAAGAATTTCTTGTGAAGTTTTAAACGCGGCCATTGTCTGAAAATGCAAAAAACGTATTTTCTATATTTTGGAGTTTTAGTCGGAGATCAAGAAAGCAATGGACTCCCCACATTTGTTGTGTAAGTTGTGTTACATGTTACATCTGTACTCTACGACCACGATACACAGAAACGATTTGCAGCTTTGCTCATAATGCATCAGACTTACCAATGCCAACGGCCCCTTTAGATTGGTAAAATATTGTTTTGGGACGTTATGGAAATTGTAACAACTCAGATATCTCAGACCAGTGTGTTGACACTTTGTATATTCAAAAAAAATTTAGTGACCCTTACTTAATTGTTCATAATGAATTGAATGATTTGGTACGTGACCTGGGGCTGTCAAAACAACAAGAAAAACTTCTTGACTTCCGACTGAAGGAGTGGAACTTACTGGCTAAAGAAACACAGATTACGACTTTTAGAAAAAGAAATGCAACATTTCCGCATTTTATAATGTGAAAAATTTACTATGCGCGTGTATTGATATTGATGATTTAATGCAGGAACTTAATATCGGGCATTCCCCTTCTGAGTGGCGCTTATTCATAGTGTTACGACTTGTTGCTTGTCATATCTGTAATCAGAAGGCTTTATTCCAGTGGATTATCCTATTCAGGTATATGTTATAAAAAAAAATTTTTTTTTTGTCCGCCAGTGTTATTAGTCGTTCTCTTAACTGTGTTGATATAAAATATCGATTTTAATTTAAAAAATGATTTACTGTTGAAGAAATGACCGATATGGATTTCATTTTTGGGCTTGCTAATGGTAACAATGTAGAAGCTGAAAGATTGTATAAACAATGCTTTCCCAACCAAAGTCAGCCAGATGAAACGGTTCGAAAGCAGGAAAGGATACTTGAAGAAATAATTGGGATAAATTCTAGTATTAGCACAAAAAGAATTGCAGCGACGGAACGTGTGAGTCACATCACATGATGATTCATCGCGTTTCAAGACGCAATCTATTGTATTCCTATCCTTCACAAAGGGTTCATAAGCTGAATCCCGAGGATGCAGTACCGCATATCAGATTCTACACATGGCTTGCATGGACATATATTCGAAATCCTTAATTTCATTCATCTATATTATTTACGGATGAAGCTGGAATAGGGATGGCATTATAAATGTAATTAACATCCTCACGGAATAATTGAGTCTAGGCACCACGTTTTTCGATTAATGGAGAACCTTACCTTACTTTTCTTCAAAATGATTTGCCACTTATAATAAAAAGAGAATATTCCACAAACAATACGCCAACGTATTTTTATTTATACATGACAGTGCTTCACCTCAATTTTTCTTGATCGTACGAGGATATCTCAATGAAATTTATCCTATGCAATGGTCGTGGGGGACCGATATCATGGCCATCTTATTCCCCAGGCCACTGAATTTATGGGATCATTTAAAATCTTATATTTATGCTGTTCCTATCCCAGATGAACAAATTCGAAAAAGGATGCCAGGAATCTTTTATGATGACAGGATTTGTGAAAAGACGTATCGAAAAGTGTTGAGACACAATTTTTAACACCAGTTTTAAAAGTGAATTTTTTGTATCCTCTATAATTGGTGAATTTCAAACCTGATGTACTTTGACATTTTATAAATTTAATTATTTGAAAACGTCATAGTTTTAAATTTCCGTTTGGTTCTTCACTTTTAGCACCTTTTGTCTACTTTTAAAGTGTTTAAAGTGTTTGTAGGAAGAGTAGTGTATAATATGCGTGTTAAAAGTAATTTTATTTTGTTCGAAGGAATGGGCAACTCCGCTGCTTGTGACGTGTTCCAATCATCCTATCTCACAAAATAAAATATCACTTTTAACACATATGATAAACAGCTGTTCTAAAATTTACTTCAACAATCTATTTGATATTTGTTATAAACATGTGCTTTCAAATTATGCTACAGACGAGTGTTGCAGTCAACTGGTATCTGGAAGTACTCCTACAGGACAAACATATTTATGTTTACCAAACGGCAGTAATTGTCCTTCAGGTGGTGGTAGCAATGTAATTGACCCTCGCATCGTAACTCCAAGTCAACCGGTAAGTAAGATACTTTAATTTGAAGTTGAAAATCTTGAACATAAAACATTTATAATAAAACAAAAAATTATCTTCTAACAAGTTCAGCAAAATGCCAGTATTTTTAATTTGGACGAAAGAATTACGTACTTTATTTATGCTGATATTTACATGTAAAAACATTGAAATGTGTGTCGCCTTATAAGTTTGGGCAAAAATAAATTCCTCAACTCATTTGATTGTTTTATTTGAAGGAAGAAATAATTTTCGAAATTCAAAAAACACAAACGAGAACTTCAGAGTGCTTATTGAAATGAAACATGTCATATAACAATTATATCCTACATGCAATCAAGAAGCAGGCAGGCTGAGATTTCGTTAAGTGTCTGACAAGTAGACATTTATTTATGTAGTCTATTTCCTTAAAATGCGATAATAAATACGTATTTAAGTTCATAATCGGGATTTAATAATATTGGCACTTTTAGCTCAACTTGGAGAAACCTGTAGTTCAACAGACAGCAGTAAATTAGGGAATTTCCTCCCATCACTTTTACTCAAGTATCTGGATAACCCGAGAAAGACAGTCTCATCCAAAATATCGAAGGGTACACGTGCAAGGTATCTTCGCGCAACTGTAAATTTCATAATTTGTTTTGCTTTTGTTAATAAATAACTTGATTATTAAATAAATGATTTAAAGTTTTATTTTCGTAGCATCAGCGCTATATTTTGGTTTATTATAAATATCTACAAATCAAACGTGATATGTGATACATAAAATAATTTTGGCAACAATTTTCGAAAATACAGGATTTGGTTTAACCCGTGTCTGGGATGTCGCCCACAATTCCTATATGGGGAGAACTTGGTGCTCTGAAGGCCTTGAAAAATCACCTAAATTATTCGGGAGGCTTCATGAGGCAAAAAGGGGTTAGGGGAGAGGGGGGGTTTTTGTTTTTTTTTTAAAAAATAAAAGAGCCCATACTGGGCGGGGGCAACCCCCCCCAGGCGGTTATTGGGAGGGGGGTGGTGTTAAGGGGAGGGAGAAAAAAAACCCAACTTATTTCTCTATAATAGTGGTTTTTTGTTGGTTGTTTTTTTTTTTAAAAGGGGGGGGGGTGGGGGTGGCCAAAACCAACAAAACACCCTTGGGTGATAAAAAAATTAGGCCCATGTTTAAGTGCGGGAACGGGGAGGGGAAGGGTGGCGGCCCAGCAAATAAAAAAGAGGAAAGGGGGTTCCTCCCATTAAATTGAACATTTTAATTGGTCTTGGCTTGTTGAAGGACCCACAATTAATGAGATTTTCTTTTAACATCTAGAAAATAGCTTTTATTAGGTTGGCTTCTTTCTGGATTGCGATTGAGATATATTTGGGATGCAATATCACAATTGTTATTACTTTGAATAAATCATTCTAGCATATCATATTTCTTGTAATTTTCGTAAGACATCTTCACTTTTATGATTAAATGGGCTGTAATTATGACGGAAACAAAATTATTAATATGCAGTTTACTGACAAACGGATAAACACTGTCATAGATGACACATACCTATTAATATAAAAAAACGAAAAAGTAATCTACTAGATTATATTCGCTATTGAATACTTACACATCAAAAGCGACCCCACATATGATATATAGTTTAAAGAGAAAAAAAAATTCTTTTAACTAAATCATAGCCAACTATGATTCCCATTTAAAAAATACAACTTTATGCCATAACTCGAAATTGCACTTTTTTTAAATGTTCTCGACGCCACTGTATTATACAGAAAAAAGTGCCTGAAAAATGTAAAAGTTGTTTTTTCATAACTTTACAAACAACCAAGATACATATGTCTACAAGTCGACAAATAGAACTTTTGTTTATGAACTGGAAAACAAAAAACGATAGCAAATTTTCTCTCAAAAAAGAGATCGAGAATGTGTCTTCCATTTTTGTATCTCCTACAGTTACGGAGTTACCATATACAAACATCGAAATTTGCCCACCCTGTACTCCTAGCGATACCTAATAAAATAAAAAAGTAGTTTTATTTCTTTTGAAATGGAATAGCACAAAGGAACATTTTTAATGCCAAATTATTTGTACAAGAATAGATAGGTATCCTTGACAAGATTTAGGATCATTATTATAGGTTCTCTATCAGAGCATGACATGTTTTTTAAAGAAACCATTTTCATATAAACATTTTGGAGAGATAAAAAATTTTATGGTTAATTAATATAGTATCTAGTAAACTGTTTTTTGTTTTCCTTGAATTTATGTAGCACACTTAGAATATTAAGACCATATTATTCGTTTTATTATCAGTACAATAAATAATTTTACAATATTTTTTAAAAATATTAGGATTCCAGCACATCAAATAAATCATAATAGTAGGCACATATGAATTTCATATTAATTTCGATTATTTTTTTGCCACCATTCAAAAAATCTATTTTGAAACAAATATACAAATAAACATGATCCTTAACAAACTCGTTTGGAACATCAGGACTTATCTGAAGACTTCCTGCGAATTCTTTCTTTTAAATCTTCTAAATTTACATGTCTATTTATGTAAAATTTGCTTTTAAGTAGCCACATAGAAAATAGTCTAATAGGATTAGATCTGGTGATATAGCTGACAATTTTATACTCCCTCTTCTTCCTATCCATCTGTTAGGAAATGTTTCAATAAAAACAACAACAATATGTTTAACACCATAATACCACATGACATTTCTTGTGAGGTCAGTTGAAATTTATAATAATTCACGAATCAAAATTAGAAGATATAGCTGAATAACATGACAAAATCTACTCCAGTTGTTTTGCCATACCTGGAAATACATTATAAGAATTACAAATATTAAAATGCAAAAATCATATAGCTCTGCTACATCAACCAACTTAGAGATACTCAGGTACAAATGTTTTAATTTTCTGACAGGGTCAATTATGTCCTAATGGATTTTTTCCTTGTTACGGACAAGCCACGACGTGTGGCGTACAATATATTCCACCAACGAATACGGCAGATGGAGTATCTGATTTTGGTGCCTACCCCTGGCAAGCTTATTTAAGGAACAGTACGAACGCTTTCGCCGGAAGCGGGGTATTACTAGATCCATACCATGTTCTAACAGCAGCACACAAAGTTTATAACAGTGTGTAAGTATCTTTTAAGACATTATTCACATAAACGTTTTTCTTGAAGCACGTATTTTTTCAAAACAATTACAAAGGTTTCACTAATATTTTAATACCGATTTAGTGCTGAGCAGTGTTGTTGACTAACAGCCCATCATCAGGCATCGCCGTCAGAAATACACACCTTATACAATCCGGCAATGTCCGAGTAACTATCGCTTATTAAAGAACTCGATTATCATGATAGTTTACACCATTATTAAATGCCATTTATCCATATCATCATAATTTGTTAATTTTGTTAGTATTAGAATCACTTATTGCTGTTATTTTTAATATATTAAAATGATGCATTACATTTTTGAAAATCTTATGATTTTTTACCAAAAAGGATTTAGCAGATTCACTCACTAATAGGTTTAAACATGTTTTTATGATTATTTGTAAAATATTCTTTTTTAAGTATATGTACTTTTTAGGGCAAATCCTTCATCAATAACAGTATATATGGGTGTATGGAATCCAGCAAATTTTACCAATACACAAAGCAGTACAGTAGCGACAGTTACTGTACATCCTGCATTTGTTGCCAACACTCTAGTAGATGACATAGCCATCCTTACTTTGTCACAACCTATAGTACTGGGTATCTATACAAACATAAACACAATTTGTTTGGCATCCACAGGTGGATCAAGTTATATCGGACAAACGTAAGAATATTAACTCACCATTTCTAACGATCATCAAAAAGAACTTTCAGCCTAAATTGTTAGTACAATATTTAATAAGCAGAGACCGAAATAAATACTAGTGTTTCATCAACAACAATTAATGTTCGGCGAAAAATAGTAGATACACAAATTATTTGTCCTAGCATTGTAAATTAATTTTCAAGACATTCACTGCTAATTTGGACATGAATTTTGAGTACAGCTGATCACTACAAATCAAACAAAATAATTTCAAAAAACCGTTCATTTTTATGTAACTAACCTTGTTCGGCATCTCACAAATACGTCAAACTGTAAATTCGTTGACTGAAACTTCTGATAACACTTACTCAGGCTACGTTGGCTATTTAATTTAAGTTCTTGTCTGCTGACGCCATCTCTGGGCACATTTTGGAATTACAGTTCGCGTAGTCCATTAGCATTACAATATATTCCAAAATTTAAACTTGGGTAAATTTGTTATTATAAAGCAAAATGCAGTTAATAAAATTCGGTTTAATTTCGTTCAAATTAATTTTTAGATGTATAGTGTCTGGATGGGGTCAGACTGCCTTTACCAACTTCGATGCTCCAACAAACCCACAAAAACAAGTAACGGTAACGATAGTGAACTATGACACTTGTAGAACATCGTTTGCAAATATAAATCTATTGGGGTCGAATGTCGATACATATCTAGATCCAAATGGTGAAATATGTGCTGGCGGAGAATCCATGAGGGATGCATGTTCGGTAAGTATCATATACATTATTTATGGAATCATCAGCATCTGACCATCGATCACGTTTAGCACTTTCACACTTGCCAAAATGTCAGCAGTACGACACTGACAACGATGCTGGTGGACGTGAAATACCATGTAAATGATACGCACTGACATGTTGGTGAGTGTGACAGCATTCCCATCATTTACATGGTATTTCGCGTCCACCAGCATCGTTGTTGGTGTCGTGCTGCTGTTATGTCGGCAAGTGTGAAAGCTCCCTTTGGCAAGACTGTTTATCTCCTCTCATCTTTTCTTACCATTTCCAAATGACACATTTCATTTTTCAAATGTTTTCGGGTGTGGGGCTCATATCCTGCCACTGAGTTTGAAATTGAATTTAGTATCACAATTTCTTCCACATAAACCAAAAAGCATTATGTCGTCCAGAGTTTCATTTTGCAAGCAGCCAATGCACGAAATAATATTTTCAAAACCTTCTCTTTTATCTACAAAAAATCTTACAACAACTTCTAAAATAGTTTACTTTTGTTAAACATTTGTGTATTTTTCCGAACCATTTACAAATCATCAAATCACTAGTAAGATTCAGGAATTATCAAAAGCATTAAATTCAAAACAGATCTTTGTAGTATGATCTTAAATAATAATGGAATATTTGAACATGAAAAGAACTACGATGTTACCACAGTATTATTGTTATAATATTCAGTTCAGCGAAGGACTGGTTCTTTTAGATCCAAAAAGTAATATAATGTTTGATTACAGCAAGATGGAGGTTCTCCTTTAGTTTGTGTGGATTCGACTGGCAGATATGGTGTGGCTGGACTCGTAATTTGGGGCAAGAATTGTGGTCAACCTGGAGTATACGGAGTCTATGTTAATGTGCCATATTACTACAACTGGATCCAGGGTGTATTAACACAATCGATAGGCACTACTGCATTTGGTTAATTTTCAAAAACGAACGTAAAGAATGTATATAAAGTATGAAAATAATAAAAACAGATACTTATTTAATAATTTTAAATGAACCTCAAAAGTATATCCTAGGTAAAATGTCACACAGTACCAATATATGAGTGATGAAAAAAGAAATAAGAGATTTGACCTATTTCCCTTTCATCGTTATATATTTGTTATTTATTGGTTGCAGACTGGTGTACGCTTTTATACATTAACAATTTGTTTATACTTCATTTGAAAGAAATTCACGTAAAGCTGTTTAAACAGATTAAAAGTTAAAAATATTCAATAAATCCACAGAAACGTCCACACACGCATGCATACAAACAAAAACGCCCGTCCACCATTCTAGACGTCGTCGTGTGGTTTTTATTCTGTGAGGAGTAATAACACTCGTATTTCTGAACGAATATACACGACTTAGGTCTCAAACTGTTTAAATAACCCAAACTTATTTTGTACGGCGCGAAAAAACTTTACTTTAGATGTCACATTCTTTTACAAAAATTAAGGCCCACTGTAAAATTTTTTGTGGTGACAATTCAAGAAATCATATTAGTGATATTTGTACAAAAAATCTGAGTACTCCACTGGATTAAGCGCCTTCCGAAATGGGTATCAAATTTCAAAAAAAATTATTGCGTATTAGTAATTATGTGGCCAAATTAAAAATCACATTGTCCTTATGAATCAATTTCTTCTGTCAAGTAACCTATGGAATAATTGGTGTACTCAGATTTAAAAAAAATCACAAGATTTCTTGAATTTTCACCCGCAAAAAATTACGCAGTAGGCCTTGATTTTTGTAAATAAAAATGTACATTGAAGAAAGACTGTAATTTGACATCGTATTGCGGGCAATATGATCGAACGACAGTTCCTATTGTTAAATTGTTTATAAAAGGACGAAGATATTGAGGCTGTTGAAAGTGATTTTTAATACGTTTCCATAACTACAAAAACACCCTTCGTTTTGGAATAAAAAGAACGAATTGCAACCAACTCCTCGCCTAATAAAATTCAATTAGGGCCGCGTGCCATGCACATAACTGTACACACCTATTTTTTTAAATATACGTTTTTCATAAATATTTCTAATTTTAAGGTGATAACAAATATATACTCGAAACATATTTTTTAATTTTTTTTGTATTGTATACAATAAAAATTTAATAAAAACAATTCAATTATTTTTAATTCTGTTTCGCTGTTTTCCCACCAATCCACTCATTTATTTAGAATAAAATATCACCGGAAAATAAAAGGGTTATTGAGGAAGTGTTGTTTAACTTAATATCATGAATTACTTTGTTCATACTAAATACTACATTGTATTACAGTTTTAAGAATTATACTTAGGCGTTGGTATACAAATAATTAAGTCATTCAACAGTTGACGACTTTGACACGAAATTACAGTAATTAAATGACATAAATATACTAATGAGGACGATATCAATTCGATCTTTTCAAAAAGGAACATGTTTCCGTTCACCATATCGTCATTAAATCAGACAACGAATATTAAATTCATAATTTCTGTCATTTAGTTCACATCTCATCGACAACAGTTAGCCACATTGACTAAATAACAAATCATCATTGTGACACAAATAAAGATGATTTCGCGATAATATTTTAACTCTGTACTGAATTTATTATTTGTTGTCGACAAAATAGGTATATTCGGATAAGATACTTCAAGAGGGAGTTTCTGTGTTATGTATGTATAAATAAGATTGGGATATCTGATAATTAAAGCTAATATAAAATATAGATATTTTCAAAGTATTACCACAGACTAAAAAAGTCCTGTGTCTTTGGTATCATTAGACTTTTCAAAAGCTTAGAAACAATCATGCTTCACTCTGAGCAAAACTAAATTACTACAGTCTGTTCACATAAGCTTTGCAGCGTTAGTCAGGATAGGGTACAAAATTCGCACAGATGATTGGTGCAGACGGGCGGCAGGAAGATATACACAAGTGCAAAGTTCCGATAGCGGTTAAATCAATTTTCATTGTTTATTTTATTTCTTAGACATCGGTAGTAGTTGGACGTTTGTAGACTGTGTTTTAATATAAATTGAATTATGTTTTCGACTAATATTAATATGTAAGTATTAAACCTAATTGTTAATGACCAATATATTCCTTTAACCGCGAATGGAAGCCCTATCACCAATCTATCTGTATGAAAAGATAACGAAAACTTCAAGAACCTTATCAATACAAATTTGGAAATTCATAATTTGAAGACGTGGCTAAAATAGGACACTTTTAACCACTAACATAAGTCTAAACAAAAAATTAGTTGACTTAAAACAAAAAATTACTTGACTTATAACTTGTAACATCGTTCGGCTGCAATATTCCGAGATTTGCTTTATTTATGTAGGAACGGAAATAACAGAAGAACTCTTAGGAACAAGGAGTAACAATTGTTGGGTCCCACATGAACCCACGCAGGCTGGCTCATTATCCCATAAACACAGCGGTTGCTATTGTATTCGGTGCAGTTGGCCACACTGATTACTGGTCACTGGATGGTTTGCGATTTGTGACGCTCGTTATGGGGTAAACTTACTACTAAGCGGTTGTTTTTTGACGTCCACTAACGGGGAAGTGCTTTATTATTCAAATATTCTCCTTGTTTATGTTAAATATATGTTCTTTAGAATATATCGCACAATTTGTGGAATATGCACTGCCTATTTTATTAATGAAATAATGTTCTAAATTTTCTATTGCCTAAAACATGCCATTAAAATAAAGTTTAACAACTTTTGTTGCAATAACATTCTTTAGATACCCGCTAAATTAAGCACGTTTTCGATTATAAAAATAAATGTTGAATTCCATCCATTCTCCATTATGGAAGCATTTGATGGCCTAAGATTAAGCTTGACTTTTTTGCTTTCTGATAAAAATAAATTTCAATACTTCCTCAAAACTTACCTGTTGTCCCCAATACTTACAGATTTGACAAAATTTCGTAAGAAATTACTTTTGAGTAATTATACAGGGTGTCTCACCAGGAACTGCATCGATCGATATAGGAAAAGTACGCGCCAGAAAATTTTAAAAATTTAGGAAATTACTAATGGCAGTGTGGTCAATCCAACTAAAATAATTACAAGCATCTGGCACTTCCGGTTATACCGGAACTCGATACCAACTTGCTTGTTTTAAATGGAATACCCTATATATTTTAGGGAAATGTAACGTCAAAAATGGAACACTTGGGATACTATTTTTGAATTTCTTTAAACTGTAGAGCGTAGCTCACTTTATGGTCTTTCTGCATGCCAAAAATCAAATGAGTATCTTTTACACAAAGAAAGTTATAAAGGTTATTGTAAACCATTACACCTGTCAAAATTTCTATAAAATGTCAAATATCTCTGAAACGGCTGGGTTTATATAGGGTATCCTACATATGTTTGAGTCAGAATTTTATGCTCTCTTTGAAAACCATAAAATATATAGGGTGTTCCATTTATAATAAGCAAGTTGGTATTGACTTCCGGTATAACCGGAAGTGCCAGATGCTTGTCATTATTTTAGTTGGATTGGCTGTAACGGTCCATTTTTGGATACAATTAACTTGCGTTTTATTTAATGCTAATTGCATAATTTGGTTTGAGGTAAACCTTAAAAATTCTAGAACCGACGTAACTAAATTGTAAATCTCTGATAATTCCAAGCGACCACTGGACCTTTAGTGTATCAGCGCGAATATTGCGGTGTGGGGACAAGGGGGAACGCTTGTGCGAAGACGGCTAGGTTTTAGGAGAACTCTCTGCCGAGCCACGGCCGAGAGAGGATGTGTGTTTATGGTCTGTTACGTTGTGTGAGTACGTTATCTTTTATTGCTTTGGAGACAAGACCGAGGCTTTGAGTGAGTTAGTTGTGTGCGTTGCTGGCATTACGTTCCAGATTTGGTTTTGCTGAAAATTATGGTTTTGAAGTTACCAAGTATGTAGCCTAAGAAAGATATTCTATGAGCTGGTAAGGTGATCTTACTTCTAATTATTGTCACATAGGTACCTATTAAAAAGTAAACAGCTTCCGCTCTGAGTGTGAGCTGGAAATTTGAAGATTAACAATTTGCATCAAAAGTCTGATTTGCCTATCTATCTAGAGGTGGAGAAAGCCCCCTAGAGTTTAGTTTTGCTCTTGAACTGTGCGATAAACTTTTATGAACAGTAACCGTTCTTTCCCCCTTTCAACGACCCTAGTGCGTGTATTTTTTAGACGTTTAAAGTATGTAACTTTCCTAGTATAAAACAAAAAAAGAAAGGTGCCCTAAAATATACTTATTAGTTGAAAATAATGTAAATATTTTCTGAAGCTTGTATACTTTTGCAGGCATTGTATGTACCTAGTTAACCACGCCATGAATGAATTTTTTGGTATGTTAAAATTATGAATATATGTATTTTTCGTTTTTATTGTTTCATTTGAGTACAGTAAAGTAAATTAAAAATAGCGAGGAAAACCCCTCGTTATATGACCACACTTAGTAGCTCCCTAAATTTTCAAAATTTTCTGGTGAGTACTTTTCTCTATATCGATCGATGCAGTTCCTGGTGAGACATCCCGTATAGTGATAGTTACCTTAGAAAATGAGTCACGGTCATGTGAATTTATGACTAGTTAGTGAACTAAACAAAATTGAAGTTATAATTTGCCAAAATTAAACCTTATTTCAGAATTTATCTTTAATATGTTAAAAAAAAGACAAAAATACTAAAAGTTAGATATACATTAATTTTATTGTGTCCGTTATTTTGCCTAATTTCCATGCACTACCTACTTTTTTTGTCTTTTTAATAAACACTACTTAATATAAAATTACACGACTATTGGATTTTACAGAAAAATAAATAAAATTAGTCGTGTATACATAAAACTTTTATTAATTATAAAATCACTAAAGATATATACATATTACATATGGACATTGTTCTTTAACCCATTGTGACAACGAAAACTATACGAGATACACAATAGATTAAATAAGACAAACATGAACAACTTTATGGCTAGGGTTTTTCATTATTCACAACTTACTAGGCATCGAAATAAATAAGTTTTAATTGTTTTTAAATTTTTTTTACCCTTCATATTTTTTAATATCGAACGAACCCCAAAATTAAATCGATCATGTATCTCTAGAGCAAGTGAGCTCCCAATGGTGGAGGAACCAAAAGCACCCATCCTCTATATAATTTACTGTTTCTTTGCTGGACAACTGTCACACGATACTAATCCCAGCATACAATCCTGTGCGCACTCAATCCAGGATATATATGACGGTACATTAACATACACTCCATAAACATTAGGTTTGCCACAGTTTTTTCCCAAATCACTAATCCAACAACATTCGTTATTTTTGAGGCGGCGTCGTAACAAACCAGGGGCGATCCTCCATCTTGCTAAAATAATATATTTAGTTAAACGATAGGGAGCAGGCCATGTCTACATGCGGGAAGATCATTTCTGTTCACAAAAATGTTCAATAACTACTGAATTGTTGGACAATAACACCAAATTCTTCTCATAATGATCCAGTTTTGAATGGATTCCTCTGAATCTACCCAGCATTCAACAAAATACCTTTCACAATTATTTGTAAAAGAATAACTGGTTTAGTGACGAGACACGAACATATTCTTCGAATGTCAATGTTTGTGTAACGTTTCTCAGTGAATTTTCAGTCAATATGATTTATTGTCACCTCCATAGCAACTTATTTTGTTGAAGATGACGAACAAAAAAAATGTAGAGGGGAAATGAAAAATAATAACGCTAAAAATATTATTTTGCTAATTATTATTTACTACTTTTACAAAACTTATCATTAAAGCTGCAAATCGTTTCTGTGTATTATGATCGTAGAGTACAAGATGTACTTTGTCCCTTTGGACTCTTTCTTCAGTCTTTTGCTTTCGGGTTGTGTACTTTTGGTTCATATGTTTTGTGTTTTGTTTATTTGTTGTACTTATATTAATTTAATAATAAAGCATGGTAGACGTAGAGGGATAGAAACCATTTTAAGTGAATAAATAAAATTCGATTTATTTATGATGGTCTAAAATAATTTGTAAAGTGTGGAGAAAGATTTGATGTATGGGATAGGTGATTGTGACTTAGTAAATAGTGTACATATAAAAAAGTGCCTTGACAAAAGTTTATGTTTGATTTATATTTGTGTGTTTATATGAAATTTGAGTTTGGAATAAATAAATCTAGGTGAAATTACCATCCAAACGTTATGTAACTATCTACTTAAGTAAATGGTAAATAAGATGAAATGTGAATTAAAAAATAAGGCTGTGGTTATCTGTTGATGAGGACAACAGATTGTAAAAAATTTATAGTACGAGTACTGGACCTCTTACCCGTTCCCTGCAAAAGACTAATCACTAACGAAACAATTAGGGGGGTGGGGGGGGGGGGTAAAAAAAATTTGAACTTTCAAAAATCAGTGTTGATGTTTGTGACTGATGACCCGTGACAATCGTTCAGTAGGCCGTTCTTTGCAAGAACAAGGTTGTACGTTTAACATGTTACGTGTAAGTCATGCTTTACATCTTCAAAAACTAATCGGAAAGGTTTTTCAGAATGCATTAATAAAGTACAAAAATGTTTCTTAATCTTCTCTCATTTTTTCTTCTATCGTTTTCGTTGAAATGTTATTTTTTTTGTATTCAAAAATTGGTTTCAAATTAACAAAATAAATATTTAAATATTTAAAAAATATTGCAAAAAAACCATTACATGAAAGCATAAAAAAACTAGAAAAAGGGTCGGGTTAATAGAAGTTTTCGCTTGGTGCTCCGTTAATTTGTGTTATATTTTTTTTATATGTGTGGGGTGTTTTCTCGTCATCTGTCGAGTCTCAAAATATAATATATTTTCATATATAAATGAAAGTACAACATATATCTTTTTAAACAATTATTTTCCCGGCTACTTGCCAAAACCCTGAAACTTGGATTACAAAAAAGATAATATCCACATTATGTTCAGTGTGACTGGCTCAATAATGTTATTTTTAATTCCAACTATTCTGTTCAGGAAAACCAAAAATAAATAAAACAATAGGTACTCACTAGTTGAACAATTACTTTAGAACTTTAAAACATCTACCGACACGTGTTTCTGCTTTAGGATTCGTCAAGATAGCTCATTTAAAGGATACAAAGTAACTAAAAACTAGTAAACCCCAATGTAATAAACATTGATGGCCTCAGAGAACAGGATAATTGAAAGTATGGACATCCCCGTAGGTAGAATAATTTAAAATAAAATAGCCAAAAGATAAATCACAATTTTATTTTTTTGGAAAATCAAAAAGGTTTTAGGATAGGAATCAGCAAAATCCCGGACCTTGACTCTTACCGTTTCGAGATCAGATCGTTTACACGGTATTCAACCTAGACTGACAACCAACTAACTTTAAACTTAGAGGACTCCGACAAACCAGTGGTAAAATAGGCAGGATAAGCAAATTTCTACGTTAACACAGAGTCGAAATAAGAATCACCAGAGAAGCCGTAAAAATGGAAAAAAAAACACAAAACCGCAATAAGAGAGAGGCTACCTATTTAATAGAAACCAGCTCTACCAGACAGATAAATCACTGAGAACATGCGACTCAATAGCACAAAGCACAACATCACAGCGAGTGCTGAAGAGTAGCGAAAACACGCGATATACGACAGCGAAATCAATGACGGCTAATGCGCTTGAATTCACCACGAGAGGTGCTAGTGTACGGAAAGGTCAATGTCATTGAACATTAATGTTTACTATGGCTTTTTAACGCTAGTTTTTAGTAATTTTTACAAAAATTAGCTGAAGAACATTTAACACAATGAGATGGCAGAGGAGGAAAGTAGTAATTTAATTGCTCAGTAGGGAAATTATTGTACTTATCAGAAGTGTCTTATGTCATTAAAGTTAGGTTACAACAAGGATGAGCATGATGAAAACAACGAATGTACATGATTAGTACTCACGATTTTCTTTAGTAGACTCCTTTGATAACACATAATCGTCAGGATTAAAATGTTTCTTACACACATACGAATGTTTCAAAGGAGTAAAGTTATCTCTATCAACCACTGTTTTAGGCGAGTTTTGTCTCTCGGAAGCATATGTCCGCCTTTTGTTTCCAAACAAAATGGAACTGCACAACACTGAGGCACAATTAACAAGGTTTTTTATTTGCTGTTGTACGAAATAATTATAATAAAACACTATAAAATTTTCCCGCGTCTAACAATAACTTTTGACATGCCGCGCCGTTACGCGACCAGTGGCGCCAACTGGTGAGCCTGAAAACGTTAGCCCTCATTATGTGGAGCCGAGGCCAAAGCCAGACATGTTCAACTAACACACTGAGGGTACTTAGGAGCATCCCGATCCAGAGAATATCATTTTAACTAGAGTAACGGGAAACCGTAGTACACAGTTATAAACGAGAACCTATAGATGGCAGATGTAGCTCTGTCAAATCATCGTTTATGCTTTGAAATTATTAATTAACTAATATGTTCCACTCTTTTAATTCCTTCATTATTTTAAAGTAAATTACTACATACAGTATAAAAACTAGTATAAACGGAACTAATTTATGATTAACCAATTTACGAGCGTAACATATTTAATTAGTTTTTCGATGCATTTTATGTTTAATTAATACCTTGCTGGTCGTTTTCAAATTTGATTCATCATAGTTTTTGTCATGACAAAACTATGTTCTGCTTATATTACATTAATTTTTATCTGCATATTTTCCGCCACGAGTATATTTGTTCTATTCATCTTCTATTAATTCTCTACTATTTTTTCATGCATGTGTTAAAAATTACCAAACACTAATTGCTAGTAAGGGAAACTAACAACGAACTGAAGCTAACGGTAGTTCAGCAAATATAAAACCAATGAAAAATATAGAGACAGCTGCCAATTGTTGACCACAAATTTAAAAGCCTAATACTAGACTATTTAAAAATACTAATCTAAACATGACATGTGTACCAGAACAGATTTTTGTAGATAACCAATACGTCGTGGATATAGAAGGGCTGCTAAAGGGCTATCCTTAACATGGTTGCATCTGCATGAGTATCCACAACTAGATTATAATGGACGAGATCAATTTGCACCACGTTTTGCAATTTGATTTATGTTCAAATTAATCGAATTAATTGGTCTGTACACATTTCAAGGTAAGGGATTCAAGTGCAACGTGTAGATCGAAACTTCACAGAAATAGTAGTCAACAGAGTGAAAGGTCAGAGGAGGCGATGAACAGTTGATGTGACACCCTTCATATCGTAGAAAATGATTCTAGTTTCTTATTCGTTATTTTATACTTACAGTACACGAATCTCTTCCTGCTTGTCCGCCAGCACAAATCTCATTTTCAACGTCTAAATACAAATCGACATTACTTCCAAGTAAACTTGCATCACTAAATGATGTTTTGCAAACATCCGTGCTAACAATTGGCACGTGAACTTGTTTCATAATTATCGTTGGTGCATCATCGATGAAAAAATCTGTTTGACCAAAGCCAGATACAGCACAGCCAGTGCTAAAATTGATACCAAGTTATCTTTCACACCTCATCCAGTTTTAAACCCAAACCCATACATTTACTATTATAGTTCATTTAAAATTTATTTGCAACATAAAAACGTCTGCTTCTTTGATTTCTTTATCGCCGTCAAAGAAGTCGATGTTTTTTATCTTGCAAATAAGTTTAAAATAAATTATACCTGGTGTAACAGGATCATGGTACACCCCCAGTTCTCCTTTAGTTTTGAAGAAAATTGATTGAAATTTGGGATATCCTTTATACATAATAGGCGACACTTTTTGACATACAAGTGATTTTTTTTCACTTCCGGTTTCCTACAACTTTCGTTTTTTAAATAGAACATCCTGTATGTTATTGCATTTTTGTAATTCTGCATTTTTCTGATCCAACGATACCAAATAAGTGACATTTCAAACGTCAATATTTTTTATAACATAATTTTTAGTTTCCCATTTAAGCGTGCTATGACGGGTCCAATTTATTCTAAATGACCCGTGTAATGCTAGAAAGATCGAAATCCCGTCGAAAATACTAAATTACGTGATTTATGAGCAAATAAAGTTCATCAAAATTATTTTTGGGGAAAAACTAAATTTTTTTCAAATGGAACCATATTGGTACCGAGGTACCATTTATTAGTACTATTAATAGGGAATTTATTCATATGTCGTATTAAAATGTGTGATAAATACAAACAAAATTACAGCTAAAAGAAAATAAGAAAACACAATTTTGTTCTAATTACCTTGTTATACATAAGGTGGCTTTGGAATACAAAAATTGTGCACAAAAAATGTTTTGTGCTCAAACAGTTGTTCAAAATGCTGTCCATTAACGTCAATGCACTTCTAAACACGCATAGCTGTTTCTCGAAGAACGTTCGCCAATTGCTGGGCCATTATGTTATTAATTGCGCATCTTACTCGTAGCTCCGGTCTTCCCAGGTTGTAACGGCGGTTGCGTAGACAATGTTTTTTAAATTACCCCAAACAAAGAAACCAAGGGGTGCTAAATCAGGTGACTTTGGAGACCACCTCATAAGATCAATTACTATCCTTGAATTATAGGGAGGAGCGCCATCTTGTTGGAAATACATTCCCTGTCTTAAATGGAAAAGTAATTCGGCTAAACTGTCCTCAATTTCATTTTGCAGAAATCCCAATTATCTGGCACCATTCAGGGGTCCTTCAAATATTATTGGATCAATGATTCTATTACCGATTATTCCAAGCCAAACACCGAACCGCACTTAAAAGTTACCCTTCCGTAATAAATTTTGCTTTTCTTGTGACCAATATTTTGTATTTTGTGGTAAAAAAAACCCAAATTTTTAAACCTGGCTCGGTCCGAAAAAAAAAGCATTAACAAAAATCATTGTTTGACTGCACGTTATTCTGCAAAATCCAATTGCAATATTCCATCCTACGTTCGTAATCATTGTCGTACAAGTGCTGGTGCAATTGGTATTTAAAAGATTTATAGTGGTATTTGTGCAAAATTCGTCTTACTGTTTGGTGACTGATTTCCAATTCAAACCCAATTTGCCTTAAAGAAACAGTCTTATCAACTTCTACTCGAGCCAAAACATTAATTTCCGTTCCTTCGTCAAGAATGAAATTTTTTTTCGGGATCATTGTTGGGCTCACTTCGGAATTGCTTTTTAAGACGATTAAAATAATTTCTCGCTAGACATTGTCTATCAGGATATCGATAGGCATAAAAGTGTCTAGCCGCAACGGCATTTTTTCTACATTCCCAATAAATAATTAACATGTCCACTTTTTCATCTCTTGCATAAATTTGCGGCATTTTAAACACAATTAACAAGAATTTTAAACAATTTTTAAAGACACAATAAAAACACCGGTAAACCAAGAAATGTTTGACAAGCTAAATAATATTTCATTGTTTTCAAAGCCTCCTTAGTTACTTCTTAACATTTAATTAGAACAAAATTGTATTTTCTTATTTTCTTTTAGCTGTAATTTTGTTTGTATTTATCGCACATTTTAATATGACATATGAATAAATTCCTTATTAATAGTACTAATAAATGGTACCACGGTACCAATATGGTTCCGTTTGAAAAAATTGAGCTTTGTCCCAAAAACCATTTTGATGAACTTTATTTGCTCATAAATCACATAATTTATTATTTTTGACGGGATTTCGATTTTTTTAGCATTACACGGGTCATTTAGAATAAATCGGAACTTTCATGGCACACTTAAATGGAAAACCAAAAATTATATAAAAAAAAATACTGACGTTTGAAATGTCACTTATTTGGTATCGTTGGATCCAGAAAATTATGCAGAATTCAAAAATGCAATAATATACAGGGTGTTTCATTTAAAAATCGAAAGTTATTGTCACTTCCAGCGAAACCGGAAGCATGATCCTATTACAACCCGTGTTGTATATAGTCCTAATTTTGCACAACCTGCAAAAATACATTTGAAACCTTCAGCTGCGTTTTAAACTCAACTTATTTAAAAGTACTACAACCTTGAAACCTAAATCTCTTTGATGTTATTTGTACTGATAGTTTTTACCTGGTTTGTTGATATGATTTTCCAGATGGCGGTAAGCATGCTTGATTAATGTTATTTCCAAAGTTTATAGGAGTCTCCAACAGCAAAAGTGCTACATCATTTTTTAAAACCGTGTTATTGTAATTCCCATGAATATATACGGAGGAAATCTTAGATGTCTGAGTATTAGTTAAATCGGATGAGTTATAAACACCCAGTACTACATTCAGATTTGTTCTGAAATATATGGAAAAAAAATTGATTTACTTGAATTCGGAGATTTATTATGAATAAGTCAACTCAGTTAATAGAAAGATTTATCGAAATGCAACTCACTGATCAACTTTTTATTTTTAGGAATATATAGATACATCGTGTTCTACTTTGAGCAGACACGCCCCTGTATTTCGGTTGCATTTGGATGAATTGAAAAATTATATTTTTCAAATTGAAGTACTCGACGAGATCTACCTTCCTGAACACATTATTTTATATTGTGTACGCGACCTACTATAATTAAGATAAAATGTTAGAAATCAAGAAACGATATTAAGGATTCTTTTAAAGAAATAATTATAGGAAAAATAAATCGGGCATGCTTAGAAAGCCTAAATACGTAAATTATTCTATAATCCAAATCCGCTTATTTTGCTCCAAACTTTTGGGCACGTTTTAGACTGGTGACTTCGCTTTCATTTCTTACAAAAAATAAATGTATCTCTTTCTAGTTGCTGTTCGTAAATAGAAATGTTAATGATTTCGTCTCAACTTACACATTCGTAACTTTGTGTGCTGCAGTAAGTACAAAATATTGATCTATAAGTACTCCACCACCTGCATATCCATTTTTGGTACCCATTCTATCAACATTTTGTAAAAAAACATGCCACGGAAAAGCTCCTGAAGTGGCCAAACCATCATCTGCGCTTGGTTGTATATTGGACACTCCACATTTAGTGTCTAGGCATGAAATGTAACCATTTGGGCAAGTTTCTGGAGAAGAAGTAGGAGCCTAAATTGAAACAAATATACAGGGTGGGACAATAGTGCGTCGGACCTCGATATCTCGAGTTCTACGATAGCTAGAAATTTTTTAAAAATTTGCAAGTAAGCTAGATAAAAAAAGTTTATAACTGGAAATTATTTTCGAATATACAGGGCGAGCCAAGACGAAATTACAGGACCAAGAGCCTTTTCTTAAATGGAATACTATGTATATCAGTACATTTTTTGAAGCCTCTTTCTAGGCTCTATTCATTCCTTTATTATTATTGGCTATCTCTCAACCACTTTGATGTAATGAATTTTTTTTGTTGGTATAATGCCATCTGCAGATGGATATTAAAAAAATCACCACAGTCACAATTATGGGTTTTAAGAAAAACTTATGTGAATACTAGTTGCGAGACATCTAATTAATGTTTTTGAATCATTTTCATTTCCTAAAAATGTACAGGGTGGCCAAAAATTAGTATTCAATTAAGAACTTTTGAATTTTCTCAATTTTTACAAATGGAACACCCTGTATATTTTTCAACGATGTGATGTAAAAATGAAAAACGAACATTTTTTTTAAGTACTTCCCTATGGCTAATTGCAACCATTTTCGTTTTATTGAGCAATAATTACAACATTCAAAAATAAACTTAAAAAAAAGAGGTTTCTTCAAATAACTCAGTAGAAAAAATTATAATAAATGTTCCACATATTGGCCATTTTGATTGACACACATCTCTATGCGCTTTTGAAATGAGGTTCCCACTGTTCCTAAAACTGCCGGTGTGATAGATCTAAAGGCAGTTATTATTCTTTCCTTCATATTTTGTACTGTTGTTAGTGTGTCTCTATAAACAATTTCCTTCACGTATCCCCATTAAAATAAATCCATTTTTGTAAGATCTGGGGATCTAGCACGCCATTTAGTGGGTCCATTTCTTCCAATCCATTGATGAGGGTAGGTATTATTTAAGTGGTCTCTACTGCATTTAAATAATGTGGTGGAGCACCATCTTGCTGAAACCACATCCTATTTCGAATTCTTCCAGGGAGATTTACCAATAATTGTGGCAGATAGTTTTCCAAAAAATGAAGATAAATAGCTCCAGTCAATGTACCATCAAAGAAATGTGGCCCTATTACATGTTCTCCAATAATTCCTCCCCAAACGTTTATAGACCATCTGTGTTGGTTATCAACTTGCATAAAAAAGTGAGGATTTCCGAAGCATAATAATGGAAATTGTGCCTATTAACAAATCCATTTTTATGAAAAGTTGCCTCATCAGTGAATAAAACATTATTGAAGAAGTTGACATCAACTTGCATTTTACCTCTGGCCCAATTACAAAATTGTAGACGCTTTTGAAAATCGTCATCAGATAATTCCTGGTGCATTTGAATATGATATGCATGCAACTTATTTGTTTTTAAGATTCGACCCACAGACCGTCTACTTATTCCTACTAATGAGGTCACTTCTCTTTGACTAACATGGGGATTCTCAACCATTGCCAGCACCACAGAAAACTCATTTTCTTCGTTCACTTTTTTTATATTTGACATTTCCAGTTTCCAGAAATCTATCGAGAAGGTTTTGGAAGCTGCTAACATCAGGAAGCCTTCTTTCAGGATAACGTTGGTGATAAATTCTATTGGCAAGTAAACAATTTCTCTCTGACTCGCCCAAAACAAAAGTCATGTCTACAAGTTCCACTTTATTAAAATTCATATTGTAAAATTCCAAATATTTTAAATTCAATACAAATTGTAACTAACGACCGATAAGTCTGATAAATGCTCCTTTGCACACGACAATTTATACCAAACTGAGGTTTTTTTGCTTGTCGAATAACGAAAACAGCAAAAAAATGTACAAAAAAACATTACAGTAAAGGACTGATTAAATACTATTTACTTATTTCAATGGAAATGGTCCCACTAAATGGCCTCATTTCAAAATTGCATAAAGACGTGTGTCAATCAAAATGAGCAACACGTCGAACACCTATTATAAATTTTTCTAATGAATTATTTGAGGGAATTTGACACTTATTTATTTATAAAACGAAAGTGGTTGCAATTAGCCATAAGGAAGTACTTACAAATAATGTTCGTTTTTCATTTCTACATCACATTGTCGAAAAATATACAGGGTGTTCCATTTGAAAAAATTGAGAAAATTCAATTTAAAAAGTTCTTAATTAAAAAATAAACACTTATTTATTTATAAAACGAAAATGGTTGCAATTAGCCATAGGGAAGTACTTACAAAAAATGTTCGTTTTTCATTTTTGCATCACATCGTTGAAAAATATACATTTGAAAAAGTTTATAAAAAATTCAATTTAAAAAGTTCTTAATTGAATACTAATTTTTCGCCACCCTGTACATTTTTAGGAAATGAAAATGATTCAACAACATTAATTAGATGTCTCGTAACTGGTATTCACATAAGTTTTTCTTAAAACTCATAATTGTGACTGTGGTGATTTTTTTTAATATCCATCTGCAGATGGCATTATTTCAACAAAAAAATTCATTACATCAAAGTGGTTGGGAGATAGCCAATAATAATATAGGAATGAATAGAGCCTAGAAAGAGGCTTCAAAAAATGTACTGATATACATAGCATTCCATTTAAAAAAAAAGGCACTTGGTCCTGTAATTTCGTCTTGACTCGCCCTGTATGTTCGAAAGTAATTTCCAGTTATAGACTTTTTTATCTAGTTTATTTGCAATTTTTTTTTTAAATTTCTAGCTATCGTAGAACTCGAGATATCGAGGTCCGAGTCACTATTGCCCCACCCCGTATAATGGTTAAATTTATTTTGGCACTAATTTTAAGAATGGTTATTTATATACTTTTATATATTTTGTACTTACCGATGTTTGTGTTGGGCTTAAAATTCGTGGATCTATACCACTATTTACAGGGTCATTGCAAAGTGAGGGAATAACACAATTTAAAATTCGTTGTCCATGTGCAACATTTACAAAAGAAACAATAAAAAAATATATAACACACGCTGATATTCGACTTTTAGTCTCTAATATTACAGAGAACAAAATTAGGTAACTAGTACGTACCATTTTGTCTATTAATGCATCATTACTGTGGAGAGAACTATATAAATTGTAGGAAAAATTAATTTAATTCATTTAACGTATTAAATGTTATACGGTGCAATAATTTATTATAGGTGTAACCAGTAATTTAATGTACACGGTGTACCAAATTAATTAAATATTTTATTAACGCATAATATTATTAATGTTTTTACTAGCATATATACCGATATTATTAATAACACTGGCCGACACAATTTTTCACACATAGTTCACACTACTATTTTTATATTGTTAATATCTCCCTACTAACTGAAAAAATATCCAACAAGTCCTAGTACCATTTTTGTGTGAACACAATAGACACTATTATATTGCCACATAATAAATTTTATGACGGGTCGGCTATTTTAGAAGAGCAAATTAAAGTAAGGTGGGATATTTTCAGTATCAGTCTTGTTTTGACCTTCCAAGCGCCCAATTGTGTTTGCTAGAAAGTGTTTTCGTTTGTCTACATAACCCTGGTCCGACAAGAATGTCCAGTCAAACGTGCCGAAGTTGCAAAACCTCACCTAACAAGTTTTGTTGCATTTATGGGGAATTCTTTGTCAAGTCACAAGTGAGGCCATTCTCTGAAAATATGAAAAAATGTATTTTCTATATTTTGGAGTTAAAGGGGGTCTCCTCACGTTTGTTGTGTAAGTTGTAGCGTGGATAGGGCAGTGGATAAAAGGGAAAATAAAAAGCATGCCTCTTGTGGTTCCAATGGTAAATAGCAAGAACTCACCAATCACTTTTGTGTAACAAGAACTAACGAATATTCCAAAAAAGAAACACAAAAATTCAAATATTCGAATTTGCGATCAGCTCTAAGATCTGTTCCTCACAATATATCAGACTTACTAGTGCCAACTACGCCTTTAGATTGGCAAGATATTGTTTGGGGAGGTAATGCAAATAGTAACGACTCTTCAGAGAGCCCAGACCAGTGTGCCGACCATTTGTATATTCCTGAAAGTTGTAGTGATCCTCACTTAATTGCTCAAAATGAATTGAATGATTTGGTACGTGACTTGGGGCTTTCAAACAACAAGCAGAACTTCTTGGTTATAGTCTTGAGGAGTGGAACTTACTGACTAAAGAAATAAAGATTACGACTTTTAGAAAAAGAAATGAACATTTTCCGCATTTTATAGTATGGAAAATTCACTATGCGCATGTATTGTTATTGATGGTTTAATGCAGGAACTTAATATCGAGCATTCCCTTCTGAGTGACGCTTATTCATAGATTCCTCCAAATACAGCTTTTAAAGCTGTATTTCTACATAGTGGAAATTTAAAACCATCTACAATTGCCCATTCAGTAACAATGAAAGAGGATTATGATAGTATGGGCACCATTTTAAATAAAATGAATTACAACCAATACAAATGGCAAATATGTGGAGATTTAAAAGTAATATCCATTTTAGTAAGGCTTCAAGTAGGCTTTCCAAAATGTTGCTGTTTTCTTTGTTTGTGGGACAGTCAGTAAAAGAACATTATGGGAAAAGATTTTGACCGAAAAGGAGAGAATTTTAACCAGGAACTAGTAATGTTAAATATGTGCCCCTTATAGACCTAGAAATGTTCTTTTGCCACCTCTTCATATTTAACTTGGGCTAATGAAAAAATTTGTGAAGGCTATAAATAATGTGGGTCAAGGATTTCAATACTTAAGAGAACTTTTTCCCTAATTAAGTGACGCCAAACTTGAAGAAGGCATTTTTATTCCTCAAATTGGAAAACTGCTTGACGATGCAGATTTTAAAGGAACACTCAACAGACAGGAATTCAGAGTTTGGAACTCATTTGTAAGCATAGTCAGGGATTTTTAGGGAACAAGAAGGATGAGAACTACAAGCAACTGGTAACCGAATTTTTAGATTCGTACCAAACGCTTGGTTGCCGTATGTCTCTAAAAATTCACTTTCTGCATTCTCATTTAAATTTTTTTCCTGACAATTTGGATGCGGTAAACGACGAGCAAGGAGCAAGATTGCATCATTGGTTCCTAAAGCGAGACGATTTGACCTCACATAAATGAAAAAAATGAACTGATCATATGATTTACAAAAATTATTCTCTATCTTTGTAGATTGTAGGTCTAATATATGTCATATACATCATTGAGATATAGCAATAAATAGATTAATAAAATTAACAATGATGTTATTCCTGTCCATAATGTAACAAGAAAGTGTTACGTTTTACGACTTTTTGCTTGTCATTACTATTACCAGAAGGCTTTATTTCAGTGGGATATGCTATCCAGGTACGTTACAAAAAAAACAATTTTTTTTGTCCGCCAGTATAATCGATTGGAAGAAATGCTAAAAACAACCCATTTATATTGCATGTAGTAAATTTTTGTTATGCCTACGTGAAATGAAAAAGAGAAGCTACTTTCCAGTTTTACACATATTGACAAGTACTTCATGGCTCCCCAATAGTTAGCATACTGATATTTTCGTTAATACATCTGTTAAATTATTCACAACTTTTTTTGAATTTTATTATATTTATGGACACCTTGTAAAATTTGCCTTAATATATAAAAATACCGGATATGCACTTAACGAACAAATGCATATATGCAATTTAACAAATTCAAACCTTGACACAAATTACATCAATTACTTATTACTATGAATATTAGCTATTTTTACCAATTTTGTTCCATCAAAACGGAATAAATCATCATTGAACTATTGAAATGAGGTAAACTACAAAAACCAGATTTACTAACAATACATTTAGTCGAGGAAATAAAGCACTAAAAACGGCTCAACCTCCGAAATTTCCGCAGCAAGACGGATTTTAATGCGGTTTTTTGCATTCGATTCGTGAGAGCATCAGGAAATTTTGTGAACTAATCTGATGAATAGCAAATGAAAAATTGCATATTTGCATTGTAAAAATGCATTGTTCAAAGTGCATTTAGAATAATTAATTTGCAACTCGGTAAAAATTGATTGAAATGAGTCCAAATTTGTTACTAGGGGTATTTCGGGGTCGCTGAACACGAATATCGCGGCAACGGCCTCCGAGGTACCTGGAGCCCAGGGTGGATACTATCTACCTCATCTCCTGGAATTTCATGTGCATTTGTAATATATTTAGTTGAAACTCATTACTCGGGGGTTTTCGGGGTCGCTGAACACGAATATCACGGTGGCAACGACCTCCGAGGTACCTGGAGCCCAGGGTGGACCTCATCTCCTGGAACTTCTTTTGAATTTTTAATATATTTAGTTGAAATTCGTTACTCGGGGGTTTTCGGGGTCGCTGAACACGAATATCACGGCGGCAACGGGCTCCGAAGTATCTGGAGCCCAGGGTGGACTTCATCTCCTGGAATTACCTTGAGTATAGCATCATTTTTATACGAATTTGCGTATATTACTCAAAATTATGTATTTATATATTATAATGAAGATGTAAATTCAAACAATATTTTTCAAAAATAATTTCTGAAAACTCCAATTGTATTTGTAATGTTTTATTGTTTAAAAAAATACCACAAACTTATACAATGAAAAACATTTATTGTTTAATTACACATTGAAGTTTTCTTCTTCATTCTCTTCGTCTGCAAATCCAATTCCAACCGATAATTGTTCTTCCAGTAATATATGCAAATTCGTATAAAAATGATGCTATACTCAATGTAATTCCAGGAGATGAGGTCCACCCTGGGCTCCAGGTACCTCGGAGAACATTGCCGCCGTGATATTTGTGTTCAGCGACCCCGAAAACCCCCCGAGTAACGAATTTCAACTAAATATATTAAAAATTCAAAAGAAGTTCCAGGAGATGAGGTCCACCCTGGGCTCCAAGTACCTCGGAGGTCGTTGCCACCGTGATATTCGTGTTCAGCGACCCCGAAAACCCCCGAGTAATGAGTTTCAACTAAATATATTACAAATGCACATGAAATTCCAGGAGATGAGGTACATAGTATCCACCCTGGGCTCCAGGTACCTCGGAGGCCGTTGCCGCCGTGATATTCGTGTTCAGCGACCCCGAAAACCCCCCGAGTAACAAATTTGGACTCATTTCAATCAATTTTTACCGAGTTGCAAATTAATTATTCTAAATGCACTTTGAACAATGAATTTTTACAATGCAAATATGCAATTTTTCATTTGCTATTCATCAGATTCGTTCACAAAATTTCCTGATGCTCTCACGAATCGAATGCAAAAAACCGCATTAAAATCCGTCTTGCTGCGGAAATTTCGGAGGTTGAGCCGTTTTTAGTGCTTTATTTCCTCGGCTAATTAGACAGATGCAGATGGTTTAAAAAATTAATTTACTTATCGGAAGAACCTAATCTGAAGAAAGATCAATTTTGTCACAGATCAAATTAGATGGGTAAGATATGAGTAACATTTCCTAATTGGCGAAGGGTGTGGTCAGCAAATGAATAAACACTGATCGGTGAATGTTACGCAGTTATCTAAATAGTTACCATGGCAACTGAACTTAAAACTTTCTAAAAAAAAGTTTTTTGGTTTACTTTTTTCTATATTTTGCTGACCTCAGGGAAATTTTCCTATGTAATCCAATCAAATATAAATTTTAACCTGTCGCATGCAAAGAAATCTAAATCTGCTTCTGAATATAAGCTGAAGCTAAAAAAACATGGTGTTATTTGAAAAAATTGAAGTAAGTTACCGAGGAAACCAGATCATATTGGATAGCAACTTTTAATGTCATCAAAATATAGTAAAAAAATAAACCAAAAAAAACTGTAATTTAAGCAATTCTCTCAATTGACAAATTTTTAAAAAGAATTCCATATTTTTACCGGACTGTGTAAAAATCAAAGAAAATATAAAGAAAACTATATCCAGACAACTTTAACAACTAAAACAAATTAAATTAATAATAATATTCATTAAATATTAATTATTACGTGACTGACGCTGTATTGCAACAGAAACCTTATTAGGTGCTGACAACGTACACACTTTCGGGTAATTTACAATTAACAACGCACTAACTCACAATGATTAGACCGGTGTTTGTTTTATAGTCAACATAAAGTTCTACTCGGTCCATTTACACAAACATGTCGTGCCATGTTCCGTTCACCATATGTTGTTGCAAAATTGTAATGTGTTATTATTTTTTCCAGTCTGCCAGGTGCGCCTCAATGATTCTTATCCTTTATTTAGTGCAACTACATGTCAGTTGGTAAACAGGCTAATTCATAGCAAAAGTCGAAACACCAAAGAGCGCGCTGTGCCCTTTAGGGTATTTATCACTGACCACGAGATGTAATAATAGAACCTCACTTTTATGTCAGGTAAGTAATATAATAAAGAGCTTCATCGAATAAAGGATTTTGTAGCTTGTAACATATTGATTAGTTCAATATTAAATTATGAATTTTTAATAGTATATTTCTAACCCTACTTCTCCTATGTGCCAATTTATTATATACATATGTATACAGAAGCATTGCAAAAGTAGTAAAGTATACAAAATGTCCGAACAAAATGAAAAAGATAGACGGAGATCCATAGAATGACCTACTAGATGTCCTGATCTAACACTCCTCGATTTTTTTATGAGGATATCCTAAAAATAAGATATACAGGAAGGGGCCAAAAAAGTTTGCAAGATTTGTGTATAAGCTCGAATATGAGTCAAGATCTAGCAAGTAACCTACACAACTCTGGCTAATTGCTTAGGCTGTTTTTAAGACCAAGCGGCACATTGTCACGCTGTGAATGGAATTGACCATTGTATTGTAAATTTGAGTCACCCTATTATGTACTGTGTAGAATAATGAATAATTTTATTAAAAAAATCGCCAATAAAACGTTATTTTAGTTAATAAAACGTGTTACCGCAATAGCCCGATAACCGTTAAATCCTAGCATTTACGCGCTAAACCGAGGATTGACCAATTTGATGTGGTAAATCTAATAAAAACTGTGTAAATTAATTTTCCTTGCACTAAAATGTTCTTTTTTTTGTAATTTTGAATGTTATGAAAATTACAAAAAAAAGGATATTTTAGGGCAAGGAATTAATTGAGGGGAATGACATACATTTGAATGGTTATTGTAGGCCAAGGAACACAGTGAAATCAATAAAATACATATTATAAACTAATAACATGGGCAGGAACCAAAGTGGCCGATCTGGTTCGAGACGCTAGTAGAATTACGCACATGAACTGGAAAATCGTAATATTGACCGTTATGGCGTGGTAAAATCTGAAATTATATTGAATACAATTTTTCGTAGATTTACCACGTCAAATTGGTAAATCCTAGGTTTAACGCGTACTATTAGGATATACTGGTTTTACAGGCTTTTACAGCAAGATATACAGACTGTAACAAATTCGCTTCTCACTACAGAGATCTTGGAGACGGTTAAATAGGGTCAGAGTTGCATAATTTGGCAATCAGAAACAAGCCGTTGCAAAATCTTGCTATTCTTGAGATTTTTGAAAAAATATCTGATACCAGTATATATCATCCTGATCTAAAAGAATCATTCTATTCAATTCTTCACTTACCTTAATTAAATTTTAATAGCGTACCTTGAAATGTTTCATTAAAATTTTTAAATAATTAATTATTATCAGAGTCAATGGATACTGTCAACAATAATAATTCATGTCATATATTTTAATAATTTCTTCTTATTGACATTGACATTTTTGTAACTAAATTAGACCTTTCAAATGTCAAACTGTTAAATTTATCCTAACCCCATTTTATGAGACCAAATGTGTGAAATATTTCAGTTTACATCAGCTTTATTTAAGTACTTGGTAAATATATTTTATTGGCTTGATATTGTGGACATGATTTATAATCTTCCATCAAGAATATATTTTCTTGTAAAGGCAAATACAAAAAAGCCATCCCCCTAATTTATCATTGTCTTTGGCCTTTAGAACGTGTACCAAATTTGAAGGCTTTATCTCAAAAACTGTGGCTGCTATCGAGATACTACAGACATGCCGACAGATTTTTTTCCATAAAGTTATGTTTTTTCATTATAATTCGTCGAGATTCATCCAGAAATGCAATAAAAAATTTTAATTTTTTTTCCCAAAATTGTACCTTTTTATTCTTTCATTCATTATGTCTTTTCTGCTGGTACCACATTCACCAAATTTAATGTGTCACCTAAAATGTTGTTGACAATCTTAACTGCCAAATTTTTAAAGTCTTCTATTAGTATTATTTTGAGTTATCGCGGATACACACATACACACACGTCCACACACACGCACCGACAGACATCATTCGGAAAATAGTCAGAATGGATTCAGGATGGTTCAAAACGTATATATTAATCAAAATCTCGAGGTATCAGAGAGTAAAATATTTTGAATTTTGGTTTTTATTTTCTCCTGGCGTTATATGAAGAGATATTGAGAAATTAAACACACTTTTTCATTCATTTTTATTCCTTACAATTTAGAGTAAAAAGTTTTCTTATAAGATGTTTCGTCTTCACACAACCATCATCAACTACGTTATTTTAAATACGGACCTGTATTTTTATTGCATTTTTTTTGTAGCATTTGAACCTCAGATTTCAATTTAACTTTTATAGTTTAATTGTTAATAACTATTAATTATAAAAAAATAACAGTTAATTTGAAAAAAAAGGGATTTTTTTTCCTTGATGATGATTTAAAGCGTTTAGCAACATAAAAGTTTAATACAGCAATGAAGTCTGAGGTTCAAATTCAACAAAAAATGGAATATAAAATTTGTCTGTATTTAAAATAACGTAAGTACTTGATGATGGTCGCGAAATGAAGAAACGTCTTATAAAAAACTGTTTACGCCAAATTGTAAAGTATATAAAACGCCTATGAAAAAAGTATTTTAAGTTTTTCGATAACTCTTCAAATAACGCCAGGAAAAAATAATAACGAAAATTCAAAATTTTACTTTTGTCAAAAATTTCAAGAACAGCAAGAGATATTTTCGATTTCTCAACAGCTTATTCCTGATCCTCACAAATTCTGCAACTTTGCTCCAATTTAACCGATGCTGTATCTTTACCGTTTCCGATCTCCCTGTAGTGAGAAGAGAATTTGTTACACCCTGTATATACAAGGTATTTCATAGGGAAATGTACATACATTAACTGTGGATGTGAGGCACCTACGAGGTTCCAAATAACCCATGGTCAATGGGTTTAACATTCATTGCTAAAATACAGGATGTTTTATCGGTTTTACCTTTTTTTTTTTTTAAGCCGTAGCATCTCTGTATAAAAATTTGTTATTTAGTAGGAATGCTTTAATCAATTTAACAAATCGATTAACATATTAACCAATATGGAAATACAGGTCCAGCTTCATAAAAAAAATATCAATTTCATATATCCCAAAAGCAACACGATGTATAACAACATTTTTAAAATCTGTTTAGATATTTGAAAACAGCGCAAAAAACTAATTAGCATACTTTCTACATGTCCGCATTTAATTCTACAAGTTTGATTTTTTCACCAGTTAAATTTTATAGGAAATTCCACGAGGTACAATTTAAAAAACTATTTTTACTATCAAATTAACGAGAATTAAATAGTCAAAATCGATAAGACACCCTGTACTTTGGTAATGAAGGTTATTAGACCCATTAACCATGAGTTATTTGAAACCACCTGGGTGTCCCACATTCACCGTTACCGTATATACATTTCCCTATAAAACACCCCGTATATCGTAATTTGTTTTTAAATGAATGTAACTTAGCATGTGCTAAATACCATGGACCTGATCAAAACCGATAAGAATGGCCGCCATAATTAAAAACAGTAATGCATTAATTGCATCAATATTTAGCAGGCTTAGCCGAAAGCTTTCGTTGAGACAGGGGAACAATTATCTCTTTATTATCGCATACGGTATCATAAGAGGCATAAGTGTCGGATTCGCAAAGGGCGGCCGCCTTTGACCGACTCACTCTTTCATTGCATTCGGCATCGCTTGCGTGGATCAGCGTAAATTGTCAGAATCCGGTGTTCGGTATCTCAAAATGTTCGCCATATACCGAGAGGGTTGAATGACAAAAATTGCATTTACCCCGGTAACGCCTCAACTGAAAGAAAGCGACTTATGTAGAATACACCGGCTCTTGTGAACTCCGCTAGTATAAAGGTTTAATATTCTAAATCTCGTGGAACAGGTATAGTAATTTCAATAGAACTTCCATATCCTTTTGAAATGTGATAGCATAAATGAAATTTCCGTGCGTACTATACTCCTATACTGTATTATGAAAAAGCTTTGTAAGATCCAGTAAACGAAAACGATTAAATTCAAGATGTCCTTCGATATTGTTACTTCTATAATGCCGATCCTTTAATTTTGTTAGAATTGACATCATAAACATGATAATTAATATTTCTATCGAAAGGGTCATAAATATACAACTTTTGGCAGTATTTAATACAATTTGTAAAACACCATTCAAAATATTATGAATGTGTTTTCCCAACAGAAACTATGGTTACAACACGTGCAATCAAACTTTATCTGGTTATACAGGTTGTACCAAATTTTTTCTGCCTATTTTTTGCCACGCCTCTTTTATTTCACAGGACTGTGGAATGTTTTTAAAGTTTATATCTTATAAATTTTTGATTAGTAAACTCAAATTTGCAAAATTGCAAGTAGTGAAACAAATATTTTATGATAATTTTACTTTAAACTTCGTGAATGGTAATTTTTGTATTATTAAAAACGTTTTCTTAACCATCTCCCAAGTCACCGAAGTAAAACCCCATCAAAATCTAGAATTTTGCCTTACTATTAGATAAAGACATACTTGAAAATGGGCCTTTTCACTACTTCTTAAATCTCAAAACAAATATGTTTATTTGAAAGCTAACTGATAGATATTCACCTTGTGCAACTCAGTTTGAAATATATGTCTCCCATTGTTTAATAAAAAAATAAACATTTATAATGGCAATTTGAACACTCATTTGACCTTGAAGCTGAGTAACGTCACACAGACAGGAATCATGTTGGCAGCATTTGCCATAACGCCTAATACTACTAACATCACATCACAACTGACACATTTTACATTGTTTACGGTTAGTTTTGTGGTTATGTTCTGTGTGTTCATTTACAAATTTGTTTCTGCACATTATTGGAAGAAAATGGAGCCAGGATTTTCTAAAGGAAATGCAGAAAATCTGCCGAAAGTTGACTTTATTATGGTGGACAAGTTTTACATGTCAAATTTGGATTATTTATCAGCAGAGGTCAGGAATATTAAAACAAAACGGCAAGTCATTAGTAATCTTATTTTCGTGTAATTTATTTATAAATATAATGGAACTACTATTATTTTAACATGCAATTGTTGCAATAAGTTTGGAACCAATGGTTTTATAGTAACACCAGTTTTCTGAATCTTCTTTTAACTATAATATTTCAATAATTTAGCATCAATTTCTAAATACAACTACTTTTCTTACATCAAAATGATCTTCACAACAGTAAATGTTTCTGGTTTTCGTCAACTGCTTCTCAACTTTGGCTATTTTAAACCATGCTTGCCGTCTATTTTCATCTGGTGGAACGTAAACGAAAATTTTGATTGGACAATTCATGTTGTTATTTGTACATGTTGGTACAAAGCACTTATTAAACATGTTCCACGGTTCCACACACAACAATCCAAACTAAAAAGAAACGACTGTCAAAATCAATTTCGACGTCAACTATCAAAAAGCAGAGAACCAACTTTGCAATACACCGATGTGTCATGTTCAAGGTCGTAGTCCCTTTGACGTCACTAAGGTGGGTTGCGTGACGTCACGTAAAAGCGCGCGCTTTATTTCCGCACTTTTGTTTTTTTTTTTCGATAGAAATCGTGCTCAAAAAAAGAAAAAAATATACGGCAAGTTTTTTTTATAAAACACTATCACATAAAGCAATAAAAAAAAATCTGTGAAAAGGCCCATTATTTCTCATGAATTTCATATATTCACCGCAAGAAAAATCAATGCAGGCGAAAATTCGGGCGCATACATACAATTTTTGAAATACGTGGTGCTCTCAGATAAGGCTCATTTCCATCAACATGGCGTAAACGAACAAAAAGTACTCGTGTGCCGCAAATCCATATTCTCAGCTGGACAACAGCACTTTTTTGACAAGGATCCGTGGCCATGAGTTTTTCATTTTTTCAAGAAAAAATAACTGAAGTGGTCCATACTTTAGCAGCACCTACGAATACAGTCTCAAATTTTGCTGGTAAGTGAAGACTTAAGGAAGAGAATTATCCTGATAAAAATACCTACTTGGTATTTGAACAATTGTCAAGGAATTTAATATTTTAAAAGAATGGTATAATTATTCTCGTTGTATAGTGCTTCTTTTCTTCTTCGTCTCCTTTTTTGTCTTCTTCTTCTTTTCCCCTTCTTCTTCGTCTTATCTATAAACGCTTATAATATTTGGACATTTAAATGTGCCATCACTCCTAAATAAAATGAAAAGTCAAATAATATTCAGTACAATTAAATGACAGAATTCTCACATTTATTTAATCATTTATTGGGAACACTGTCTTAAAAACGATATACTTTTTTATGTTAATTGTTCGACATTAGTCTCCAAAAACAAAAATATATCAAAAAGTTGATTGAAGATGAAGTTACTTTGTGAAAATCCATTTTGATTTAAAAAATTATAAACACTTTTTATTACTTGTCTAATTTTCACTTTATTTATAATAAAATCAAAATTAGACAAGTAATAAAAAGTGTTTGTAATTTTTTAAATCAAATATATATATATATATATATATATATATATATATATATATATATATATATATATATATATATATATATATATATATATATATATGTTTTTTTCAGGTTTTCGGGTGGTGAATGTTAAATTCTTTTCCTATACTTATATAGAAGGGATGTTTCTAAACTTTGCAGAATCTCATCTCCATCTTAGGTTCTACAATATTTCTTTGTACTGACTGAAATTTTAAACCAGGTCCCTCTGGGCCTATCCTACGTATAATATATATATATATATATATATATATATATATATATATATATATATATATATATATATATATATATATATATATATATATATATATATATATATATATATATATATATATATATATATATATATATATATATATATATATATATATATATATATATATATATATATATATATATATATATATATATATATATATATATATATATATATATATATATATATATATATATATATATATATATATATATATATATATATATATATATATATATATATATATATATATATATATATATATATATATATATATATATATATATATATATATATATATATATCGGAATTTCTTAGAACAAAGTCAAAAAGTAACGAAGTGAATTCAAAACAAAATTTTTCTTATATTTGTTCAAAGAGTTTTATAATTAGCATTAAAAATAAATCAAGTAGAACAAGCTATAGTAAAAAAACACTGTAAAATCACAAATATAATGACATTCAAGAAAACAATTTTATTTGTTTAACAAATAATGGTATCAAGGTACTGGAACTGGGGCGCAACTAATTAAATTTAGGACGTTAGTGTTAATCAGGGCATTAGCTTATAATCTCGGTCGGTTTTCTTTATCAGATGTTCTTGTCATATTTAAATAGGCGGTTATCAGAATTAAGGTTTTAGAAATATCTTCTAATAATCAAGATGATGTACAAGATAAATTTTTGAAGATAGTTAGAAATATAGACATAATTTACATATTATATTTACCTTGGAATTTTAAAAACGGATGTCCACATTCCTACATTTTGTACATTGTCGAGAAATAATCTGATAATATTTAAGTCATTAGATATTTATTTAGGACATTTTTTTTGGGAATAACAATTTACTAAAAATCTCGTCAACATTTGAAAAAAGGTAAAAAAGAGTTGCATCCTCAGACAACCTAAGTGTATACTAAAAATGTTATGTTCCTGTTTCCAAAAATAATATAATGAAGAAAATTTTACGCAACCTTTAAGATCGAGGAAGAATATCTACAACATTAAATTATTTTTATTTGTTAAATTTGCCTAGTTCTAGTGCAGGTAAATAATAAAGAAAACAGTAAAAGTATACCCAGCTGTTAAAATACAATAAAAAATTACTATGGTTTTTGAGAATCATTTATAAAAAAAAATTTTTTTGTCAGAAAAAGAGAAAAATTTAAATGGCACAAATAACGTTCAGACAATCCTCAAAATTAGTGTAATATCCAGTCATTAAACTCGAAAGTAATTTTTTCACGTAGTATGTATATAAAGGTAATTGATCTTGACCAGTGATAAACCAATAAACTGCTGCTGGACCGGTTCAGAAGTGACGGCCTCGTATGCGACATCATTAATTAATTTATAAACCATAATCATAAATGTAAAAAATACAATCAACTTTATTAAATGATTTAATTTATATTATTGTCTAATTAATACGTCAGTGTGTTGGTAATTATTAATGGTCTCTGCTGCTATCTGCATTTATTAAGTACAAAAAAACTGGCGATATGAATAACTCGTATATAATATACTGCACACATTTTAATAATCTATTCATTGATCGGTGCTAAATATATTTATTATCAGTTCACTAATTTTGGCATTTAATTTTTTAATGGGCAACTAGAATGCTAGGAATGGTAATGATAATGGTGAGGAAGGCTGACACCTGGCAAGTTGTCCGCAGTCGCTCCTTTTTTATCCATCTCCAGCCGTCCCCTGAGCAATCTCGTACTTCTCCCTCATTGAATTTCTTCCGTCTTCTAATGTAGGTCAGGATGTCACTCAGTGAGGGACCTCATCTCCTCCTTTTGACGCGCCTTAGTACCGCAGATTCCATGCCTCAAGCGCCAGAACTCTTCACACTAACCCAGGAAGTAGTAAGATGTTTCATGGCTTCGCTATCCTGGGCATGTAAGGTTTTTCTCAACACGTATCAATAATAGATATCTTCTAGATATGCAGTAACCTGTCAGAGCTGTTTAAAAGATTTAGTCTTTCGACTCCAGCTCCAGTCCCGCAACCAGGCAGATCTCGATTTGTTCGGCCCCGCCACAAAATCTTGAGTTTTCCTACAGGCTTTGTTAGTTCTCCAATGCTTCCTTACTATCTCGAGGGCCCATTTAAAGGCCTTCGTGACTTGTATTCTTGTAATGCTCTACCTGAGCATAGGCTCAGGTACGAGGCAGAGCTCCTCGGCTCCAAGTCTTGTCAATTCATCGGCTTCCTCGTTGTCTGCAACCCGGTAAGTCCCCCGCTCCACACTATTCACTTCCTGTCGGAAGTCTGCTTTGTTATACTACTCGTGTTTGTGACTTACAAACTCTTCTAGGGCGTCGCCGCATTCCTCAACAAGAACTGATCTCGTTCTGAGGGAGCACACCACTTTTAGAGCAGCCTGGCGAGACCTCTGTATGGAAGACCGTGGTGTTAAAAACTCCATCACTCTTCTGCCTCCTAGATATATTCCCCTCTGGAAGATGGTCTGACGGCCACACGAGAACGGTCTGTATAGCATACCGGAGAATCCTGGAAAAAGTCAATTCTTCCTTTCCCCCACTGCTCTGGCTTGGACGAATGAGAGCATATTTCCTTTCAAACTTTAGAACGGTAACATTTTTTAGATATAACCAGAGATACGACGATATTAACCGTGTTAACTCCGTCATACTTCAACTCTTTTTATTCTTGCTGATGCTGATGGCAGCAAAACCCATTAAAATCACATCCTTCCGATTGTTCTAAGTTTTGGAACCTCTAAATATTAATATTAATGCGATATCCTTTTCAAAGTTCTGAAATTTTTGGCACTGGTATACAGTACTGAATTAGTCAGTAATTATTACATTGAGATGTGCGAATGAAACTCGAGTCGGCAAAACCAAGTAATGACCACATGATAAAAACTGGACCTAGATAAAACAAAATGTATTTCTTCAATTTAATAAAATTCTAAACACGAAAACATTCTTTCAACTTAAATAAAATTAATTTAAATACTTATTTTCAAAACACAATAGAATGTTTATTTTTTAGTGATATCACGGTAAAAAGATGAAATGTAATAAAAACATGATTTTAAAGGTACAAATAAATCGTAAATATTTTTTTCTGTAAGCTATAAAAATAATTAATTATTTCTTTGCACGAACCCGAATGACCTGTATGACGTAATTGATACGATAAATAAAAAATGTAAACGGTTATTAAGAGAAATGTTTTACAACTCAATTCTTTGGATTTGGGTAAGCGGTAAACGGTTGGTCAATGGTGATATTATTTGTGGACTTCTGAAGACAATAGTAGCTCCACACGAGTCCCAACATCCAAGACCAATCAATTATCTACGCTATATTGTATTTTATCAATTAGACGTAACCTGATTCAGATAAAGACCATCATCACTGAGCTGAAACAATGGACCTCTTACCCCTTTATCTGCATAAATACAAATACAAACAATTAAAAAAGAATAATCGCGACACGCTATTTCTACTTCTATAATAAATTGTATCTATTTTCAAAAATCCAATGGGCAATAAATAAATTGTAATATGACCTAATATAATAAACAAGTGTATTATAAAACTGATTTATCTTCAATTTTCGATAATTGGGCTACAAATAATTCAACAGTGGACTAGCTAAGCTATTCATACCGATAAATATTCATAATGTTAATAAAATTTGGAATTTGACAACTTCAAAGTTGAAGTGGGTTGGAACCTTTGATGTGAAGCTAACAGGGAAGTAATTTTTCACAAAACACAAAAACTGCATATATTGCACTCGACGCCCGTTTCGTCAACCAAGTCAGCATCATTATTTGTTAATTCCAATGATTTCTTCAATAAGGTGACAAATATTCAGTTGCAAGAAGGTGAAATTTTGATCTCCTTTAACGTTTGTTCATTGTTTCCAAGTGTTTCAACACCACAGACCTTGAACTAGCGTGTTTCATATAAAAGTCACTGCTACTGAGAACTTTGTTTTTTAAATTAAACAGTTCGTTTCGTGTCAATTAAATTCACATATGAAATTGAAAACTGTGGACAACTACCATTTTTAAACGTATTAATAATTAGAAATAGCGAAAATAAGTTAGAATTTATCACATACAGAAAAGATACAAGTACCTTAAGATATATCTGTAGGGCAGTCTCACCATTGTGTTCAACACAGAATGGCAAGTTTTAATTTTCTAATTCATTACCTATTAAGCTTCCCCCTCAATAAGGAGAGGTTTGAAAAAGAAAAGGCATTGATTTAGGATATGTGCGATAGCTGTGCATAATAGATATTATGTAAGATTAGTTGATAAAATAATTAGGAAACATAAATTTAAAGAGAAACCTCGAAATTCCTCGACCTTTCAAACTGAAAGAACAAATCCGAAATTTGCATCTATTTCATACGACCATCAATTTCGGCAAGTAAAAGTGAAGTTGTCCATTTCTACGAAACCGACAACCATACACACACATCCCTGGACATACCGTTTCTTCACTAAGTTATCCTAGCTTCTATCAAACCGCTGATAGAATGTGATGTTCCTACACTTAAAAACAGGAACTGGCACTTGAGGTCGTACCACAATACATTCAAAGTGCCGCTGTTGTGTCAAAGTGGCAATTACACATTTTATTGGTTGTACGTCATAGGACTAAAATCAAAAATATCTAAAGATTTGCATCTCCATGCCTACAAAGTCCAATTGACTCAACAACTTCCGCCAACAGACCATGCACAGCGAAGGGACTTCACCAATTGAATCTTTGAACAACAAGAAGTGAATGCCAATTTTTCAGACAAAATCATTTCCAGTGATGAGGCCCATTTTCACCTCAATGGCTTCGTTAATAAGCAAAACTGCCGCATTTGGGTCTCAGAAAATCCACGAATGATTCATGAGAAAGCAATGCATCCAAAACGTGTCACTGGAGGAATCATTGGGTCGTTTTTCTTCGAAGACGAGGCAAGTAATGCACTAACGGTGAATGGCGAACGTTGTCGAGCTATAACCCAATTTTTTGTGCCGCAATTGGAAGATATTGCTCTCGACGACATGTAGTTTCAGTAGGACGGTGCCCGTGAAACATTGACGGTCTTGCACGAGTCTTCTCCTGGTCGTGTCATCTCCCGGTTTGGTGACCAGAATTGGCCGCCACGCTCTTGCGATTTAACGCCTTTGGACTTTTGGCTGTGGGGTTATCTGAAGTCACAGTTTTATGCCAACAAGCTCGCGACCACCGAAGCACTGAAGGCCGAAATTAGACGCTATATCAACGAAATACCGCCACATGTATTCAACACCTTTATTGAAAATGTTGCCAAAAGATTACGCATGTGCCAGCAAAGCCGTGGGGGCTATTTACCAGATGTGTTGTTCCATACATAACTCCCAAATGTCTACATTATAACTCAATAAATATTTCAATACTTTGCTACAGAAAACCATGTTTTATTGAACCTTGAAATATTGCGCTATTATTGAAACACCCTTACTTACCAAAGCATCCTAAAACCTGAACACTGAATTTAGCATTTCAATATTTTAAATTTTACCCATATAATTTTGCAACGATGTTTTCTGTCAGCGTCAGTATTTTTTTAAAATAATTTCTAGTAGAGACGCAGTCTTGTTAAATCGATTAATCTATCCTTGTATCAAATTAAATGCAAAACTCGTTACAAATGGGATACTCTATTCTTTAGGATAGCTAAAATTTAATTTTAATTCATTTTTAGTCTTATTATACAAGGTGTGTTTATAAAATGAAACATAAAGATATGTAATATTATGTAGTAACAACATTCGTTACCAATGCAAATGAAAATTCAGGAGCATGAACCTGTTTCTAACTTGTTTGATATCATTAGCATCGCATACCAGTGGACGAAATAAAACAATTTATTGAAAATTACAAATTTTCAAATATGGACTAGTCTATTTAAAAAAATCTGGCATATTATTGCTTGGCATATATAGAGAAAAGCATTCTTTTAAACTTAGCATGATAATAATAATAAATACCTATAGTTTTTTATATTTTATACTGTCATTCTTATCAGAATGTGCTAGTATAAAAGCGGACTAGTCAATTTTCCTTTAAAGCGGCTGAATTAAAAAGGGGCTCTATTAAAAGTTAACAGTGTCTGTTAATTACAGACTTTTGTGTTATGAATAAACAATATACAATAGTTGCTAACAGGAATATGAATTTTTAAATAGTGATCTTATGCTTTTACACAATAGAGAACATGATATTCACAGATTCTAGGTACTGGCAGTGTTCAGGTAGAGCTGAAGGTCACGCAGCATTTGCTGGACTGGCAGAGAAGGAAATCCCCATTTCTCTCCTAAAGGTGAGAGAAGCGAAAAATTAGCTAAGGTTGGAAAGAAAATATACTCTCACTTTTCCCAGTAAGGAGGAGTGGAGTGAAGGAAGAATTGACTTCCCCCAGACTTTCTGATGTGCTACACAGACGGATCTCGGGTGGCCACTAGACCGTCCTCCGGGGCGGGAATATATCTAGAAGGCAAAGGAGCACAGGAGAGCTTTCCTCTAGGTTCGTACACCACGGTCTACCAGGCAGAGGTTCACGCCATCCTAGGCGTAAGACTGAAGTTAGGAACGGAACGGAACAGATGGTATACATCTGCTCCGATAGCCAGGCTGCTGTAAAAGGTGGTATGCTCCCCTAGGACAAGATCAGTTCTCATTCAGGAGAGCGGGGACACCCTAGAAGAGCTTGCCAGGCATAAACAAGTGAGAATGGTGAGAATCCCAGGATATACCGGAGTTCCAGGCAATGAGAATGCCGATGAATTGGCTAGATTTGGAGCAGAGGAACCCTGTCTCGGACCTGAGCCTATGTTAGCCATTACAAGAAGGTATGTCACAACGGCCTTCAATGAGTGGACCCGCGAGACATTGAGGAAGCATTGGAGGATCAACAGGGCCTCCCGGTGAACTCGAGATTTTGTGACGGGGCCGAACAAATCGAGATCGTCCTGGTTACTGAGTCGGAGTCGAAACACTCTGAATCTTTTAATCGGAGTTCTGACAGCCCACTGCAGACTTAGGAGGCATCCTTCATTGATAGGTATTGAGGAATACCCTACATGTCCAGGATGCGGGAGTGGTGAGGAAACGTCCTACCACTTCTCGAGACAGTGTGAAGAGTTTGGGCACCTGAAACATCGTATCTTCGGTTATGAGGCGCTTCTAAGGGAGATGAGCTCTCTCGCAATAAGTGACATTCTGACCTTCATTAGAAGGTCAGAATAATTCGACGAGGGAGCAAAAGAAGCACATGGCTGAGGGAACAGCTGGGGGTTGGTAAAAAGGGCCCGTCTGCGGCCTACTTTGCCAGGCGTGAGCCTCCACCTACCATTACCAAACCGTTACGAACATTTTCTAAATTTATACCAAAAAAAGTAACCATTTTTTTCCAATACTCTCGTCACATTAAACTTTAAGTGGTTATTTTTTGGAAATCACTGTTCTAGTGGTATTTTTTTCACTCCTCCATTTTTGAGATATTCACGGTTAAAGTGAGGGCTCAATATATTCCAATAGTATAGTAGTTTTATCAGAAACATGTGACAAAAAACAAAGAAGTTATATTTTTACACTAGTATTTGGGGATGACGTCACACTATATTTTCCCTTATACCTCGTGAACGGCTGGAGATGTCTAATGCCGCTCTGGTTCCTAAAATTTTGTTTATAGATAGAATTAAAACCCTCAAATCTACATACTTAAATCTTTTTTTTATAAAAAAATTACCATTGTTAGATATGTGTAAGAATTTTATATACACACTGTATGCATGTACTTTTAGAAAAAATATTTTTGGACGTCCCTTTATCGTATTCATGTAAAAATTGTGAGTTTGCGATTGAAATCAATTTAAATAATAACATTTGCTAAGAATTTGCGAAGACCACATTCTGCCATTTAATTACTCTAAGTATTTTTCATTGTCCAAATACCCTCAGATTATCAAAGAAACGAAGCTAATGAGCAATTTTGCTCCGTTGATAGATAATCACGATATATTTTACTGTGCAACATCTGTTAACACAAAAAAGCTTTTTGTTCAGTGCAGCCGCGTGTCTACCGTATTGTTTATTTGCCCGGTAATAAATACGTCATTAATTCTTTAAAAACTAAAAATCAAACGAGGGGCGAACACAAACCTATTAATATGTTAATTTAATAATTAAGTCGCTTCATTTTAAGGCTTTTAATGATCAGTTTTCTAGTTAACTTCGTGGATATTTATTTATAAGGCCATTGATGGGAACTTGTTTTCGTTATACTAATAAATCTGCCAAGGACAGCGAATAATTGAAATTTCTTTAGTTGTATATAGCTACCTACTTATTTGCCTTGTCAACATACTACCGTAATAGTAGTTGTAAGTTTATACAGTGTGTCCATAAAGTATGGAATAAATTCATTATTTCTTAAACCAAAAAAATTTTTTAAAAAATCCTCGGACACGTCGATTTTTAATTTCAATTGCGCACCTTATCCTTTTTTTGTTATGATGCAATCACTGTTTCCGTTATGACGTCATCGATATATTTTTTTTATGGAACACCATGTATATTTCTCCATTTTTGGATTCTGCTTCAACAGCTGATTCCAAATATGTATGACACTTAGGGTCTAAAATTGATAAGTTGAAAGAAAATTCAACGGAGAAATTTATAAGTTGTTAGACGGATTACCGATGGGTTCACTAATCTCTCCTTTATTAGCCGAAATGTTCATGTCAGATTTTGAAAATAAATTATTTAACACCAAAAACATTTCAATAGAAAATGGATACGCTATGTAGATGATGTATTTTGCATTTGGAAAGGTATGGAAAGACAGTTAAAACAATTTCTAAATTTACTTAACTCCTTTAATGAAAAAATTCAGTTCACGTTAGAAAAAGAAAATAAAAACGGTTTAAACTTTTTAGACGACAACATAAAAAATCATAATTGTTGTTTAGAATTCGATATCTACCGTAAACCTACCTGTACTGATACAGTAATACACAATAGTTCTAATCAGTCTTTCCAAATAAAAATGTCATCGTTTCATAGTTTTGTTCACCGTCTGCTAACCTTTCCTTTAAGTCCAAACAATTTTGAAAAAGAAGTCAACACAGTAAAGCAAATAGCAAGGAATAATGGATACAGAGAGAGTATCATAGATAATTTAATAAAAACAAAACAAAAAGAAAAATAAGTATAAGGAGTTTTACGCTGGTTCTGTACAAGTCGCCAATATCATCCATAATTGTATTAATTATAGACCTGGAATTAGTGATAAAGTCAGCAATAAATTAAGTAAATTAGGTTGCAAAACAATATCTGTAAAAAAAAATAACCTAGGAAAAATGTTAATAAACAATAAGGATAAAACAGAAAAACTACAAAAGACAGGAGTGTATGAACTAAAATGTAGTGGCTGCGACGCTATATATATATATTGGCCAGACTGGACGTAACATAAAAAAGCGACTTGAAGAGCATAAAATGTCTGTTATAAACAACGTATATAGCACTGGCATGTCAACACACTGTATAGAAAACAATCAATTCATAAATATGGATAATGTAGAATTACTTCATTCCGAAAAGAAAAGCAAAAAAATTAGACTTACTAGAAATATTAGAAATTAGAAATCTTCCAAAAATAAAAAAACTGTTACAAATGAACAACAAATATTCGCAGATCACCACATTTTAGATAAAGTAATTTAACTTTTCTAAAAATTCCAAATCTTTCAAACCGTTTTTATTAGTATAAGTTGCCAGATGTATGAGATGTAACATGCAATATATAAGCAAGATACACAAACTATAATTTAGTACCTCTCATCTGTACTCTTGAAAAGGGCCTAAAAAGCCAGAACAAGTGTAGAGTGAAAATATAATTTTGAAACATTTAAAAGCAAATTTTCTTTGTTTATTTAAAATATTTAATAATGTTTCACAAGGAGCCAACCGCAGAATCAATACAGTGTATATTATTTTTATTATTTAGTAATAAAAAGAATTGTATATATCGAAAAGATTCTTGAATGTGTTAAGCCAAAAAGTCAATTTTTTCGTCATTAATTTTTTTAATTCGATCTAAAACTATTGCTATTGACACATAAAAAAAAATGAAAAGTGTAAATTTCTATACCAGCTTATTGCGGTAAGATGAAGTTTGACCAAATAAATACTATTCACTAAAAAGAGACATAACGTACATGGTCTACATCTTACGGAAAAAAATGTTCTACTTGAGTATGAATTCACTGGAATAACGATAAAAAAACAGAAACAATGGTATCCTGCACAGAAAGACATCATATATAATAATGCCAAGGAGCAGCAAGGTGCCGGAATCGTAATCAAAACACAATAGCAACAAATCAATCGTAACTACCATACATTAATTAAAACTAATATTAATTGGCTAGGATATTAATTAGTCCGTACACCGCGGGTATCTTCGCCTTATGGCTACAACGCAATATGCACAAGTTTATAAAACAGTAGGTAGTAATTTCAGTTACAAGGTTCTTGGGGGAATTGGCTCATAAGAACGTGTTAAAAATTATTCATAACATCTAATAATAAAAATAATATACCTAAATTGCTTTACGGATACAGCAGGTATATAATAATTAAGATCTGGTTTCTCCTTGGTAAAAATTACACCATAATCAGCAAAATCCAGTGAGTGGGGTGGTATTAATCTATCGAATCGTCATGGTTCACCATTTTCATAATATGTCAACAGTTTAGGGTTTTTTCGGTAATTGCGTCGTTTGTTCTTTTTTTTTTTGACATACACTTCTCTCACGGTGCAAGCGGGGTTCCGATGTTTATATTACATTCATTTGAGATGACATCATCAATTTTCACCATTTTTCTATCCAAGGTAGGAAGTTAACCGTCATTTATGAAACCAAGCAGTCCCAGTTTATCCATTTTTTCGTAGACAAATTTACTGCACAGTATCAAACGCTCGAGTCAAGTCAAAAAACAGAGGCCATTTTTTTTGTTATCACGTATTCACCAATGCCCATCCTATCATTAACGTGTTGGGTAAGTTCTATTGTCTCCGGTCTCCGCAGAATATCCAGGTCGGAAGCTATGTTGGCAATGTGTAAAGGTATTGTGCTTATTTAGAAAAGAATGAATTTTTTTTGCAATAAGTTTTTCTATGATTTTTGAGACAATACTGAGTAAAGCTATTGACCTATAATTTTCGATATTGGAAGCTTCTCCTGTTTTTAAAATTGGAAGAACGGCTGCTATTTTTAGACATGAAGGGAAAGTACCAAGGACAACCGATTTATAATTAGTTCAACTAGAATATATTTCCTTGCTGCATTTTTTAATTAGATCTACTCAAACGCTGTCAAGACCAGTAGATTTTTTGTTTGATAGATTCATAATGATTTCGTTAATCTCTTCCTCACATACAGGGCTGAAAAACATGGACGTATTGCTATTCGATCCTACGGTACATTGATCAGATATATTTTGACCAAAATGTGGGATCTTTTCATCGACCGTTGTTGATAAGAATTTATTATCTATTATCTATTAAAATCTACACTGAACAACTTTTAAATGTTAATTGTTAATGTTAACAGTATCCCATGCCAAAATCCGTGTTCAAAATAAGCAACAACTCTCCTATACAAATTAAAATCACGATAGACAAACCGTGAAATCGGCAAAAATGTACCTCGCGTACCATGTATCTGTTCGAACCAATGAAAAAGATGACATACCTATTGCCTGACTCTTTACTTAAGGGACTCTAGTATTATCCAGCACACTGTATTTATAATAATAACTATACAAAATAGAAACCAAACTTAACATACTATTCTAAAACTTTGTCAATACTTACCACACCATCTAAGTTATACCAACACTATCAAAAAACTTTGGGAAGTTACTAAATTCTAATGAGACAAATACTGTTACAATTTATACCAAGTGCTTGTAAAACTACAATTTATAACAATGTATTTAAAATTTGGCACTCTCTTAACTAGCTTGATGAACTAGCTTGCTTATAACAAACTTGGAGAAGATGTTTTTGCCATTTTGCTGCATCAGGTATAGTTTCTATGGTTTTCTCCAGAGTTAAGTTCGCATCATGAACATATTTCTATATATTTGAAAACGACCGTCGACAACTACTGATGTAATACACGCATACGCAAATAGTCTTTGAACGCACTTAACGATCTGTCTCTCACATATTTTCTTAATTTAAAAGCGGTGACTTTATTTAATCATACATTTACATCTTTTCACATTTATGCGCTATTTGTTGCATCACACCATTCATATATTACATTAGTTCCTATTTGCATTGACTCCGCGTAAGAAACGCCCTGTTCTAATTTTTTCTATGCATTATGTACATGGTTTATAGTTCTTCGCAAACTTTTTAAAGCTATTACAATGGAAATATTTTCGCATTTTATCTGGTTTTCCTTAATGCTGCAGACTCATCTGGACTGAATTGTAGTATCACAGGACTTTTACTTTTGGAAATACTCAGCACAATTGGTTATCATGCTGCCACGTACCCCAACTTGTAAGAGTCGTCTGTGAGGTCTAGGATCTAGACAGTCCTAAAATGCACGGAGACGTTTATTGAGATTTATCCCGACTTTCTTTGTACTTGTTTTAATGCAACTCACCCTGAACAACCTTTTCGAACAGTTTTGCCATAAGATGTAAAGCATTACTTTACATAACATGTCACAAACGTACAACCTTTTCTTATCAAAGATATTTAGAACCGTTTCACAGGTGACCATCAGTCACAAACATCAACACTTGATTTTTGACTTCAAATTTTTGAAAGTTATCACAATAATCTAATTGTTGTTGCTTGTACACTGACTTAGTCTTTTGCTAGTTTGTAATAAGCTGGATCTGTCGGTTAAGAGCCAGTACTCGTAATATAACATTTAAAATAGAGTTGTTTTACAATATGTTGGTCGGTCATCAACAGATAACCACGGCCATGTATTTTTTAAGTCACATTTCATCTTTTTACCAGTCTGTTTACAACTGGTCAAGAGTTATATAACGTTGTCCGACAATTGTTAACTGCATCTTTGCAATATATTTATTGCTATATCGTCTTCTACACCTGGTTGTATTCGAGTGTTTAATGCGGAACATCACAATTTTTTCAGCATTAGTAGTAAATCAATCTTCAAACTGTGTTGTCGAAGGCACGTATTTTTTTGTATTTTTATGGTGTACAATATTTACGTGAAGTCTCCAATCACGCTTATCTCTGTACATCGAATCTTTTTCGCATGCTTTATAAAAATTATTTTAGACCATTCAGTCGCTATGGGAATTCACCTATGATTTTTCTACATTATTACAACTTTATTGTCTTTCCCTGGTGGTCTGTCACTAAGCTTTACTTATTAAATTAATATCCACAATTCATGTTACAACAAATATAATCAAAACTCAAAAACCATATGCAATACGTCCCTTCAAGTGACTTAACGTGTACACAACTCGATACTTATAATTTAGACTGGACCGAGAAAGAGTCTTTGCGGTCAAGGTGAATGCCGGCGACAGTATTTACTTGTCATCTTACTTTCATGTACTTGACAGAAACGATTTGCAAAATTAGAATAACTTAAGTTTTGTTAGTGTTTACCAGGAAGCTACATATAAAACTTTTTTAAGGGTCTTATTTAGAAATGTTTTTCCTTCACAGCGTTCTAAAAACTCTAAGCCAAAAATGGAGAACCACAATGGTATGCAAATAAAAATAATACGCCGTGTCCCGCAAAATCCTATAAAGAGTCTCACAGTAAGAAGTTCTTTTATTGAAAAAAAAGTATCTTTGTGACTAGTTAAGGATAAAATTTGTCTCTAGAAAAACAGCCCATATCTGAAAACGATAATTATTGTTAATAAATTCACATCAGCTTTACTAGACATTGTATCTTTAAATGGTGATATGTTTCATTTAAAAAAATGACCATATCTAATACACAACTCACACTAGAATGAAATTTATAAAAGGATTTACCAACTTCGTTTCTCACCATTAACAATGAATGGTCATTCTCCAATAACCTGTTTAACTTATTATTGTGACATACCTTAATGTAAAATCTTCTTATTCCAACGACAAAAAAACAATGAATTATGTTCGAAAACTCGAAATTACTATTATCAAACTCACTGTGTGATTTGTATAATATGTACATTATCTTTGGTATATCCATCATAAATATAAATAAAAACAAATTAAAACCCAGTGACAAATGTTTAAATAAGTTGTCATAAAATAAAATTTGAGATAAAGCAAACAAGGGTCACTTAATTCAAGTTAAGATAAGTGGACATGCGTTACAGCATAACTTTTCTCAGTTTAAAAAAACAGGTAACACCGAACATGTCTCATGTTAATTAAATGATTACATATCACTATTAACATTTAAACTCTTAATAAATTTAATATTTTCTTTATTCGAGGATTATCTATTAAAATATTAAAACAGATTATTAATTAATTTGAAATATTTCATGGATTCTAAATAACACTGATTTAAAACACTATCTAAAATACCTTGTTGTCGCCACATATAGGTTTTGAAGAACTCGCGGGTTTATGTCATTACTAATATTGTAATGATTTATTATTTATTGGGATTAGAATATGTATAATTTTTCGAAATGGAAAAATAAATTAAATATTAGATATAATATTTTGTAAACCAGGTAATATATAAACATACATTGAAAACACAGAAATTAGACAACCCCAAATCCAAAGCCGAAGCTGCAGGGGCGAGGGTTACATTCATCACTAACGTAGTTTTCCACGAAACACCAAAACACCTGACGCGCGTTTCGCCATCCAGGTTGGCATCATCTGAAGATGATTAAAACTTTTTAAAACTTTTAATCATCTCCAGATGATGCCAACTTGGTTGGCGAATGGCGCGTCGAGTGCAGTATATGGTTTTGTGGTAGTTCTTGGAAAACTACGTCAGTGTCGGCGACATTGCCAATGCCGGTGACAGGAATCGAACCCGCAGGACGATAGAGAGATTATCTAGTCACACTTTCCAGTGCGTATTCTAGCCAACTACTCCACCGAGCCGGTGTTTAGATTGAGCCAGACCACTAGATACACGAATAGCGGTATGTGCAATTTACAGCCGCTCGTCTGTTGCGAGCACGACGAGGCGATCGCAGCACGAATATCGATGCGATACTGAAATCTGCTAGCAGCGTTGTTGACCATAGCAAACCTTTTGTCGCTAGATAGTAGACTTTTCAGTAGATGGTGTACAAAATCGGTAGATTTATTTAGGGACTTTGGTAGATTTAAATTTTTGGATAAATTATTGTAAAAAAGCTACGAATGATGGCTTGAAGTTTTCCTCCTTAAGTATTCCTTCCAATTTTCGATTGTACTGTAACCTGTAACCCACGCGCCATCTGTAGGTTACGGCCATAAGTACTAAATGGTTTCCTTTTTCTCCGATCCCTATTAAATATTCCATCCTGTTTTCGACAGGGGAAGACTCAGATACAATTATGTATGCATAGTTGCGGATACAAGTTATACAGATTCAAACTAATGTGATGTTTTATTCAAATAGATCCTCCATTAGATCAGTCGTCAGTAGAGATCCGAGAAAAAGGAAACCATTTAATACTTATAGCTTTCACCTTCAGATGGCGCATGGGTTACAGATTATAGTATTCCCTGGAACTCCCTGTTCAACAGGGATCCGTGATCCGTTGCTGATCAAATTTGTGTGTGTTATGCATCAAGTTCAATGATGTTATGTGAATTCACGAATAAAAAAATTGGTATATCCATATTTGTGGCTTTTTGCAGCAGTAAAATTTGAATTCTATTGATTGTGTGCGCCATCTACTGAAAAATGTCACTACTAAGTTAGTAAATCATAATAGAAAAGCAACTTCAACCATCATTCATAGCTCTTTTACAGTAATTTATCCATTCGCGCTGCTATCGCTCCATCGTGCTGACAACAGACGGGTGACTGTAAACTGCGCATACCACTAGTCGTGTATCTAGTGGTCTGTGTCAATCTGTGTAATATGTTTCATACTTTATTGAATTCTAATTAAATTTTAGCCATTATTCAGAAATTATGCCCCATAAAAAGAATAACAATAATAATACATAATATTGAGTATACTGAAAATGAACATTTTTCTACTTTGAGAAAAAATTTTTTTTCCAATTTCCACGATATTTGGCACAATTGATTACCGGTAATGGTTTAATGATTTGGTATACTGTTTAATCCATATCTTTTAAGGGGTGAAGAAATAAGGGTGCCTAGGGATCTTCTACTTGAAAAAAAATTCACTTATTAATTTTCTTACAGAATTTGGTAAACGCGAATTTGTTTATTTCTCAAACGTGCTGAAACAAATTTTTTTGCACGCTCTGTAACTTTCACGAGCATACATTAGACAGACACACTTTAAATGTACGAAGGGCCGTTCAACTCGCATATAATTAAGGAGAGTCACGATATTGAATACATGAAAATCACAAAAAAGTACTAACCAAGAAATTGTCGCATCTAAAAACGATTACCGTATAATATAACAAATTGAAGCGCCGATAGATAGCTAATACCATCGATGGTACGTGTGGGAAAATAATCAGAAGTCATACAGCACAGGTGCTGGATCAAATATTTTTCTATATTTTAACAATAACTCCAGAATAGTTTTTAAAGAAATTTATTGCAAGTATAAAGTGACCATGGTTGTTATTATTGAGATCACATTATTGAGATGTAAACGACGCAATCTGACATTTGTTTTTTACAAGAATCTGAGAGGCCACATGATTTCGAAACGAAAAATCAATAGTATTAAATCTGGACAGAGATCAGGTGCAATACGTGGTTGTACCAGGGCACTTCTAGACCACTGCTAGAAGCAAACATTCATAAAACTGCTACTAACATCAACGAACTAAGTAATTCTAAAAATAGCTAATGATATTTTACATGTTTTTCTTAGGTACCAGAATCTAAAATGCAAAACGATTATGTTTATACAGAATGAGAAGTGAATAACCCCATGAATGACTAGATTAAATAAAATCATTGCAGCCCTAACCTACTCCGGTAGCGTCAGAGTAGGGTGCACATTATGATGTAAAGTAAAATTCAAAATATGTCACAATTTGCTAAATGCCCTCTCAATTTTTATTGCCTTGGCGGAACATCGGTAAAATTTAACAAGATATTGCACACGTGACCGCAATGCTTCTCATTAGTAGCACATACAGATAATTGGCTAGCACTTCGACTGAAAGTCAACGCTGACCCACCTTCTAATGGTGCGTGGCCCTTGCATTTGGCTTATTGTAATGGTCACATTTTTATAGTTGGCAGCGCTCTTACATGAATAATCAACGGTACCGAATTGTTATGTATAATAAATATAGTTTAAAAAATAAAAAAACGCTTTTTAAAGCACATCAAACTAAAAAGTGAAAAATAATTATTAATATAAACTGAAAACAATAATGAACGAAAAATACTAGTATTATTGTGAAAAAAGCGTGGGTGCTCGATATACGAGAAATATGGCACAAAGCGCCCCACGAATTATTGTTTTCAGTTAATATTAATAATTATTTTTCACTTTTTAGTTTGATGTGCTTTAAAAGCGTGTTTTTTAGTTTTTTTAAACTATATTTATTTTTCACTTTTTAGTTTGATGTGCTATGAAAGCGTGTTTTGTAGTTTTTTTTAAACTATATTTATATTGCTTATTGATGCTGACATTATAACATATTACGATCCAACAGATATTTCTGAAAAAAAAAACATTTTTTTTATTTCAGCCATGGGATTTGAACTCACGCCCGAGGAGTCCGTCGTTTCGCGTCGACTAAGACTTGTCCGCTCGGCCAACGACCGAACTGAGAATCACGGAATATACTTTACAATATTAAGCCTCTTGCTCTCTCGCAGAGGATACGTGAGGAAGGACTGGCGATCCCGATCAGGATAATGATATAAACTTATCAAATTAATGTATTGTTACCTGTTCTTCGTAAGTGTACAAAGTTTCAATTAAATCTGTCCGTTTAAAGTGGGTCAAAATCGAGTCCAAAGAGTCGGTTACAAACAAACAAACAAACATACAAGTGAAGCTAATAAAAGCGTGTTAAAAAGAATCTTACTATACTCTACTCTATTCTTTAACACTGCAGATTTGGGATCTTTTACTGTTACTCAACCTTACTTACATCTAAAGTGTTAAAGTTCATACTATTGGAAACCTCTTCTATAAACTATAATACACAATGCAAATATCGTTGTCGGTTGTTTGGAACTATAGGTTGACAGCTCCTTATAAAAAATTAAATATGATGAAGGTTCAAATTAAGACAAAAATTCTATCAAGCTGTAGCGGAAATAGCTACCAGGAACTAATTATAGCACCCACTTAAAGATTATTGTTTCGTTTAAACTAAAACCGTTTTTTTACCTAAAACGCACCTGCAAATTATAGACGAAATTTAACAGGTTGCATATTAAAAAATTACCAGGCAAAAAATATTGACCCTTACCCAAAAATAATTAAATTTCGTTACCAAAACCGCACTTTACATTTTACAAGCACCTGTGCTACTGATATTACAATGACGGTACGTGTGGAAAAATTATAATCAAAAATAAATGTTACACCTGCCCGTAAAACGCGACGAACGAAAAATAATTGATTACCTAAAATATTTGTCTGTGAAACTGCCATGAAATCATAAAACAATAAATTTTGGAGATATAAAAACTGCATTTGTTAAAAAAGCAATTACCTTTTCATCATTTAAAGAGAACAATTCACGCCAAAATTATATTGTGGTAAACTGTATGCGAGAAGAAACTCAATGTAAACCATTAACTCTTGAAAAAATTCATGAATCAAATGTAGCAAAAACATAAATATATTACAATGTTTATCGCTAGGATTCCAAGCGAACAGATCAAATCGAATTCATATTTCAAATAAAGATAATCATTCCTGAAGCCGTCTTATGTATACACTTTTGAAAAACACAATCGAAAGGATGTGGACTGAATGGAGTTGTTGTGATTATTTAATAATTCTAGGAACAAGTTTGAGTACCAAAATTCAAAATGTGTCGGATACAATGGAGTACCACAAGGAACTGATCTGAGGCTGCTTTTAATTTTATTTAATTATCATCATACTTGACATACTTAACAACTGATGTTGTCACTGGCTTATATAGGGTGTTTCAATGATGTCACGGCAAACTTCGAGATACGTTATAAATAACAAAGGCATGTGGTGTGTTACTGAAGAAAGAGTTTTGGGTTAAATATGTCTAAAACAGAAAAGCAAAATGTTTGAGAAAATTGTAGTGGAAAAATTATAATGCAGGTAGAGCTTTTCGGAATAATAGTGATATCGTCAAGGTCATTTTCAGGTGCCGGAAATATTTTCCACTGTCAGAGCCGGCAGTTATAAAACAAATAAATATAAATAAACACACCACATAAGGATTCATGTTATGTGTTTATTTAACGGAGTGTTTCAATAAGCAGTATTTCAAGGTTCAATAAAACATGGTTTTGTGTTTGCAAAGTATTGAAATATTTATTGAATTATAGACATTTGTGAGTTATGTATGGAACAACCACATCTAGTAAATGGCCGCCTTGGCTTTGCTAGCACAAGCATACTCTTTTGGTGAAATTTTTGAATAACGGTGTTGCATACGTGTGCGGTATTTCGTTGAAATAGCGTCTAATTTCGACCTACAATGCTTCGGTGGTCGCGGGTTTGTTGGCATTAACCTGTGACTCCAAATAACCCCACAGCCAAAAGTCCAAAGGTGTTAAATCGCAAGAGCGGCGGTAGGTATCATGGCACTTACTTCCCAGTTAATTTAGTAACACAATAGGGTGCAGTTATTTTCGTGAAGTGATGTTTAGTTTGGTTCTCGCATAAAACGTTCTCAGCAATAGTGCAGACACTATCGTGTATACAAACAAAAAATAATTGAAAACTACGATGACCTTACAACAGATGAGTCACATATTCTGTGTACTCTGTGCAATCGACGTTATGTATTTCATACACGCCATGATTGTAAAAGACGTTTAAATGTAGTTATCCATCGACAGAATATTGCCGGTACAGTTACAAAAACGAATTTTTTTCGAATTTGTGTCATGTTCTGTGCATATAGCCCGTCTTGGAACGTAGTCGACACTGCTGAGTTTAGAGGGTTTTTTGCAAAATACGTACCAGGTTTTCCTTTACCTAGTATCCACATATTGCGTAAAACATATCTACCAAATGTGTATAAAAATGTTTTGGGAAATATTACAGAGGACGTACCAAATAAATTTGTGTGGGTGACAGTGGATGAAACAACTGACTTCCGGTGTAATAAGGTTGTTAATGTTATACTAATAATTTTAGGCGTTCCAAAGGCTCTGTCTCATTTTTTCAACCATAGTGAAGTTAGCAAACCTCTGATCGATGGGGACTATTTCTTACTAAGTATTGGTTATGCGTTCCATAAAATATCTAAAATTCCTTCATCACTATGATTACCTCAAATTCCAATTTTCTATAAGTTACCAAATCTGTGATTAGTGCCTCATAATACAGTGTAAATAAATACTAAGTAGAGAATATGTTGAAAACAACAAAACAACAAGCGTAATCCGGCAAAAATTAAAACTTTCATAATCAAAAGTGGACCGTCGGATAATAATCAGGTAACGCTCAAGTGGCGTAGCTGCTGCTACCAAAGAATTCCCAACAATGCGCGGCTAGTTTTTAAGTCCTCCTGCATGAGCGCTTCATTTGCCTGGCCCATCCGACAGAGGCTCCAGATCGGTACAGATAAGTCGCCTGATAAGCTGGTCATCTCACGATTTCGAATTTCGTTTTATTTTTCACCTCGACCTTTGCTTTTTTGGTCAATCCACGCTGTGATGCTTCCACTGATTAAATACTTGTTTGCGGGCAGCGTTATTAAGCTATAGACCTTCGTTGTCGCGATGAAAATATTTTCGGTGCAGGCATTTTCCATTTTTAATAGTCCCTTATGGCATGCAATTTACAAATATCCATTAGTGATCGAAGTGTATATAAATCTGTAATTGTGTAATCATTACTATGAATATACAGGGTGTTTCAGATTTAAAGTGACATAGAGTACTAGCTTAGTACAAAACATCTCCAAACTTACTCAATAGACCAGTGTATAAAATAATGCCATAATATTTGATGACACGTTTCAGGTTATCATTCAATAAAAGGTTTTTCACTCAAATATTATGACACTATTTTATACACTGGTGCATTGACATTTCAAATGTTTACCAACATTTACCAAAAACGATCCACAGGGTGTAGTTATCGGCCCCTATAAAAAATTGAGCGAGGTCCTGGAATTTTTCTAAAGTAAATTATGCTTTTTATAGGACTAAAAGAGTATATTTTTACCAAATTTTATCCAAATGTTCAATATAAATATTTCGTTCCAGACATATGGCCGACTACAGTTTTAGTCAAATGATCATAAAACGTTCTGTATATAAAAAACGGTTCTCACTCAAGAGTAAGTTTGGGGGGTTTTGAACTCAGCTAAGTATAATAACACTAAGTAGTCCCTATATAGAATTATAAAAAGAAATAGGAAATAAAATCTGCTAAATTGGAAAACTGGATGTCACCTTACATCTGAAACATCCTGTATAACCCATTGATGTATAAGCAAGAGGGATATTAGCATTGCTAACATTTGCTACACATTGTTGAGGCAACATCTGTAAATTCAGAAAAAGAGTAGGGATGTTGCTGTTAAAATTTCCTCCAACGCCATAGACGTAGACAATAAAAGAGGGTTGTAGTTTTAGTAATTTAAAAATAATAATCCATTAATGGACTTAAGTCTATAAAAAAGTGTTAGATGATCTTATTTAGCTGCAGTTTATATGGTTTAATTTAATCATTCTTAGAAAAAGAGCTTACCAAGGTAATATATCTAGGAAATATTATTTAATATTTTATAATACCTAATTACAAAAAACAATTTAATGCGAAAACTAAATATATTGTTTATATTCATTTCTGAAAAAAGAAAAAATACACTTGAACATAGACACGACCTTTTAGAGTAAATATATTATTTTAGACATGGCGTCCACCAACTCCTGCGCTTATCCAATGTTGGCAACAATGGAAAAGTACATTTTTAAATATTTTGAGTCATTTACATACGCTGCCAAAAAAAAAAATTGTTACAACTTCTTAAATACTAATATTTACTGGCATGTACCAGTGTTATACCATATCGTCCGATTATATTTAAATTGATCATACAAGAAGTGTTGCCGATACTATTAGTCGAGATCGACATGTCAATAGAGGGCGTTGGCAGAATTATTTGTGTGATAATTCAAACAGAAAACTAAAGAGCGGACAAAATTTCAAGTATACATTCACAATATAATTCATCAATCTGCTCAATAAAAATAATGATCTGAATTATATTTGGATGGTGTTGACTAATTCAGTTCAAAATGCACCAACAAGCACCAGTTAATCAGTCAACAGGTTTATATCGGCCATCTTTCATAAAATAGCTGAGAGCCTTTTGTACAGCAAGGGCCACCAGTCGATGCCCTTCTGATAACATTGAATGCATCATCTAGTTAAGGTGCCCGTCGGGAAAAATTTTGCTGATACATACTGTCTCCAAACTTCGTGTATGGCTTCATTGGACCTAGTCTGACAGCATTTTCCTCTATGATTTTTTTTGTTTTTTGGGGCGTTTTCCCGCTAGATTTTCCGAAACATGTCATTTTGACGGCATATAAAAAATGTATAGATACTGTTATTTTTCCAAGTAGAATAGCTTAAAAACGTAAATTGAAACGTGAAAAAATAATTGTCTGACAATAAATGTGGGTCATTGGGCGTGTCCGCCATCTCGAACATGTCGGAAAAACGACTATAAGAAAATTTATTAATAACCAGCTGATTTTCGCTGTATTAATTTATTAAAACATACAATTTCATATTGTCTGACGAAAATTATTTTCCGATTTCCCAGTTTGACGCGTCAAAGTTGTCGGTTTCATGACAGCAAAAAAATTTATTCATAACATTTTTTTACAAATTTTTTTTGATTTTTTAAATAAAATTTATAATACGATTAAAAAATTGTCTGACGGTGAAATAAAGCCTTTTAGCTGGAAATGTTAAATAAAAGGTTTTTCTATGTGGTTGTCGAGATACGCTTGGATGTTACATTCATATATATACAGTGTGGAAATTAAGTAACGCATAAATTCAGGAATTCCGTTGATATTAATATTTTGGAAAAAATCTCGAAGGGGTATAGCGATTTTGACTTCGGCAAATATTTTCAGTCTATATTCAGTTTCTTATGTCATTTATTTTTTAAGTTATGACGTCATCGCTTTTTTTTAAATGACAACCTATATTTTTTATTATTGATTTTGGTAGTAGTTTTTATTCCAGTTCCGACCGTATAAAATTTTCGATATGTTATTATTTGAAAAAAATCGAGAAAAACTGTCTTAAATTTCAAATAACAAAAATTCATTAAATTGGGAAAATTTATCTAGTTGCCGGTGTATCACATTAGTTCGATTTTTCAACTATTTGTATAATTTCAAAATAAAAACGAATGTGCCATCGATAACTTTCCGTCAAACTTAGGCAACTAGATAAATTTTCCCAATTTAATGATTTTTGTTATTTGAACTTTAACTATTTTTCTCGAGTTTTTTTCAAATATAACATACTGAAAATTTTATATGGTCGGAAAGAGAATAAAAATTACTACCAAAATCGATAATAAAAAAATATAGGTTGTCATTTAAAAAAAAGTCGATGACGTCATAACTTAAAAAATAAATGACATAAGAAACTGAAAATAGACTGAAAATATTTGCTGAAGTTAAAATCGCTATACCCCTTCGAGATTTTTTCAAAAAAATTAATATCAACGGAATTACTGAATTTATGCGTTACTTAATTTCCACACTGTATATTGAGGCTATATTTATAAATAACAAGCTGATTTTTTCAATATAGTTTGGGCCCTGGATGAAAATTTTCGGACTAGTAGTACCGGAGATATAGCGATTTTAAACGTACTAAAAGACAATTTTTCGCTACTTTTTTCTACAAAAAGTTTTACGTATTTTTCAATATTATCGAACTTAAAACTTGGGTAAGTCGAATTCAGATAGTCTAAAAGAGTTCAAAAAATTCAAAATAAAGATTATAAAATAAGTAAGTTGAAATACCGTATCTTTTTTTAACCGTCTTCTCGACTAAACGAAATTTCATTTTTTTATCGCCCTAACTTCGACGGCCGCTATTGGAAAATTATGTTTTTTTCTCAGACTCTCGTTATGCTCCACTGTATTTGTCAGACACTTATACCACAAATTAAATACCTATTTTCTGCATATAATTTTCCAATGTATGAAGATTATGAATAAATTTTTTGCTGTCATGAAACCGACAACTTTGACGCGTCAGACTGGGAAATCGGAAAATAATTTTCGTCAGACAATATGAAAACTTGTTTTTGTATGTTTTAATAAATTAATACAGCGAAAATCAGCTGGTTATTAATAAATTTTCTTATAGTCGTTTTTCCGACATGTTCGATATAGCGGACACGCCCAATGACCCACATTAATTGTCAGACAATTATTTTTACACGTTTCAATTCACGTTATTCAACTTGGAAAAATAACAGTATCTATACATTTTTTATATGCCGTCAAAATGACATGTTTCGGAAAATCTAGCGGGAAAACGCCCCAAAAACAAAAAAAATGACAGAGGAAAATGCTGTCAGACTAGGTCCAATGAAGCCATACACGAAGTTTGGAGAGAGTATGTATCAGCAAAATTTTTCCCGACGGGCACCTTAACCAATCCGCGCTGGCCGGCAGAGTTTGAATTGACCTCAACCACAGAAATAAAGTTTTCCAGTTTATTTTCGCCATTACTTCGACCTTTTACCCTCCCTATATTTCTAGATCTGGGCATTCAAGAAATGTTAGATTTTTCAATTACTTATTCCTAGACACTATCAAAAAATAGTTTTACTTGTGTCCCAAATCAGTTTAACAGTTAAAGATAAAAATACAGTTACTCTTTAAACAAAAACTATATTCAAAGCTTATTCTACAATTGTCTTATTTTGACATGCAACAAATTATTAATCCCAAATGTCCACAATTAAAAACAAGTTTTTGCTCTGAAGTTCTATTCCCACAACCAATTACTAAAAAAACAATAATAACTGTCCCTTTCCAAAATGTATCATGACAAGATATATTACTATAATTAGATTCGTTATTATCGCAGATGAATCTTAATTTATTTTTTAGCGATAAAACGGACAACTTTAATATTATTAAACACGATTTTCCGTTATCTACACAGTCGGAACATTTATATTAACTGAATAATTAATTGTACATTACACAACACGGATTTTTTGCATTCAGCGCATACTCTGCTCTTCTAACTGGACACATTGTTTAATTTTATTAGAAATATAATATATTGTACGACGACACAAAGTGAATCACGTACAACTATTTTCAAATTTCAATATTCACTTTCTATTAACGAGTAAGATTAATAAATAAACGACAATTATCTCTCTATTGAAATAGGAATCTGTAATTGCAAAATTGGGTAATAATTACAATTATTACACTGTAACTACATTTTCTGTAACCATCTAGAAAGTTAACTGTTTCAGGTAAATTTGTTGAGTACTAAATATACAGCATGTCCGGCGATGTGACAGACAAGAGGACAAACGGTATAAAAATTTCATCTTTCGAGGAAATGTCATTCTTTATAAACAAATTTGCTTGCTGAAAAAATAACGATTGTCGATGAAAAAAAATAGAAATTTTATACAGGGTGTCAAAAAATTTAAAATTCAAATTTTTTACAAGGGTAAAGTACCCTTATTATAATTTTTTTAGCAAAATGCTATTCAAGAAAATTGTTTCAAATCATCACATCTTCTAAAATAACAACATAACACAAATAAATTATTACAGTGTCAAGAAAAACGTCATTGTCAGTAACTTTTAAAGATTTGGTCAGTTTACAATGTTAACAACGGAGCAAAGAATGCATAATTATTTATTTAAAATTACCTCGAATTATTAGTATAAAAAAAACAATATACGATAAACAGAAACCAATACATGATTATAACTTAAGGCATAATTCATAAAAATAGACCAAAATCAGATAGTATAACCCCAATTATTCAAACACCGCTCCACCATGAAGGACGCATTTTTCCAGTTGGGCTCTGAGATAGTCATAACTCCTCCGCACTTCTTCTAGGAATATTGCTTCTACAGCTTGTATAATTCTTTGTTTTAAAATGTCCTCATCCTTTGGCAGTGGATTAGCATAAGTTAACTGTTTTAGGCGTCCACACAAATACATATCTGCCAACGTAAGGTCGGGACTTCTTGGAGGCCATAAAACTGGACCATTTCGCCCGATCCATGTTTGTCCAAATTCCAAATCAAGCCATTCCTTCACTTCTCTAGCAAAATGGGCCGAGCATCCATCTTGCTGGAAGTACATATTACCTCGGTAATCTGCTGGTAGTTGTCGCAAATGATCAGAAAAAAAAGTATTTAACATATTTAAATAAGAATTTCTATTACAAGTATTCTCAAAGAAATACAGTCCTATTATACCATAGTAGGAAACAGCGCACCAAACATTCACTTTTTAAAATATTGACGTCGGGTTGGTATTCTGAACATAAGATTAACATCACTCCAATAACGAACATGTTGCGATGCCACAGTTCCATTCGTCGAAAACGTGGACTCATCCGAGAACATTATAAGTTTATGGAATCCTGTATTACCACCTAAAATCTTACTCCCTACCCACAAACAAAAATCCAACCTTTTGCCATCATCACCCTCTTCTAATTTGTGGTTATAATGGAGGTTGTAGGGACATATCTTGTTTTGCTTTAAAATTTCTTGAATAGTACTTTTTTTGGACCACCTGTAGTTGCGTAGCTCGTTTCCTCAAGGACAGTGTTGGGTTTTCTCTAACAGATTGCAGTACGAGTCGCTGCATCATCTTCATTGTAGGATTTTTTTTACTTTTTTTAAGTCTAATACGGATTCTGTTTCACGAAACTTCTTGACCAGCTTGTAGATCGCCCATTTGGTTACTTGTACATGAAATTTTCCAATAACGTATCTGTATGAACAATCTCCGTCACCATAACATTGGATTAAATGTATTCTTTGCTCCGTTGTTAATATTGTAAACTGACAAAATCTTTAAAAGTTACTGACAATGACGTATTGCTTGACACTGTAATAATTTATTTCTGTTATGTTGTTATCTTAGAAGATGTAATGATTTGAAACAATTTTCTTGAATAGCATTTTGCTAAAAAAATTATAATAAGGGTACTTTACTCTTATAAAAAATTTGAATTTTTAAATTTTTGGACACCCTATATAAAATTTTTATTTTTGTTCATCGACAATCGTATTTTTTTAGCAAGCAAATTTTTTTTATAAAGAATGACTTTTCCTCGAAAAATGAAATTTTTAGTCCGTCTGTCCTCTTGTCTACCACATCGCCGGACATGCTGTATACTTACTGGTCTAAACCGGTCAAGTGAGACAAGGGATCGGTAAAGTCTTTATCTATCCCTTATGTCACTTTGGGTTGACAAAACTGTATCTAACAACAATTAAAAATGATTAATTAATCCAGTCTTCTTTGAAAGTAAACGTCTGTCATCTGTCAGTTGAATTTTATGAACTTTGTTAAAGTTAAAAAGTTTTTTGAGACTAGCAAGAACGGTAGCAGAAAAATCATTTTGCGCAACACACCCGGAAATTGTCTTTACTAGTTTCACTGGCTCTCAGGACACGCCCTGGACATTGCCAGTTTGACCAGTAAAGAATCGCTTTCCGGTGTTGTTACGTAAGAAATTAGAGTAAGAAAATAAATAAATGAAATAACGATATACTGCAAAAGCGCGTAAACTAGACAAAAAAAGTCTATAACCGGAAATTGTTTTCGAATATACAGGGTGAGCCGAGACGGTTCCACAGGGTCAAGTAACCTTTTTTTAAATGAAATGCCTTGTTTATCGGAACATTTTTTGAAATCTCTTTGTGGCCTCCTTTCACTTCTGTATTATTATTGCCTTTCTCCCAACCACTTGGATGTAACATTTTTTTTTTTTTTGAAATTTACCATTTACACGTGTATATTAAAAATATCACTACAATCACAACTATCGATTTAAAAAAAAAGATAGTACCAGATATGAGACATCTGTTTGATGATACTCAGCTATTTCTACTTCCTAAAAGTATACAGGGTGGCCAAAATGGATTTTTAAATTTACAACTTATTGAACTGAATTTTCTCAATTTTTTTCAAATTAAACACCCTGTATATTTTTGGACGATGTGATGAAGGATTGAATAACGAACATTTTTTGTATGTACATTCCTATGGCCATTTGTGACCATTTTCAATTTATTGAATAATTAATGCAAAACTCAGCGATAAAAATTAAAAATGAGGGTTTTTTCAAATAATTCATGAGCAGGTATTATAATAAGCGTGTTACATAATGCCCATAAAAACATCACACCAATAACAATCCAAAATTTGAAGGAAAGAATAATAAATGCCTTTAGAAGTATCACTCCGGCAATTTTATGAACAACCTCATTCCAAAGACGCTTAGAAATGTGTGTCAATCAAAATAGGCAACATGTGAAGCACTTTTTATAATATCTTCTCTTGAATTACAAAAAAAAAATATTTTTAATTTTTATTGCTGAATTTTGCAGTTATTGTTCAATAAATTGAAAATGGTTACAAATAGCCATAGGGATATATGTACAAAAAATGTTCGTTTTTCAATTCTACATCACATAGTCCAAAAACAGACATCTGAAAAAATTGAGAAAATTCAGTTCAAATAGTTGTAAATTTAAAAATTATTTTTGGCCATCCTGTATACTTTTAGGAAGTGAAAATGGCTGAGTATTATCACACAAATGTCTCATAACTGGTACTAGTAGTAGTAGTAGCTACTTATTTTAATAGGCAAGTAGGCCACAATGGGCCCTTTTTACCTAGGGACCTACAGTTTAGCGTGGACTCCGAACCACGGTCTTCGACTGCAAACTAACCCACCACCTGGGCCTGCCCGCCTGCACCGCTGGCAGAGTGGCAAACCTCCTGGGTAGGTCTTTTCGACCGTCCACCCGGGCTCGCCTCTCCGCCTGCATCAGGCTAGCGGCCTTCCCGGGATTGTCTGTTGACAGCCTACCGACTGTTAGACGATCTATCGTTCATCCACCCAATTGCCGGGTTCGATCAGTGCTGCTTAACCTCACTGATCGAATATCGGAAATTAAACGGATGTCCATACCTCATCCCCATAACTGGTACTAACATATTTTTTCTTAAAATCGATATATTTGACTGTAGTGATTTTTTTAATATACACGTGTAAATAGCATAATTTCAACAAAAAAAATCATTACATCCAAGTGGTCGGGAGAAAGTCAATAATAATACAGGATTGGAAGTAGGCTACAAAGAGGTTTCAAAAAATGTTCTGACAATACATGGCATTCAATTTGAAAAAAATGTTATTTGGCCCTGTACAATCGTCTTAGCTCACCTTGTATATTCGGAAATATTTCCAGTTGTAGATTTTTTTGTCTAGTTTATTTATGTTTTTAAATCAAGTTTCCAGCTATCATAGAACTTGAGATATCGAAGTCGGACGCATTATTGCCCCACCCTGTATATCAAAAAGTAATAAATCATCTGATGATGTGTCGGTACTTAATACACAAAGGAGCACCGTTCGATCCGGCAAACAAATCGGAACGATCATCAAATTATCTCTACACAATACTATACCAAAGTTCTGATACAAAGTTTCCCAAATGTATATTCTATACAATTGAATAAGGAGTTAAAATCTTCATAGTATCAAGTTATCAAAGATTCACGATCATCCATATGACGCCAAAAAAGTACAGGCTACATATTTGAGCTATGAGGCACGTCTTTATTGATTTTTTAATACTGCCAGTAAAGAGCAATCCATCCATACATCTTGTAATGATAAAAAAATGCCTTATCAGCCTTCTAGATGGTGTGCTAATAATTTCTATATATTAGAACTATATACATATATATAGCTTTTAGGAGGGCGTATTAGAGAACTGTATCAAGCTGCCTGGACAACTCCAAAAAGATAAATAAATAAAACTTTCTTACTTACATCTAATCAAACACGTATTTTTCAAACATAGTGCAGTCAATATGGTGTAATAATTCCCTTGACCTGGGCAAAATTGCAACACAAATGATTCTTTTTGCATTCTATTGTAAAAAGTGTATATTTTAACATATTCAAAATTCCCATTAATCCCGGCAGTAGGTATTAGGACACTTGAGCCAGACAGTACGTCATCAACATGGCGTCGGTCGTTAAGTATTGGATCTGCATTACCGGCAGGAAATTCAAATTGGCGGTGAAATTCAAATTGTACACCGGTTGGACCAGACAGTGACTAGGGATCTGCACGACTGACAGGAAATTCAAATTGACGGGGAAATTCAAATCTCAGGAAATTCGCAGCAATATAAAAGTCAAATTGAGCGGAAAATTCAAAAAGCCCTGTATCTACACTTCTCTACTAATACTTCTGTCACATAGTCAAATGATATTATTTATTTTATTACTATTATTTATTAAATACTATAGGAAATTCAAATTGGGGTGGAAAATCATGTTACCATAGAAAGGAAGCAGATAAACATATGAAACAATTAATTAATTAGCGATAGGTGTGTTAGGTTAGTTAGGTAAGTTAGATAATACATAATCGAGAAATTGTTGAAAATTGTTTATTGAACGAAGAATGAATCAAGTATACATAAATTCAATCAACAGAGAGATTGTCAATTTTTAAATACACATTTGGTACTAAGTAAATACATATGTAGAAAGGTATACAAGAGGTACACAAAAAAAAAGTTTTCCGGTTTACAGAAAATATACTGATTACTATTTATACAAAAGCAAACATAGTTATAAAAATATATATAGTCACATTTAGGTTCTACATACTCTCTGATATATACTATATACAATATATATGTAGTTAAAAAAATAAATAATAATAATAATAAAGTGTATCGCTCACATAAATAATAATAATATTAATACATAAAGTGTAATAAAAATATGGCTACATACAGAATTTATCTTAATTACATACTATCAAACAAAACAATCTCGACAACAAATAATTCTAACAGCTTTTGAATTTTTTATATCCATAGGGAACAGAACTATGATCTTCAGCGAACTTTCTTTTCGTCGAGTTAGGTTTATAAATTTTAGTTTCAGTTCTTGTAACGACTTCATGCTCTTTTGTTCTTTGTATGTTGCTCGATGTAATATAAATAGGATCTGAGGGGGTTAAAACCATAGTCTTGATACTTTGGAAATTTATCAGTTGGGATGCAGCATAATTGAGCGATATGCCTTTAACCTTGCAAACAATTTCCTCTCTCTGATTACTAGTAGAGAAGACCTTATAAGCGTAGTTTTTAGGACCTCCAGACACAAACTCTGTAATAAAACTACCAGGTCCATACGTCTCGAGTTCATCAGTCATGTTGCCAATAAAGACTCCAGTGGGAAGATCGTATTCTCCCTCTCTCGAGACGTATATTACAGAGTCAGTGTCATAGTAGAGAACTTTATCACCTAGTTGTTCTAAGTAACTGTACAATTTTAAACGAGCCTGCGTGGTAACATAAGCAGCTAGCACTACATTGACCGTTGTTAGAGGGTTGGAGGCCTCCTCTATATACTCCCAATTAACTATTAATGTATTTTCTCCAACTGGAAGCACAGAGTTCACAGTGATGGAAGGATTTACCAACATATTGAAAAACTCGTTAGGATCATTAACAATACTTGTCTTTGGCTGATTTTCCCGCTGACCAAACTTTCCCCAAAACGAATTTAGAATTAACTTAGCCAATGAACGGAGACCTGAATTTTTTATAATTTCAGTAAACTCTAGCTGTACATCCTCATTTTTAAAAAAATCATCTATGTATTTTTCCCTTTCTTCCTTTGTGACACAGTTCCCAGGCCATCCGGACGCGTGCTGTTTTACTTTAATGTATTTGTTCATCATCTCAGTGAAGAGGCCGCCAACCTTATTGACTCTATCAAATCGGCATGTCTCGTAAGACCAAACTTCGTAATTTTTCAGTAACCTGTACCCCTTCTCGATAGCTTTCAAAATCTCATCCACCACCCACGTACCAGTAAATGCACGTTCTTCTTCATTATGTACACACTCTCCCTGACTCATTTGTTCTCCACATGTGCGACACAGAACAAACATGAGTTTATTGTTCATCTTTACAGGTAGTACGGGGTGATACAAATTTGTTGGAGGTAGTATTTTACATTTTATTTCTCCCTCTATAGCAGTAATATCTTGAGGGCAGTCATCGCCTACGAAAACTTTGGGATGGCCCACCGGAAATTTTCCATATTTACATACCCAGGGATACAGACTGCAGACATCTACGTATTTGATTTTTTCTCCTGAGCTACACTTATAATATTCAAATGTGTTCCCTGTACGTCCTCCGTAGAAAGCATCCCGGGGGTTTAGAGGTGTGGATACAAGCAAAGGGTGTTCATTGGCATATTCCTCTATTTCCTTATGGGATTTAATCTGTCTTCTAAATTCACACTCCCACATTTCTAAAACTTCATACCCTAGGTCTCTCAGTCTTTCTGTTTTAGCTACAGTAGACTCAAAGCGGAAATTTAATGTATCAGAAGGGTCTTCATGTAAAGGATCGTCACGCCTGTGTTTGAAACATGTGGGGCATCCATGATAATAGCAGCCATGGAACTCGAAAATCTGGTTAGTGTCAGGGCAGAAACCATCTACTTTAACTCCTTGGACTAGGGCCTCCTGCTGTTTGGAGGCGTGAATAATGTTAATGTTTTGTTTATGCTCCTCCCATATTAACCATTGGATAGCTACTTCTGACTGGTTATCTCTCCATCTGTAGCCGCGCTTTGGGATAATACCTATTGTATTTGGTCTTAAGAAATTGCGCCTGAACACCTTATTACACGCAGAGGCGATAGTACATGCTTCGGTGAACGGGCAGACGTTTCCGGTTTCCATTAACTGTTGTCGAAATTTAAGACAAGCGGCTGTTAAAATTTGAACATCAGATATACAGTAATCGACCAGATCACGTTGCATATTGAACTCGTCATTTTTGTGATCAGCATACCATGACAAGAACTTCTCTCTGTCTTCCTCTTTCATACTATCAGGGTCATAGAATTCTATAGCTGGCAGTGAACCGATGTAATTTTCATTTTCCGTTGTATTAAAGAAGTGAGGGGAAGTAACCCTTTTTGAACCCATCTCCGAGTCCGAAAGCTTTTGGTAACTGAGAAAGCGCCATGGGGAAAGTAGTTGAGTGAATCTAAAAATTTAATATTCTCCACCGTCATCATAATAATTTTTGTACCCCTCATAATGGGCTCAGGCTTAAGATCGGTTTTGGTAAGGATGTGATTCATTATAAACTGATGGTCAAACGCTTGTCCATTATGTGCTGTGACCACCACTTGCTTAAATATTTTCCTTTGATTTAAAATGTATTCTATAAATCTATTAACAGGGTTGTGTTTTAATATTTGTAATCTAGGACCACATTTATTACAAATCTCCATCTCTGTGTCTATACAAACATCACAGCATTGCTTGAAAACGCATAAGTTAGGCTTGTGGAGCAGGGACCCGTCTTCCAATACCTTTTCCTGCTGTGTCTCCAAGTCATAGAACATAAGGAGGGTGTCTTTTTGTTTTAGGTCTGTTAGCATCTACCTGTATATAACAGAAGTGATTGCTTGGAACATGGGTGTTGCATATTTTACAATAAATCTCTCCACAAGTGTGTTGTCTTCCGCTCTGTACCGTCTTATAGCACTCAGAACATCTTCTAATCTTCTCACATACGGTACTTTTTCCCATAGATCCAGCTCTCTTGTGATTGTTATAGCAGATCTGTCCCCTGAACGATCTCTTGCAATCATCACAATTTATTTTTAAAGTCTGAGGACAAGCAGGTGAATGTTGACACGCCGAACATGTACCTCCACACCTATGATCGTTCTTGGTATTGTATGGTACACAACATACTTCGCAATAATATCCACAGCAAAAGGCCGAAGTAAGTGATGTTATTACATTATAATGGCCCTCGTGGTAGAGTAAATTAAGGGTGGAGCCTTCTGTGGAGCCTTTGAAGATGGTATCGCGCCCCTTTGATCTATAATTGTAAACCACAATTTTATAATTTTGTAGGTGTTTTTGAAATTGTTGGAGTTCAGAGATCCCGCAACCCACTTCTGGTATAACAACACCCGCATCGGTACACAATTGAAGAGCCCTCCGAGTCTGAATTTTACCAGTGTCTTTACGCACTTTGGCTTGATCCTTATCCTTGTTCATACATGCGATAGCTACCACCAATCCTCGAGGTAAACATAGATTATCCGTGTTATTTATGACTATAATACCTTTTCCTCATACGACATTCTTCATCGAAGGTGTTATATTTTTTACCCCTTCCTTTACCTATGGGCATCCTTATAGACGTGACACCCAAGCAGAATGTTGAGGTATCAAGACCCGTAGAGTTTGATTGATAAATGTTAGAGATAACATTCCAAACATCATCGAAAGTTAACTCTTCCACATTCCGGAAGCCTACCCATCCTTCACCACGCTTAAAATCCTTCGAGCAGAAATTAAAGGCGACTTTATCACCTACAGCAAGGCCTTCAGCACCTCTCTGGATAATCTGGTTAATGGCATCTCTCACCCAACCAATGGGATCCACGTCCTTAGGCAATTGTTTAATTTTAAATTCAATGGTACGCCCTTCTAGATTGAACCGCCGTACCTTTTTTACAAAATCCTTTGTAATAACGAATTTCTTCATTTTTACTGAGAACACTGATCAACTGCTTCTTCAACCAACAAAAAATGTCAAGAGACTAGAATATCCTGATTTTTTGTCACCTAAGATGAATTAGGGCAAATTAGTGTCGGTAACATGTACACAACGCAATGCTATTATTTAATTTTTACTCTTTTTTTCACATCATAAATGGAGTTGAATATTAGCAATTGAAACTTAAGTTACAAGCAGCTTTCAAGTATATAAAGAGATTTCTATGTCCCCTTAATAAACAGTTAAAGAAACCAGCGTTACAAATTACCTATATGCTGAAAGTGTAATTACTTTATGGTGCTGTATTTCATACATGGTCATAATACTTATTTTTCGACAAATTTTAATTACCTACATCTTAAACTTGGTGACACTTCAATAAAAAAGATCACATGCCATGATATGTAAGCATTGAACCAGAATAATGTCTTCAGAGTGCTAAGATTTATTGATAATATAGCTGCTCGAAACTGTTTATTAATTATTATTATTCACGCTGACGGTGTCACATTTTCATTTTAAGTTATTTTATAGACCATACACATGCTTGTCATATACTTACATCTACCTCAATGAAAAAAAAAACAATTGACTTTTATAGATCGATCAGGCTAACAGATTCTTCAACTACCACCTCATTTTCTATGAGGTAGACAATCGATTTAACGGAGACCAATAGACAGTCAGCTTAATTCCTCTCGTTAAGATGTACATAGAGTTTACTCTTACTAGCTACGTATTTTGATTTGAGCTGCCTTTAGGGGGTATTTCTTACTGACTAGGTAGTTATCTGAAAAAAGAGAAGATAGCTACAGCAAATTTATATAGACCTCTTTAATACGTTATCATATTACTGTCAGAAAATATCTGCATGATACCTATGCATTCTTATTATTATTATTCATTATAATTTCTTATTTTTAAGCTTTTTTTTTAGTACCTACATCAAATTCTAGATCAGAACACTTAAATTTTATAAAGAACGATAAAAATACTCAAGAGACCATCTGGTCCTGTACAACCACAGCCCTATTATACAGGTAATCATTTGCAAATAGTGTGCTCTGGTATGCGAAAAGTAACTAAATATGTGAATTATAAATTATTATTAGATAAAAGAATACTTTTTGATATGACATTCAACTTCTCATTAACTAAAATAAATATATCATGATTTTTTTTTCATACATACATAGGTACCTACCTATTGAAATTTAAATTATTATTTACCCATATGTTATAAATAGTTTAACATTTTCAAAAACGCAAAGGGCAGAATTTTATAACAAGATTAATACATATAACTTGTCAAGATAATTTAAATTGAATGCTAATATATTGCTTCTACATATAGGTAAGTAGGTTGCCGAGTTTCAAAATAGTCGTTTGAAGACATTGTAGAACTAAAACCAGCAATTTTTCGAACGGTTAGCCATTGATGTGCAATACAGTGTACAAATGATATGAAGTACTTATCAAGAAATGGAAAAATATAAGCCAAGACAACACACAGATTAGAAATTAAATACATGAAGTAAGAAAAATAGTGTGCATACAATTTTGCAGCGGCTGCCCCTCCCAATTTTGTCTCTGCTAAAAACATAAATATTACTTGAAACAGTGTTAATGGCGCCAATTCGGGGGGAAATATAATAAAAATGACAGTACCTACTGAAATACATTAACTTTTTTAAAATTTGCGATCCTATTCCTAGTTCATACCTGTTAGCGATGGAGATTTTAAGCTGTACAGGTACAAGCACATAGTTAAATTTCATTTCTTTATCTATCTATCAATTGACATAAGTATATAATATAAATGTTACATACCTACTACCAATTCATTACAAATATATAACAAGAAATAGGTAAATACATTATACAAACTACCTATTAATCTTTCTTTTATGTTTTATTAGAAATCGTTTCAGTGAAGAGAGATTAATTTTTAGTTATAATTTTTCGGAACAAGTAATGTCAAGAATTGGAAGAATGAAACGACTAAAAATATTTTAATTACAAATACTAGCCCCAATGAATAGGTATTTATAGATATAATTGTTCAATACATTCATAAAACGCCTTAAATTCATTTTATTTTATAATCGATTAAGACATCGATACACATTTTTGACTTACCTTGTAATATTTCAAAGAATCAGGTATTATTAAAGAAAAATGTTTTATCTGCTCTATATGAAAAAACTATATAGAATATCATTTTTCAAAAATTAATGTAGTACCCAAGTATTGAAGAAATAAATAAAACACTACTAGTATTTGGTTGTATTATTATTATAATGAAAAATATTTAATGGATTTGTTCCTAACTTTTTAATATATATATGACAAAGTTTTGGAAAATGTTGTATTATCCATATCTTCAACTTAATAAGTAATTTATTTTAATTTGAAAACACATAAGTAATATTTATACCTACTAGGTACCTAAAATGATAAGATCCAATTGCCAAGTGATACATAATAAGTATATATCTAATTAAAAATAATACGAAGTGGTGGCTGTTATAAGGACACTAAATATAAAATAACTTCACTCTTATGCTTACAAATCAGAAATATGTATGTACCTACTTAGATAACATTAGGGACATGTTCAAATTACACCTTTTAAAACTAATAATTATTTCGTTTACGATACTTAAAAATAATATACACACTGAGAAATTTAAATAGTATTTAATGTTAGTATTGATTTAGCCTACTAAATAAAAAAAAATTTACTTAGACAATTTTGAAAAAAAAAATTTACTTAGACAATTTTGAAAAAAAAAAATGAAAATATGGAAAAGGTTATTTATTTACTTATTATTCATTCATGTATCTTAAGTATACTATTAATTATATACATATAAATATACCTACTTAATTATTGTTTAGCCAATTTTCGATAATTTAGGTAAAAGTAGGTACGACGTTTTCTTCCAGTTAATTATCCGTACGTCACACTTTAGTTATTACTGTTATTAGATTCTTTTTTCTGACCTAAGTCAATAGAGCCTACTAGAGTATTATATTACTATCGTTTAACTTTAAACTGGATTTGTTCCGAAACGCTAGATTTGCTGGAGCTCTAGAGTACCTAAAAAAAAAATACATTTATTATAAATACCTATTAAAGAAAATTTGAATACCTAGTCAACTAGGTACCTATGTAGACGTCTCGAGAAGTTAACGTCTTCGACACTTAAGCACAAACGATGTAAAGAGGATTTCGCTAACCTGTCATGACAAGTCGGTGGACGACGAGTTACGATATTACAAATATGTAATAGAGATTTATTTTTATTAATTAATGACATGGAAAATAATATATCTTTTACCAGATTGGTTTGATATCATGTCAAAATACCATATTCATTATGCTTAAAATATTTAGAGTGGATAGAAAAAATAACAACGCTGAACAATTTTTGCTAATTATTATTTACTATTTTTACAAAACTTATCATAGATAAGTACAACATATATCTTTCTAAACAATTATTTTCCCGGCTATTTGCCAAAACGCTGACACTTGGATTACAAAAAAAAAAATAGATAATATGCACATTATGTTCAGTGTCTCAATAATGTTATTTTTAATTCCAACTATTCTGTTCAGTAAAATATTTATATAGTATTATTACAGAATTAGCAAATTCGTAACTCGGTAGAAAAAAGAACAGTGTTGAAAATCATAATATTTAATAGAACTGGTACAAAATATTCGTTATTCTTATGTAATGGCATTTGTTACAGGTCATTTTACTTGCAAATAACCCCTTATTTTTTAGGAAATGTCTAATAGATTATCTTTTGTACAGTGTGATATTATTTTTCGCCTGCTTCCGATGTTTACATGCAAGATGATTAGTTATTACACATATTTGATGTCATTAACGCTCCTTTTTAGATAAACATAATATCCAAGAAACTGACTGACCTCTCACGATAAAACGTTATGTGTTTCATATTTCCATCTAAATAATTATAAAAATGCAGCCGGTGCTGGAACTGTCCGACTACATGATAGTAGGTGTATTTGGACAGTTCCAGCCTTCAGGCTGCAGCGGCTTGTCCACACGGCGCATGTCTGTTCTTTAATATATTAGGCAGCGGCCCGCTGTGGCTGGAACTGTCCAAATACCCCTACTATCATGTAGTCGGACAGTTCAGCACCAGCTGCATTTTATAATTATTTAGATGGAAATATGAACACTAACGTTTATTAAATGAAATCAGTCAGTTTTGGATATTATGCTTTATCTAAAAAGGTAGCGTTAATGACATCAATATGTGTATAACTAATCATCTTGCATGTAAACATCACGAACAGGCGAAAAATCACACTGGGTACAAAGATAATCTATTAGACATTTCCTAAAAAATAAGGGGGGTTATTAGCGTAAATAAATAAAAAATACCATTGGACGAATAACTAATAGAAATGTATTTATTCTATTAAGTATGTATTTTCAGCACTGTTCTTTTTTCTACCAGTTGATGAATTTACATAATTCTGTAATAATACTATATAAATATTTTACTGGAACAGAATAGTTAGAATTAAAAATAACATTATTGAGACACTGAACATAATTATTCATTTTTTTTTTTTTGTAATCCAAGTGTGTCAGCGTTTTGGCAAATAGCTGGAAAAAATAATGTTTAGGAAAGATATATGTTGATACTTATCTATGATAAGTTTTGTAAAAATAGTAAATAATAATTAGAAAAAATTGTTCAGCGTTGTTATTTTTTCTATCCACTCTAAATATTTTAAGTATAAATGAAGTATTTTGACTAGTATATCAACCAATCTGGTAAAAGATATATTTATTTTCCGATGTCATTAATTAATAAAATAAATCTCTATTACATATTTGTAATATCGTAACATATCGTCCACAGACTTTGTCATGACAGGTTAGCGAAATCTCTTTACATCGTTTGTGCTTAAGTGTCGAAGACGTTAACTTCCGAGACGTCTATATAGGTACTTAGTTGATTTTGGTATTCAAATTTTCTATAGGTATTTATAATAATGTATTTTTTTTTTTAGGTACTCTAGAGCCCCAGCAAATCTAGCGTTTCGAACAAATCCAGTTTAAAGTTAAACGATAGTAATATAATACTCTAGTAGGCTCTGACTTAGGTCAGAAAAGAACTAATAAGTAAAACTAAAGTGTGACGCTACGATAATTAACTGAAGAAAACGTCGAAATTTTACTTACCTAAATTTATCGAAAATTCATAAATAATAATTAAGTAGGTATATTTATATATATAATTATGGTATACTTAAGATACATGAATGAATAATAAGTAAATAAATAACCTTTTCCATATTTTCATTTTTTTTCAAATTGTCTAAGTAAATTTTTTTTTTTTCAAAATTCGTCTAAGTAAATTTTTTTTATTTAGATGGCTAAATCAATACTAACATTAAATACTATTTAAATTTCCTCAGTGTATATATTATTTTTAAGTATCGTAAACGAAATAATTATTAGTTTTAAAAGGTGTAATTTGAAATGCGTCCCTAATGTCTGAAGTAGGTATTACATACATATTTCTGATTTGTACATGCATAAGTGAAGTTATTTTATATTTAGTGTCCTATAACAGCCACCACTCGTATTATTTTTAATTAGATATATATTATGTATCACTTGGCAATTGATCTTATCATTTTAGGTACTCTAGTAGGTATAAATATTACTTATGTGTTTTCAAATTAAAATAAATTACTATTAAGTTGAAGATATGGATAATACAACATTTTCCAAAACTTTGTCGTATATATATATTAAAAAGTTAGGAACAAATCCATTAAATATTTTTCATTATAATAATAATATTGCAATCAAATACTAGTAGTGTTTTATTTATTTCTTCAATACTTGGGTACTACATTAATTTTGGAAAATGATATTCTATGATAGTTTTTTCAAAGATAGAGGATAAAAACATTTTTCTTTAATAATACCTGATTCTTTGGAAATATTACAAGGTAAGTCAAAAATGTCATCGATGTCTTAATCGATTATAAATAAAAAGAATTTAAGGCGTTTTATGAATGTATTGAACAATTATATCTATAAATACCTATTCATTGGGTTTAGTATTTGTAATTAAAAATTTTTAGTCGTTTCATTCTTCAATTCTTACATTTGTTCCTTGAAAAATTATAATAAAAAATTAATCTCTTCACGAAAACGATTTCTAATAAAACATAAAGAAAGATTAATAAGTAGTTTGTATAATGTATTTACCTATTTCTTGTTATATATTTGTAATAGAATTGGTAGTGAATAGTATGTAACATTTATATTATATACTTATATCAATTGATAGATAGATAAAAAATGAAATTTAACTATTGTATAATATCTATACAGCTTAAAATCTCCCATCGCTAACAAGTATGAACTAGGAATAGGATCAAAATTTTAAAAAAGTTAATGTATTTCGAGATAATTTTATTTTTATTATATTTCCCCGAATTGGCGCCATTAACACTGTTTCAAGTAATATTTATGTTTGTAGAGAGACAAAATTGGGGGCAGCTGCCAAAATTGTATGCACACTATTTTTCTTACTTCATGTATTTAATTTCTAATCTGTGTGTTGTCTTGACTATATTTTCCATTTCTTGATAAGTACTTCATATCATTTGTACGTATTGCACATCAATGGCTAACCGTTCGAAAAATTGCTGGACTTAGTTCTACAATGTCTTCAAACGACTATTTTGAAACCCGGCAACTATATCATCATATATGTAGAAGCAATATATTAGCATTCAATTAAAATTATCTTGACAAATTATATTAATCTTGTTATAAAATTCTGCCCTTTGTGTTTTTGAAAATGTTAAACTATTTATAACATATGGGTAAATCAATAATTTAAAATTTCAATAGGTACAGATTATCAGTATGTTATGAAAAATCATGATATATTTATTTTAGTTAATTAGAGAAAGTTGAATGTCATATCAAAAAGTGTTTTATCTAATAATAATTTATAATTCAAATATTTAGTTACTTTTCGCATACCAGAGCACACTATTTGGTAAATGATTACTCTATAATAGGGTTGTGGGTTGTACAGAATTTCAGATGGTCTTTGAGCATTTTTATCGTTCTTTATAAAATTTAAGTGTTCTGATCTAGAAATTTGATGAAGGTACTAAAAAAAAGCTTAAAAATAAGAAATTATAATGAATAATAATAATAAGAATGCATAGGTATCATGCAGATATTTTCTGACAGTAATATGATAACGTATTAAAGAGGTCTATATAAATTTGCTGTAGCTATCTTCTCTTTTTTCGAATAACTACCTAGTCAGTAAGAAAATACCCCTAAAGGCAGCTCAAATCAAAATACGTAACTAGAAAGAGTAAACTCTATGTACATCTTAACGAGGAATTAAGCTGACTGTCTATTAGTCTCCGTTAAATCGATTGTCTACCTCATAGAAAATGAAGTGGTAGTTGAAGAATGTTAGCCTGATCGATCTATAAAAGTCAATTGTTTTTTCATTGAGGTAGATGTAAGTATATGACAAGCATGTGTATGGTCTATAAAATAACTTAAAATGAAAATGTGACACCGTCATAGCGGGAATAATAATAATTAATAAACAGTTTCTGAGCAGCTATATTATCAATAAATCTTAGCACTCTGAAGACATTATTCAGGTTCCAATGCTTACATATCATGGCATGTGATCTTTTTTGGTGAAGTGTCGCCAAGTTTAAGATGTAGATAATTAAAATTTGTCGAAAAAATAAGTATTATGACCATGTATGAAATACAGCACCATAAAGTAATTACACTTTCAGCATATAGGTAATTGTAACGCTGGTTTCTTTAACTGTTTATTAGGGGACAGAAATCTCTTTATATACTTGAAAGCTGCTGTGACCAAGTTTCAATTTGCTAATATTCAACTCCATTTATGATGAAAAAAGAGTAAAAATAAATAATAGCATTAGCGTTGTGTACATGTTACCGACTACTCAATTTTGCCTAATTCATTCATGAGATGACAAGAAAATCGGGATATTCTTGCTTCTCTTGACATTTTTTGTTGAGTGAAGAAGCAGTTGATCAGTGTTTCGATAAAAATGAAGAAATTCGTTACCACAAAGGATTTTGTAAAGAAAGGTGCGGCGGTTTCCCAATCTAGAAGGGCGTACCATTAATTTAAAAAAAATTAAACAATTGCCCACAGAACGATGGGTCCCCATTAATTGGGTGAAGATATATTTATTAGATTATCAAGTAGCGAAACAACTGTAGGTGATAAAGTCGCCTTTAATTTCTGCTCGAAAGAGATTTTAAACGTGGTGAAGGACGTCGTGTAAACTTCAGAATGTAAGT
>JANEYF010002396.1:0-36040 GCA_029963845.1 Rhamnusium bicolor | reverse complement strand
CGCTCATAACGTACATTTATTATTTACATATCAAATTGAAGCCCACTTTTTTCTGTTTATTATGATACTGCTGCCTAATTAAATCTGGCCGCAAATAAGGTTGCTGGCTGTTAAAGATGGTAAAATATTAAAGGTAGAGTGAAAGAAAGCTGTTAACATCACCAGTCAAACGAGGATAGCGATTGCCAGCTGTACGACGATTTAAAGCCATTACGCATGCGTCGGACGTTATGTTCTAACCACCTGGTCTAAACAATAGTAGGTACGACTTAATAATTACTCCAAAAAAGAATTGTCTTTTCAAAAATTGACAATTAGAAAATTACAAAACAATGAGCAATTTAAAAATTATGAAAAAAAATGACAAATTCAAAAATTACAAAAAAAAATTGATATTGATGAAAAATAAAGCCAAGGTTACTTATATAAAAGAAAATTTTATTGTCCAAGTATTGTTTGAAAACATATTAGATTTTATTCAAGTATTACATCGTTTTTTACATATTAATTAAACATTTAGCAAATTAAAACGTCGCAGCTTATTCAGTTGAGAACACTAGCATCCGACGCATGCGCAATGGCTTTAAATCGCCGTACAGCTGACAATCGCTATCCTCGTCTGACTGGTGATGTTGCGCGCTAGCTTTCTTTCACTCTACCTTTAATATTTATCATCTTTAACAGCCAGCAACCCTTATTTGCGGCCAGATTTAATTAGGCAACGGTATATCATAATAAACAGAAAAAAATTAGCTTCAATTTGATATATAAATAATAAATGTACGGTGAGAGCGTATAAATGCAACAAAATCATACCTGTGTACACCTGGCTGCGAAGAGGTGCGGCCTGGTGGGCAACGGCAGCCGTGATTTTTCAGAGTCTTTATATATATGTCGAAGCGGACGATATGTTATTGAAAAACAAGTCAATGAAATTTTTCCGAAAAGTTAATTAATAATAATTTAATTAAAAATACTTGCGGTCACATTTTGGTAGGCAGCGTGGTAGATATATTCTCCTAATCATAAATATGCGTAAAAATTTGGTTTCTTTAGCAAACACTCGAGAGTACACTAATTCTGCAGCCGGATCTTAGACTATCATATCTCATAATTAAACATAATAACCATTTGATGTAAAGTTAAGAGTAAATGAAATTAGCAAGAAGGCAACATTAGAAAATGTATAGAATAATATCTGTAGCAGATTAAATAAAATAAAATAAAATGAAATATAACAACAATGAGAATAGTACTCGAAAAGTACAATATATTAAAATTAATTTTTTTGCGAATTATGTGACACTGACTACATTATGTAAAATATAGCGTTTTAAAATTATGAATTTTATATCACCGATAAAAACGTGTTAAATTTTTCTAAAATAGTGGCCCATTTTAATTTCTCTCTTCTGTTATTGTTATTTATGATAATTTATTAACGAAATCATTTTTAAATATTTCGTTTTTATTTGAATATTTCAAAAAATCGTTTATCTATTGACCCCATAATCATATTTAACGCAACTGCAAATGATTATTCTATTTTTGATATAAAATAAATAATTTGAGGTCTTAATAAATTACAAGAATTTGTAAAATATGTTTAAAATGTAAATACATCATAGAATAATCATGAATTATATTTCTATACACATTAAATAAATAATATTAAAATAAACGAGATGGTTTATTATTCTTCAAGTTATTTTTAAATATTTCATAAACTGAATTACTGATTGTAATATATGTATATATTTTTTAATCGAAAATGCCTCATATATATACTATACCTTATTAACTAAAACTATTCCACGAACGTACATTAAGTTTATAGCATCGAACTCCTTCCACTTCAGTTGGCTCCACCGATTGATATCTCAATTTTTTTTACGCAGGATCAAAAAATAATAAATACTACATGCTGTTTTAAGGTCCAAAATTAATTAACCGGGCATATTTAATAATATGTAGTAGAAAGTACCAACTTTATTGTTCCCTATTCAAATTTGTAACAAAGAAGCAAAATGTTCCAAATATGGCAACATCAACCCATTTTTATTTAGTTACAAAGTGACTATAATGCAAATATGGCCTTGGAAAACAGACGCGCCGCAACAATTGCTAATACTCATAGTTGTCAGAAAGCATTTTATACAGCTTCAAGGAAGTCGTGTTCTTTAAAATGGGCAGAGGAAAGATTATTGATGACAAAATTCGCTCACTTATTGTTAAATTTTTTAATTCTGAAAAATCAAACTCGGAAATTGCAAATTTATTAGAGTTATCTCGGTATAGTGTAAGAAATATAGTTAGAAGATATAAAACTACGGTTCAGTCGCCGCAGAAGCCTCGACATGTGAAAAAAAAGCAAGATTACAAATGCCGATAGAAGAGTATTAAGACGAATTATCCAGAAAAAATAGGCGCGTCAATTACCTTGAGTTAAGTGCCCTGTGAAGTGATGCTGTTGGAAGGAGAATTTCGAGATCCACGTGTCACAGGGAGGCTCACAAAATGGCATTTGGCACTTACAAGGAAGTTTGTTTACTAAAAAATTTAACTAGAAAAATTGGAAGTGAGCAATTTTGCTTTAGGCCAAAGAAAAGTCACTTTTAACATCACAACAGAAGAAAAATAGAGTAAGATGGGCAAAAGAACATAAGGATTGGTCATCTCAGCAATGGCGTGCAATACAATGGAGCGATGAGGCCCGATTCGAAGTGTGTGTTGGAGACAGTGGAAGTCGAGTTATTCGCAAAAAAATGAGGCGTTCCATCCTGACTGTCTCAAAAGGAAGGTAAAATTTCCTGCATCTGTAATGGTCTGGGGCAGCATGTCATCCAAAGGAGTAGGAAAACTTCATTTTATTGAAGGAACTGTGGATACAAACAAATATTTGGACATTTTAGAAGAATCGGTTTTACCGGTCATGGAAGCATGTTTGACATCAAACCAAGATTTTGTTTCAGAAGGATGGCGCAGCATGCTACACTTCAAAAAGAACTTTAAAATGGATGGACGACTATGGTATACCACTTTTGGAATGGGTTTCTAGTAGTCCTGATCTATCACCGATTGAAACTTTGTGGCACGAGATGAAAAAGGTGCTACGGAAACGTGCTATTAGAACAATCCCCCGAACTGTAACAAAGGGATTCGTTTACACCGGAATTATGCCAAGGCTTAGTTAATACTATGCCCCAACGAATTTCGGCTGTAATAATAAATAAAGGCGATGTTACCCAGTGGTAAACTTTAAAATCGTTGTTTTCTTAATTTTCAGTATTTGTTCACATTTTCTTTTATTTGTTCTCATTTTGTGTTAGTTATCGATATTAGTCACTTCATATGTATTTTTTGTGATCAAGAGGTGCTAAAGATGCTGTAAAAAAATAAACAATTTGAAGTTCATGTAGTACTTCTATTTTTGCTCCCCTCAAGATGAATTTCTGAAAAATCCTAAAGTGGGCCAATTGAAATGGGAAGGGGCTCGTATTATTTATTCATAACTGAGAATCTAGCAAAATAGTCTCGATTTTACTTTTATACATATTATATGATAGTGATATTAGATCTAGATATTCATTTAATTCATTAAGTGCACAGTATAAAAAATTACCCTCAAACTTTCTGGTACAATGCTGAGGTATAAACATAATTACTAGTACTTATATTTATATTGTGTACTTCAGACCTTTTTGAAGGCAATTCTGCCAAGTACTCAAGAGTATTATTATTCACTATTTTGTATACAAATTGAGCATATAATAATTTAGTTTTATTTTCGATTTTTTAAGTTCATGGAGTCTGTTTATGTGTGGAGTGATATGTCCTCGGAATCTTGTTATACAAATAAATCGATAACATGCATTTTGTATTCTCTGTAATTTGGTTTTTATTTATTAATGTAAGGAAGTTAAAGTAAAAAATGCCACAATATTCAATTTTAGGGTAAATTAAGGATTTAACTATTTTAATTTTAATTCTTCTGGCAATAAAAATTTAAACTGGTATATAGACTTTAGCACCATAAAACACTGTCTAAATATGTTTGTGACCTGTTCGTTAAAGTTTAGTGAATTGTCATTTCCCATACAGAGAGCCACCGATTTATTTGGATTAATTCATAGTCCATTTTTACTACACCAAGTTGAAAATTCATTTAATTCAAAATTCAGAAAGTTAATTCTATCACTTAAATTGTTGATTTTAGCCCCTGAATGTCGTCTGCTACATGTGTATTTGGCAGTTTCTGATTATTTTTGGTAAATCAAACAGGAAAATTTAAAATAAGATTGACCAAGAATACTACCTTGTGGCACGCCACTCTTTGTTTACTTTATTAGAAATAGTGTTCCAGTTTTACCGCTTGATAATAGTTTTTAAGCCAATACCGTGTTATTAATATTTAGATACTTTAGTTTGGCTAGAAGCAGGTCAAAGTTGACAAGTTCGAATGCTTTGCTCTGATCTAGTAATACCAGAAAAGTTAGTTCGGGTTTTTCCGTATTATGGCTAATATCATTAGTGACCTTCATGAGTGCTGTACAAGTGCTGTATCCTTCTCGAAATCCTGATTGGTATTTACGTAGAATACTAATGCTGTTAATGTAATTTTTTAACTGATCAGCAAAAATTTTCTCTAATAATTTAGAGAAAATTGACAAAATATTAATTGGTCTAAGGTCCTTCAATTCCGATGGCTCATGATTTTAGGTATTGGTATAACTAAGGCATGCAAATTGGGTATAATACCTTAAGGATTTATTAAATATGGTCTCGAATACATGCATATAAAATGGTTAGCATTTTTAGATTTATATTATCTGATTCTATCCCGTAGGAGTTTGTTTCGATTGTAGCTGCATATTTATATATGTCATTTATATTAATTTCATTAAATTTAAATCTGTTTTCGTTATTAGAAAAATCGCTATCATTAGTGTTGAAGTAATTTAAGTATTCCTCATCGATATACGATTCAACAGCCCCATCTACAAAATTGGTATTAATAGAGTTAGGATCTTTTAATTCATCTGGCAAGCAAGTAACATTTTTTTTACTTGGGTTATGTACTCCCCGCGATTTTAGGTTTTGCCACAGGTTCTTTTGGTCGTTTTTTGATTTTTTAAATGTGAACTTCATATATGCAATTTTTCTCATTTTATAGCCAAAGTTACATAATTTTTTAAATCTATGTAATAATTTTTAACATTTGGTAATTTAGTTTTAAGATATTTTTATGAGCTTTGTTCCTTAATTTTATCATTTCTTTGATATTGTAATGTTATGTATGGTTTCGACTTATTTGTGTGCTTAATAAATTTTACAGGTGCATGTTTATCAAACAAATCTAAAATACTTTTATTTAGAATTTCAACTTGTAAGTTTACGTCGTCAGTATTATCAATTAAATTTCAATCTATGGCTAACGCGTCATTTGCAGAACTTTCATTGTCAAATTTGTTATAACATCGAGTGTAGAATCCAGATTCTTTTTTGTTATATTGGATATTTATTTTACAGGATATTAACATGTGGTCGGTGATATTTTCCAAATCCAAGGTTTTGACTTCCTTATATTATAAATTATTACTTAAACAAATAACATCAAATAGGGTTATCCTTGTAGGGTTATTTACTATTTGAGTTAAATTGAAACTAGTAATTATATTTTTTTAAGTACTTAGCAACATTGCCTTTTGATAATAAGTTATTATTTATATCCCCTACTAGAATGACATGGTCCACTTCCATATATATTTTTTCCAAAATGTCGCTTACTTCTTCGACACATGACACACTGACGAGGTTTATACATGATACCAATTTCCACCTTTTTACTATTTAAAAACACCGTCACCTAAAGGTGTTCCATTCCACTGACTGTGTTGGCGTCTGAGAAATAAACTTTATATCTTATGTGACTTTTTAGATAGAGAGCCACTCCACCACCTCTTGATATTCTATCTGCACGGATCAAGTCATAATTTGGTAAACTAAAAAATTTAGAGGTCATGTCCGAGGTCAGCCATGTTTGACAGAGACCAATAACATCAAAATTATTTTCTTTGACAGTTTCACAGAACTCAGAGAAGCATGAATTTAACAATCGAAATCCTCGGATTCATTTAATACTTTTTGTGGGGGTCCATTTTCATATTTATTAAAGATATTTATTTCTCCATTTTCCTTCCTATTATTTAGTTCCTCCTAAATCTTTTTTGTAGTAGTTTCTTTCATAATTGTTTGGTCAAGTGTTATGGTGATAGTCGGCTTGGTTTCTTTTAATTTTTTCTTATTTTTTAAGATTTTCATAACATCATCTTTATTTTTAAAGCTTTATCTTCACATCCCTTCTGTTATCCCGGTTCTTTCTTCCAATTTTAAACGTTTTGATGCAATTTGTTTCCATGTCCGGGCATATTTCTTTAATGACATCCTTTGCTGTTTTTCATATCTTGTTCTTTCTTAATTCCTTCATCTCCTTCCTTTTCTTCTAAGTTGAATATAATAATATTTTTTAGACCTCTCTTCCCTTTTCGTTATTTCACAGATGATGTTTTCATTTATGGTTCTCTCCTCACATTTTTCATTTTTTATATCCTTAATTTCGGTTTTCAGCGCTTTTACAGCATTTGTTAAAGCTGTGATACTAGCTTGTAGGGCAGGCAGAATTCTACAGCTCATATTACTCTGAATTAAATTCAGATTAGACAAATTTTAGAAACAGTTCATTTTCGGGTTTGAAAATTACAAAAAAAAGTACCTAACAAAAGTATGCCGAAGGTGATCTAAGACAGAAATATGGAGTAATTGTACCAGTGTGCTACCAATACATTCCGTCACACACCATTTTGGAAATAGGTCATATTTAAATCTGGCCAAAGGCCATACACTTCTCAGAAAACCGACAATCGACAAAACTAAAAGTGATTCTTTTATAATCGAACTGCAAAAAGCTAGAAATTAAAAATTCGTCTTTTAACTGAATAGGTAAATTGGTTAAAATATACAGATAAGATTTTTTTTTTTTTAAATTAGACAACGCAGAAACTTTAGATAAAAAAAAATCATACAACTATGAAACTGCAACCGCAAATTTGTTGGGTCATACTAAATGTGTTGTAAAATTAAAACTGCAAACACACAACCAAAGTACTTCCCTATTAAGAACATCTTCTTGGACGTAATGTAATTTTGCACCCATCTTATAATAACCGCAGGCTTTACGACATTCAAATGAGATAGCCTTGATTTTACTCGAGAAATCCCAAGGACAGCCATGTGAGTATCTATAGAACATTCTAGACACTAGAGGATAGTCGCGCATTGCAAAATAAGATGACTAATTGGGACATTTGGGATCCTGGGCTAATCTTGTATTAACCGTATTAACGTTTGTAGAATATCTACGGCAGAAGAAATTATGAATTCAACTACTCATTCGTTTTTAGGACATACAAGGTGGCCTAGTTTAACAGAGAAATTACGAAAATGAAGGATTCCTGGTCTCAAAATAGACCAATTGGACACAAGTTGTCACAGAGTTGCTTCATTTCACCGTTATGGGCTTCAAAGTTCGTTGAAAAAAATTTTTTTCTAGACATCTTGAAAACCGCTTTTGGGATTTTAAGGAATTTTTATGTGGACGTAGTGATGTATGACCTCCATCACCTCATTCAGTTGCAGGTTACCCCCCGATACCTAAAGGGTGTGAACCACTCTCGTTATTAATAATTAAAATTAATCATAGTTTTCTTGAGGGTCATTATTTCCATCTCAGTTTTCTTACTGAAGTCACATTTATTATAAATATTTTACTGCTACAAAAATTTTGATATACCAGACAGTTTTAGCAGCAAAGAATATTTTGTCATGGGAAGTCATGACATGATAAGAATGACAGTTTTTGGCAATTTGGAACTTCATTACGTACAGTGATAGTAAGTGATGGTCCACCAGTACAATTGTGTAGTCTCATTAGGAAAAAACTGGAATGGAAATAATCATCCTCGAAAAAAAATGTGATCGACTTTAATTAGTAAAATAAAAATATTAGTAATTTTAATTCGATATTCGAAGAAATTAAGTTAAGAGGACCAATAGACCAAGACGTTTGAATTTCATCATCATCGCAATTAAAAAAAGTTTCTATAACAGACATAATACTAGTTGTACGTGGAAGTTTCAGTTTCAGGAGTTATAAATTGACCTGATATATGATAAATGATCATTGAATAGTAGCAATTTATAAGTGACGCCCCTCTGAGAGTACTTTGTTGCGTTTTAACGGAAGACTTAATACTCAACATTTAAGTTAAAAAGGGACTACTTTAATTTCTGGAGTATGTCGATTCAGGAACTTGGTTATACAGGATGTCCCATAATTAAGTACCTTCCTTCAAGGGGGTGAACCATAAAAAATAAGTTGGGTTTTGTATATAAACATTTGCCTTAAATCAGTTCATAAGGGAGCTACAACCCCCTTAAAGAGAGTAAGTATTACATAATTATATGCCAATAAATTCGAAACGTCTTCAACGCGAACGCTTCTTTCCGTTATAAATATGGAAAAAAAGTAAGAATAAAAAGTTATGATGAAAATTTACCCCCAATCCCCTCTTTAACTACCCCAACAAATCATGATATTTAGATAGAAACTTAATAAAATATGTATCATTATGAAATTAATAAATTAAATTTTTGCAGTTTAAGATATTTCGAATTTATTGGCAAATGACTATGTTGTTTTCACCCTTATAAGGGGTTGTAGCTCCCTTATGAACTGTTTTAGATCAAATGTTTATATACTAAACTCTTATTTAACTTATTTTTTATAGTTCCATCACCCCTAAGGAAGGTACTTTATTATCGGACACCCAGTATATAAACAACACAATCTAAAGATGAGACTATTTAGAAAACCGTTCCCATAAACATTGTGGAATTCGAACCCGCAACTACGATAGAAAGATTTATGGACACGCTTGTCATCGCGCTCTCTGGCCAATTACATCACCAAGCTGGTTCGCTCCATTAATTTTTTTTTCAAAATTTACTTTCGTAACATTTCCGGTTTAACTGAAAATAACTCATGATTGTTTATTCACATTTCTTAAAATTATGAATGATTGTGAATCTCAAAGCAAATAAATCAACATTTGCATAAACTGAAAATTAGATCAAGTTACAGATACTGTTAATTAAAATTAAATGCTCTCTAATTATTGGCATTCAATTTTTTATCGTAGAATCCGCAATAATCGCATGGCATATGCAAATTCACAAATGATTTTATTGGTTAATTAATGGCATTAGAATAAAAAAGTTGTAACGCATATCTAAGAAGAAATCATGTGGGCAAAAACTGGAGGATCGATGATGAAGTAGTTCCTTTATCGACATTGTCAATCTGAGCCCAATTAAATCTATGACAAGTTTGAAACATTGTGTAATAATACTTTTACATCTTATAATTGATTGAAAAAGAAGCCGCCGCCGATTATTTGAATTACGAATTTTAGAAATCAATAGGATGCCAATATGAAATTTTTATTATTTTCTTTGAATCCCACATTATAATTTTAAATGGGATTAAGTTTGAGAGAAACAACAAACGGAATTCCTAGCTTTCTGTTTTTATTCGTTTGAAAATGTTTTACATTAGAATTCACTTAAAATTCTAACTTAATCACTTTTTAATTCGGTTCTTTGTCATCTCTGTAAATTTAATAGTTCTTCGACGCTACTGCTTCCTGTTTTACGAGTTATGGTTTAAAAAGTTGAATTCATTGATTAGTCGCCGTCTTAATTGTTACATAATTAGATTCTAATGGTAGGCATCCATTTGATGGCATCTAATATGCTAAAATCCTTTTTAAATAAACTTATTATAACTGTTCAGAAAAACTTATGAATGACCAATTAAGTAATTCCCAGAATTATATTATTTCTACGGCATCAGAATAAAATTAGTTAAATATCTCAAAAGATATTTGAAGGTAATTTCACCTACTCAACACATTTATTTGTTTTCTCTGGTAATAATCTAAACAGTTGTATAACTCGTTTCTGAATAGACATAAATATAAAACTATTTATTTTAATAAGTATTATAAATCTGACAAAGGGTATTGAAATATTTACATTTTCGAGAGATTTTAAAACACTTTATTTAGTGAGGCCCAATAGGGTCTGAAAAATTTCATTAAAATATTTCTGTATTACTTAACATATTTTTTCAACTATACATCCACATTGGTTTTTAGTAAGTCATCTATTCTGCTCATAATTGCACTGAATAGGTATAATGCGACTAAGATTTACACTACTTTAGCAAACATGCTTATGACTATGAGCATTCTTCTGTACCTTTTAATCTTTGATAAAAAATGTAAAATAATATCACAAGACAAAAAAAATTGATTGCCAATCATCCTTTATTTTAAAGGACTGTATTTGTATATTGAGTCCTACGGATTTTTGAAAATAAAACTGATAGCACGGCTGAAAAGAACACCTTCTTTTTAGTATAATTTGAAAATATTGCAGTGGTGCATTATGCTGTTTTTGAGAAAAAATATAGTAAGTATTGTTAGACACATTGGGAATATTCCTGATTATGTAATACTTATTACTAAGGCTGGGAATCCAATACGAATAATTCGAGTAATCGAATATTCGCGTATTCGAATACGAATTACTCTAATGGGAAATTATTCGAATATTCGAATATTCGAAATATTCAAATAATCGAATGTATTGGAATATTCGAATACTCGAATATATTCGAATATTCGAATACTAGAATACTCGAATATTCGAATACTCGAATATATTCGAGTTTTCGAATATTCGATTATATTTGAGTAAATTTGAATATTAAAATATGTTATTAAATTATGTACGTAATAGGTATGCCGTATGCATCCAGCCAAAGGTAGATAGTAGGTATCGATAGGTACCTATTCTAAAATCCAAATATGTAAATAGACCACATTAGTGGCACATTTTACTCCCAGTCAAACTATTCCAACTCTTTTTCGCCTCGACCTTATTCTTACTGTACTAAGGCTGGGGTTAAAATTAAATTTAAAATTTTAGAAAACCTGTAAATATTTAACTATTGACTTTTCATGTATTTGTTTTACCTTCACAATCTGCGTCTTTTTTAAAAAAACATTCTAATTTTAGAGTACATTTATTTTTTTTCGAAAAGGAAAAATAGTTATGACACAGAAGTATAATAAACTAGCTCTGTTTTCGTTTTATTTAAGCTTCAATAGTTAAATGTGGACAATAGCGCCTCAATCCTAAAATAAATACTAACTAAATAATTATTATGACCCTTAAAGCACATGTACAGGAGACATACCCTACTGTGAGTATGGAAAGCAAATCAAATTGCCTGCTTAGTGGATTACGTCACGACTATTATTGTGGTCTATCCAACCAAATACTCAAATCGAGTATTCACTATTCACTAGTATTCAGTGCTAGACCTATTAATAATGAATATTCGAGGATCCAGATTATTCGGATACCTATTCGAATAATTCGGATTATTCGAGTATTCGAATATTCGAATAATTCGAATTATTCGAATATCCGAATACTCGATTAACTTGAATATCCGAATATTCGAATAATTCGAATACCTATTCGAATAATTCGAATAATCCGAATATTCGAATATCCGAATAGTTCGAATATTCGAATATTTTTTCGAACGAATATTCGATTACTAAAATCTGGAAAATTCCCAGCTTTACTTATTACTCACTCATGTTTAATATCTAGTTAGTTGCGTAACAGTCTTTATACTACAAGTGTTGTGCTAGACGCATCAGTTGTATTCCGTTGTTGTTAAAATAAAGGCTGTTTATTTCAGTGGGTGAATCATTAAATACTTAACGAATACCTAACAGTATCGAATTTAACATTTGTCTCTTTTTACATATATTTGCAAAATTGCATGTTTCGTACTGGTTTTTGAAAAAATTGGTAAAAAAGCTGAAAAGAACACCTTCTTATTGGTACATTGTAGAAAAAATCAGATTGTCATACTTTGTTGTTTTCGAGATATGAATAATAGTACCGAATTTTACATTTGTCTATTTTTACACATATTTGTACATATATTGCGTACTGGTTTTAGGAAGAAACAGATAACGTGGCTGAAAAGAATATCTTCCTTTTAGTATAACTGGAATAATCAAAGTGGTACACTCGTTGTTTTCGATAAAATAATTACATATATCGAATTTCCCATGCCTCCTACGGGTTTTTAGAAAAAATTGATAGAACTGGGAAAGTGAACAACTTTTTTAGTAAAAGGTCAAAAAATCAGAGTGGGATTCAAAAACATATTCAAAGCATCGCGACGCCAAACCTCGTGCAGTTCTTAACGGTGCCAGAATAATTATAGTTTAGACATGTGACTTAATAGCGTACAGTTTTAAGTTTCCTCACACCTGTTTTGAGAAAGACGCATTTTCACATAAAAGTAATCACCCTGTACATCGTTGTAATTTTTGTTTTTTTTTTATTTAATTTAAGAGTATTAATAATTATTGCAACTGATCATTATTTTATGAAATGCAATATGTAGTTGCTATACATATGTAACATTTTAAAGATTTTTTTGTTTAAGAGTATATTTGTTTCACTCATTTAATGAAGTTTGCAAAATTTTTTACATAATGTAATAACTAATAAGTAGGGTTGTCAAAAATGTTCCGTGGGACAGTGGCGTAAGCGAAATTAACTAATACGAGAAACAATAAACTGTTACAATTTATAACAATGTATGTAAAATTTACCCTCTTAACTAGCTTGCTTATCACAAACTGGAGGAGATGTGTGGCAATTTTGCAGCATCAGGTACGTTTCTATGGTTGTCTCCATAAGTGATGTTCGCTTTGTAGAAAATAATATTCTTATATTTTTGATGAAATTTATTTTTGCTCATGAATCACGTAGTTTAGTATTTTTGACGGGATTTCGATTTTTCTAGCATTACACGGGTCATTTAGAATAAATCGGAACCTTCATGGCACAGTTAAATGGAAAACTAAAAATTATATTATAAAAAATATTGACGTTTGAAACGTCACTTATTTAGTTCGTTGGATTCAGAAAATTATGCAAAATTCAAAATGCAATAATATACAGGGTGTTCTATTTAAAAATCGAAAGTTGGTGTCACTACCGGCGAAACCGGAAGTGAAAGAAACTCACTTGTATGTCAAAAAGTACCGCTTATTATGTATATAGGATATCTCTAATTTCAATCAATTATCTTGCCACAGGTACACTCTCCAACAAGAAATTTGGAAATAATCAAATATTTGGCACATGTATAAACATGTGCTTACTCACCTAAATTTTCTCGGAGTGCAGTGTAGCTTCTTGCTTACGGCAGCTTTTTGTCGGTAAGAGCAGTCGGGAGTAAGGAGGGTTAAAATTGAAACAAAAACATGGTAGCAACTAAGGGCGCCACGTAACTTAAAAAAAAATGATTGTTTCTTAGTCTTGCAAAAGTTACGGAATACAAAACTTTGTTCCAATTCGGTGTTAAAGAATTATATAACACTATACATGTGTAAAGGAAGGTTAGGTTGATTAAACATGAATGAGCAAAATAAAAAAAAAAATTTGATAAAACAAAATTTCGTGTAATCTGTTCACCAATCTTTCTAATTGACACTGATTTTTTTTTCCATAAATAAAAAGTACAAAAAAATATTTGGTTCTTTGATTATTAACTAATTATGCTTTAGGCATCCCCCATAGTACTATGTGTCTGCTCATCAACTCACATAAGCAGTTGGTAATATAATATAATAAGTAACATGCGCTCTGGCAGAGCAATTAAAAATGTCCAAGTAAATAAAAAAATTAATAATAAATTAAAGATCTGGCCTTTCACTTTCGAGGATTCTCCCTCTCTCTCTAAATGCGGGTTAGCAATGGCAGTAACGTTAGTCAGTCCTCTCCTTTGTTCACCCAGTGTATACCATTTCATAAAAAAAATATCCCCTTATGGAAGGGTGAAATCCTAATCAGCTTATTCGCCAAAAAGCACAGTAATCTAGAACGGTAACCTAGTATGGTAACTTAGCACTGTAACCTAGCACCCTAAAATTAAAGCAGAAATTATCATCTGAATTTAGCCCCAAAAAAAACCTTAAACTCACCTTCTTCTGAAGGGTTGCTACAAAAGTAACAATTGTGGGAACAAAAAAAAACACCCACGTGGGAGATTAAATCTCAGGTACTCAATTGTGTGACTACAATAAAAAAAAACGTTCATTATAAATAATTATCTAGTAAATGAATTACTCACGAAAAAAACTTTGGTAACACTTTCTGGAATTTCAAAAAAAATTTTTTGATACCATCCAACTTCCAGAGTTGCAGCAAATCGAGACACAATAACTCGAACAAGGAATGTGTAGCTTTGAATTTCTATGAAGAGCCAAATAAATGAAACATGTGTATCACACCTGAACCCACAGCTAATCACTCGTCATCTGCCAACAACATGTCTACCCGGAAGGTATATCAAAAAAAGTCCTTCCTGAGAGGACATTATTTAGTACTCTCAGTGTAGTTTTGTTGGTACCAATGGATTTTTATAAAACCTATACTAATGTCACTCGAAAGCTATACAACCATGTAAAGAAAAGATCCTTAATAATAATCAAATATAAGTATCCGCCAAGAAATACTTTTCGAAGAAGTTCTGAAAGAACTAGCCACGTACCAACATTTACGGGTAAGTAATTAATGTACTACTTAATAATACAAGTCCTAAAACAAGTAGCGTCCTTTATAACCTTTATTTATTTTCAGGATATTTTCTCAATGAATTCCATAGAACTTAATGTTGCAAGTAGGAATGTTTCAAAATAGATAGAGGAAAGTGTTGAGAAAACTTTTAGAACGTGGTGGACAGCTCAAATAACCACTCATTTAGGAAAATCACTGTTTACTGTTTGGATCTCAAGATGGCCAAATCGTGATTAGGAGTCGATATTATTTAAATATATTATTATACCAGTTTGCAAAGTAGGTGTTATAATGTTTTCTTTGCATGTTGTTTATGTTAATTAGATATTGGCAGTATTTAGTGATAATAAAAAAAAAAATAATGTTTTCTTCCATCAAAAAGTTCCCATTTCGTTAAAAATTTAACGGCAACCAACAATACACTTATGGTATTTTGTGGGTTGTATTTAACATTCAATCAATGTGATTGATTCATTCTTTAAAACAAACAAAAATATAACCTTATAAAAAAATTAAACCGTAAATTTAACAGTAGCATTTTGGAATGCTACAATCTTCAAAACTAAAGGAGAAAAAGGGGGTGTACCATGATCTTGTTACATCCGGTACATAAGAGTTTTATAATATCCATAAAAAAATATTTATTCATAGAAAAAAAGTGAGAATAATTCATAGAAAAAAAAGTGAGAATAATTCATTTTACATGGAGAAATGTAAAATGTAAATCCTATGAAATTAACATAGGTTAAAAGTGCTTGACTAATTAGTTATATGCATTGAGAGAAAATAATTAGCAGTAATGCACATCTTTTGAAAAGTTCGTTTTATGTTTAGGCAGTAACTTAAAGTTTATTGTAAAATTCCCACCTTGAATTTTAATGAAGACAAATCTTATTAATTAACTGGAATAGTTTTTATATCTTTAACAAATTTTCTGTTAATAAATAAACCCATCTGCTTTATCTAGATCTAACTTACATAATACACGTATTTTCAGTCCTAGGTTCAATTTATAACGGTGACAAAATGAATAAATGTTTAGGCTATTTGTTGTGTTAATAGGAGACAAAACATTTATATTTAAACTTATCAGTAGTAAGAAAATAATTAAATTTGAATACATAAATGTGTTGCATATGGCTAGACAAATTATAATAAGATAATATTATTCTGAAAGAAATACATGAATCATTAATCACAGTAATAAAATATTTGCAGTTCATTGAAGCTTTGTTATGTAATAATAAGACTCTGCGGAGAAAAACATCACCTTGAAGGAGGAGGAGAAACGGACCAAATATCGCGATCTGCGGTACGAGCTCGGTAAAAATGGTCGTCCTTATACTCGTAATCGGTGTACTCGTAGGGATAAAGCCTACGCTGCTCTCGGAACTGAAGATCAAACCGGCCTGCCAAAAATCAGGCCGAGTGTCTGGCAGGCCAAATGCAGAAGGCGGTCATTCTGGGTTCTCTCCATCTGCTTAGGGCACACGATTCTGGTATCTACAGGCACTAACCCCGCGGGATGTGGGGAGTGGCTGTAGTTGATGCGCCGGCGCGACTCCCGTGGACATCCAGGCACATCCAGGATGTAACACAAATAAAGGATTCTTTCCTCGGCAAGTACAGACACCGTCTCCGAAAAATTTGGTCTTCCGAACTTTCGGGAAAGAACAAGGTATCTGCAACTATTATGCTTGCCGTTCCGGTTCTGCTCTACTCCTTTGAAGTAGTAAAGTGGACGGTAGATAAGCTGCGCCAATTAGACAGAGATACCCGCAAGATGATGAATATTCACAGAAGTATTCATCCTAGATCGTCCGTTCCTCGTGTGTACCTCCCACGTCAACGGGGGGCCGAGGACTCTTGAGCCTGGAGTGTACGCATGGCAGAGTAGTACTGAGTATGGCATGTAACATCCTCAGGAGCTCAGATCTCCTCCTGCGGTTCGTAAAACATCACGAAACTGTAGGAGTGGGGGCAGGATTGTTCAAGACAGCAAAAAGAGCCGCAGATGAACTCGGTCTCGCATTCGACATCAGACGAGGAGGCCGGCGAGGTGCTGATGTAGAGTCAGTCACCGAACTTCAGCCAAATCGTCTGAAAGCTGCCGAACAGGAAAATCTGTTTCGGCAGCACGTCGTTAAACCCCAGCATGGTGTCTTCTATAAAAGAACATAGAAACACTGAATTATCGACTAGACTGACATTTGCCTTTCTAAGGTCAGCCAGGCTTAAGTCAGAGACCGAGATGGTGTCATCAACACCTTGGTCTACCATAGCCGCGTGTGGCGTGTAGAGGTTCTTGATATCAACTGCAGGACCTGCCATCAGGCGCTGGAATCGCTCATGCATTTACTATCTGCATGCCCCATATACGCGATTTCCGCCTACATCCACCGATATAACGCGGCGTTACGAGTGCTATACTACCATCTAAGGCACTCGTATGGGGTAGACCAGACACCAGTGCTGCCTTACGTCCCCGGAGATATTGAGTCCGTTGTCGAGAACGGGATATGCCGGATTTACTGGAACTACTCGTTCCCGACTGTTAGGCTAATCCAAGCCAACAAGCCTGACATAGTCCTCCTCGACCATCAACTCAAGGTGATGTATATCATCGAGTTCTCGGCACCTGCGGAGAAAAACATCACCTTGAGAGAGGAGGAGAAACGGACCAAATACCGCGATCTCAGGTACGAGCTCCAAGTGCTGTACCCAGGCTACTCGGTAAAAATGGTCGTCCTTATAATCGGTGTACTCGGAGGGATGAAGCCTACGCTGCTCTCGGAACTGAAGATCATACCGGCCTGTCCAAAATCAGCTGAACGGTTGGCAAGCTGAATGCAGAAGGCGGTCATTCTGGGTTCTCTCCATCTGCTTAGGGCACACGATTCTGGTATCTACAGTCACTAACCCTGCGGGATGTGGGGAGTGGCTGTAGTTAATGCGCCGGCGCGACTTCCGTGAGGCGCTGGAGGCCACGGGAAGACTGTCCGGCATCGGATATTCCGAAAAAAGAAAAAGTTTCCAAATAGCTGTAATTCCTGTTTTAATCTGTTAATAATATGAGTTAATTTTTGACTGAAGCAATTGATTCTTTTTGTTTGATATTCTTATGCATAAAGCAAAAGTTATGTATTGATTATAATCTATCAAAACAGTTATTCCTAACTTTATTTTAATTTATGTTATAATCTCTTAACAATTTAATCAATTGCAACGCTTTAAACAATAATTATATTACTTTATTTATCCAAGATATTATAAAATGTACAATTATTTATTATAATAGTAAATAATAAAGATAAAAAACAATAATAAAGAAAAGTACAAATACTTCAATGGAATAAAAAATTCCTTAGAGTAATCGAATGCATCTCTTAGAAAAAACATATTGACAAAATCTGTTGATATTAATATTTTTAATTTCGATACTTAACTTATTATAAAGTGTAGATCCCATGTAGTATGGGTTATTTTTATACAGCTTCAGTTTATGGATATCATACTGTAGATTAAAGCTATACCGTCTAGGACAACTGTGATTAACATTGAGAAAATTAAATGAAGAAATATTTTTTTAGAAATTTTAAAATTTCAAATATATATAGACAAGGCAATATATGTTTTGTTTAATGTATGTAGGTTTACGTGACTCCCTATAAGTTAAGCCAAACATATTACATAGCTCTTTTTTGCAGTACAAATATACGATTTGTTGAACGCGAATATCCTCAGAATATGATATATCGCAGTCTAGACTCTAAGACCTTTATAATATGATATTGGTTATGTGATATAATTTCTTTTGTCTAAAAGTTATTTGTGGCATTCTCTAAATACGTTAGAGTAATTTCAATGAAATCGTCTAATCGGTAATGCCAGCTTATTTTAGATTTTGCTCAAACTTTGTGAGAATCGTCTTTAGGGTTCCAAAGAAGGAAATCCCTGTCATTTAATTTTCGCATGCGTCAGTTCCGCCTGCTCGAATTGAAGCATTTAAAAACCGTCATTTTTATGCTTTAATATTTTTAGCTGTAAAAATTTTTCTATTAAAGCTATCTGCACGTTCAAGATGGCATTTCAAAGCTGAAAGATAGTAGTTTTTCTGCAAAGAATATAAATTCACATAATCAATGCCCCCGAAAAATAACGGTGCTGAAAATACGTGTATTTTACTGATTTTTCGTGATTTTTAACTGACTCCAGTGTCTCGACTGTCTAGCAGCATATTATTATTATTTTTTTTTGTTTCACAATAGTTGTCAAAAAAACACTCTCTGACGTAAAGTCACAAACGCAGAGGCTTTTTTTTTCAGTCTGATACTGGGTAATTAACTGTATTTTTTAGATAACCAAGAAATATTCATGTAGTAGTAAACCCCAATAAAGTAAAAAAAAATCTCTTTAATGCAAAAGACTTAATTGCATATTTATTACAAATATAGTAGACATCAGATTTCCAATCTAATGGCATCTGTAACCTAAGAGTTTAAATGTAAATATAATAATAATAATAATAAAACGTCTTTATTAAATTAATAATTTTACATAAATTAATTTACTCACTGGGCGAAGTTTAGCTCTAGGGCTATTCTTACACTTAATCCAATGTAAATAATTACATAAAAAAATATAAATGTAAATAATAGTAACATTAAATTGAAAAGATAAAAAAAAAAGAAAGAAAGTAAAACGTAAAAGTAATGAGTAGATTATCCCAAAAATTATGCAAACAGAAGAGAAAGAAAAAAAGAGAAAAAAATATCAAGAATTAAAATGAGTTGCCAAGTAACTGCTGATCTAAAAGATATTTCTTAAGTTTCTATTTAAAATTAGGAACGGTATACTTTTTAAAATCTAGGTTTAGTTTATTGTATAAATAAATTGTGTTGTTCAATTAATTTTATGTGTTTCTACAGGATGAAATTGTAAGAATGCGATTTTTTTGTTCAGCACTAGTTTTTTTTTATAAGAAAATATCGACTAATGTTGAAATAGAGGATCTGATTCTAATTTCTCTCAAACTATGTTGGTTTGAGGAAAGAATTAAGTTCATTTCTAAACACTCAATTGCTGTATTAATTTTTATGTTTTTAAAATTGGATTAAATTTTTATTATCTTCAAGAGGACAAGCAGAAATATTATTTGACATACGAGTATTTGACGTCTTCTTCTGCTCCTCAATAAAATTTGTTAATCATTTTGAACATAAAATGAATGTAAAAAAGATTTATTCCTATATATCTAATGACAAAAGCCACAAAAATTTTAAATTCATTTAAATATTTGTTAGTATTAAATTTCAATGTTTTTTTTGCTGATGTATTTTTTGTGTTCGATATTACTAGCATGGACATTTACTTTGTCTATTTTTATATTGAGGGTACCAAATCAAGTGTGCTCTTGAAGGGTCCAAAAGTCGCTCGTACAAGTTTGACCACTTGAATTAAATATTAAGTAATGTAGAATCGAGAGGGACTGAAAATATACAGACATACCTACCAAGTTACTTTGTTAGACTAAGTGAGCATGTAATATTAGATATAATTTCTCTTAAAATATATTAAAATAATGACTAAAGCCTATGTAGTGTGTGATGCAAACACATTGTTAATTTCAAAAAGCCAATTTTCAGTTTGTCGACGTTTCGTTTATTATTATAAACGTCATCACGACACTGAAATTACAAAATTCTTATGGAATTACGTAAATCAAAAAAGTATTAAAAGTTGAAGTTAAAACAATTTAAATTAAATTACCTGACATTAAAACTTGCATTAAAAACGGTTTAAACACTTAAATATTGACATATTCCCAATTTTAGAAAACAGAAAGTAGGTAAAAGATAATTTGCACAACAATGATTACAAATTAAAAATAAAATATTAGAAATAGACTTACAGTTAATTGTGGTTTTTGACGTCTTATTTGTTTGAAATATCTTCATGGACATCACTAGATACATTGGAATTCTGTACCTATAAAATTTTTAAAGTAATTGTCACAAACAAAACACAAAGAGAAAGACAAAAAAACACTAACACTTTAAAAGAATTACTGAGAATATTAAAATATAATTTCTGGTCTCAAAGCCAAATCACTTCTAAATGATTCGATATACCTACGCTGATGTTGCCTGCTATCAATGTTCACATTTTTTATTAATTTTTTGTTTTATTTTTATAGTTTATTTTTACAATTTAAATTTAATGTTGTTATATTAACTATACCTTTTTGTTCTACTAATAATATTGAAATAGGCTGCATTTAAGTTTTCAATATCAGATCGTTTATTAACACACTTATCATTTTTCTTTATACATATCATTACGTTAGTTAATCTTTTTCTTTAAGTTATTTTGTTTCCCAATTATTTTAGTTTCGTCAAAGTTAAAAGTATGTACTATCAACAAATGTTCAACGAGTTGGGTAGGATTATTTTTTCTTTAATGCATTTTTACTGTCATTTTTATGTTCAGCTATTCTTTGTTGCTGAACATAAAAATGACAGTCTTGTGTTTTGTTTGTGACAATTACTTACAAAAATTTTTTAAGTACAGAATTCCAATGTATCTAGTGATGTCCAGGAAGATATTTCAAACAAATATGACGTAAAAAATCACAATTAACCGTAAGTCTATTTCTAACATTGTCTTTTAATTTTTAATCCTCATATTGTTGTGTAAATTGTCTATTACCTACTTCCTGTTTTTTAAAATTGCGAATATGTCAAAATTTAATTGTTTAAACCGTTTTTAATGCAACTTTTAATGTCAGGTAATTTAATTCAAACTGTTTTAAGAGGGCTAATCGAACCAGTGTTTGTAAGGTAATTTTTCAAAAATTTATTTCTTCCATACTGTTTGGTCAAATTACACCAAATTTGGAGGATCAGTAGTTGAAAGTGTACTAGAGGGTACATGTATATCTATTTTAATTAATTTTCACTTTATGTAGGAAAAATTTATACTGTAAATTTAAGTGAAATTTGGACGTGATTAGCTCCTGAATTATGATATCAATCGGTAAAATTCGAGGTAAAATTCATACATGTTGTCTAGAATGAATCTTCATAATTATGCTCAGCAAGTTTCAAACTTTTATTCCGTACTATTTGGTTAAAAAGAATTTTCTAAATAAGTATCTTTGTCACTACAAATGGAGCAAGGAAGTGTTACCTTTATCGGGAATCGCACCTCAATGAAGTCGGTGAATAAAACGTCCAGTGAAGGTATAGTCAAGAGCAAAATTATTCAGCGGCGCATGTATAAAAACTTTCTAGAGAGTGACACAGCTATCCGAAGCTTTTTCCCGACTAGGCCCCTTAACTTAAACTTTTAATACTTTTCAAATTACGTAATTCCATAAGAATTTTGTAATTTCAGTGTCCTGATGATGTTTATAATAATAAACGCAACGTTGACAAATTGAAAATTGGTTTTGAAATTAACAATTTTGATTCCATCACCAACTACATAGGCTTTAGTCAAAATTTCTTTGATCACTAAATTAAATAATATAATATAATAAATAGGTAATAAAGACCAGAAAGTATAGTATAAGGCAACAAATTTGTCTTCTGTAAAATTATCTATAATTCAAAAACATTTATACAGTGCCCAAATATCATGTCAAAAGAAGCTTGTACAGGTGTAGCGGAGATTTATAGGAACATCTTTAATTTAATAATTTTAAGAGACGTGTTTAATTTTATAAAGAAGGTACGAAGTGTTGGATTAGAAAAATCAACACGACTCCATGGAACACTATTTTTCTATTAAAAATGCTATTCAATGAATGGATACAGGTTTGTTGATTGAATATATTTTATATTCCAAAAACATGTTAGACTTTTTAATTCTGTATTTACATAACATTATTTATTGAGCTTCATTGAAGACACAAGTTTTAGAATAAGAAGGAAGCATTATATTTTATCTGTCACGGAATTTCAAAACTGCTCCCAGTATCTGTGCCCTTAAGCTTTAGGGAATATTAATATAATCAAGATAACAAAGAAAATTAGTATGCTTACAAAACAACGCAATAATCGCCATAATATTCATTTAAAATTCACCTCTGCTCCACGACTCTACTGGAGCACACCTCAGTTTACCTGCATGAATTTTAAAATTTTTAAATTCAAGCATTATCCGCCCGGTGCTACTCGTTTCTTATGTTATCTATGTTTCCTCTAAAAAAGCAACAAAGCAGGTATAACTAACAACGTAACTTAGCTCTATTTTAGATTATCCCATGACGTATGCCCGTAAAGATGTGCCTGGAATAAAAAAGCTGCGGATTATTTTATAAAACTTGAGTTTCTTTCATACGTCAAGCGAAACAAAGGCACTTTGTAAGTCCAAAGTAAAATTAGCTTTTCTGTTATTCTCGGAAGAAATATTTTTATTATTCGAGAAAGTTAGTTTCGGGAACCAATTTTGAGGAATAAAAGGATAATTGAGGTTTCTGATACATTTCATATTCAATATTTTACGCCTGAAATTTAATAATACTTCTTAATGTACAGTTGATTTTACGAGTATATAAGGTCGCAAAGAAGAAACGCATAATGCTTGTAACTTTTGATTTGTCGATTTAATAGAAGTATGCCGTTGATAAACGTATTTCGGCTGATTCTTTTACATTTTTAGTGATTTTATTTTTTGTTTTACATTACAATTTCTTTCCTATGACAACCAACTTATTTTTTCACATTGCAGACAGCTTAATAGTATATTGATATTAGGTTGAAAAATAGGGAATGGCAGAAAAAAATAATAGTATTTTGAAAGTTTGTTCACATGCTCAGAATGAAGATAAAAATTGAAAACTAAAAAGTTCCCACCCCTAAAAGGCGAGCTTCACCACCTATCCCCTCAAAAAAAGATGCATTTTTACGGTTTTAAGAATTTTTTTTATCAAAACAGTGTCCTATACGAAAAACGTGGAGATGTTGCTCGTAAAATAAATCTATAAAAAAGGTCATTTTCATATTTTTTATAGATCTAATAGATTTCGAGTTTATAGGCTGCTGAAGTTGTTTCATCTTGCAACTAAAATGTACAATTGCGCTAAACTTTCTCGAAAATGGGTTTTTCCTAAGCTTAAAATGCATAGAATATATTTAATAGAGCAAAGTTTCGATAGCACCTTTTTTTTATTAATTGGCCTCATAATGCGCAACGAACGAAAATGTATTTTTTTTTTAATTCTATAATTTCTCACCTCAAAAAACTAATATTCTTTTAAAACTTTAGTGACATATTAGTAAAGTAAGTAAATCCTAAAAGATAGAGAATTTTTAAGCAATTGGCTTCACCCCCTATTCTCTTAAATGGGGTACTTTTCGGTTTTTTGAAAATTTTAACGAAAAGTGTCCTATGCGCGAAGAAGTGCAAAAAGAAAACATGACAGAATTTTCCATAAACAAGGTCCATATCCTATTTGAATACATTCGAGTTACAGGCTGGTGAATTAGGAGTATGTTTAAAATTAGTTTGCCCATACCTGAGTATCAAAAGCAAGAGTATTTTTCATCACCATTGGGGTTGTAGATACTACTGGCTCAGATACAACCGAAGCAGCAGCTCCATCTGTGATTTTAAAATTAATCTTTCATAAAGTTATGTTTCTTCATTATAATTCGTTGAGATTTGTCCAGAAATGCAATACAAATTTATTAATTTTTTCCCGAAATTGTACCTTTTCTTTCATTCATTATGTCTCTTCTGGTGGTACCACATTCACCAAATTTAATGTGTCACCTAAAATGTTATTGAAAATCATAACTGCCAAATTTGGGAAGTCTCCCATTAATATTTTTTGAGTTATCGCGGATATACACATACACACACACATCCACACACACACATCCACACACACACACATCCACACACACGCACCAAAAGACATCATTCGGAAAATAGTTAGAATGGATTCAGTCGAGTTTAAAACGCATATATCAATCAAAATCTAGAGGTCGAAAAAATCACGATTGCAATACTTCTTTATATTATAGGTATATGAAAGTAAAAATTACATCCGAAAAAAAATTCTAAAAATGAAAAGAAAAAAGTTTTTGAAAATTGCCGAACAATATGTAATGTATTTAGGCCTGCAAAAAAATTTGTGGTAGAGGATGTGTGTGTTAGCTGGTCTGTGATGTTCCACCATATGCAAGAAATGCCTCGGACACAGTTGCAACAACACAAAAGTAGCAGACTTGATGATTAGTTGTATTTTCAAATAAAATGCATAGAATTTAATTGGAATAAACCTTCTAGGGAAACCACTTCAAAAAAAATGCCGAAAGCCCTTCCTCAATGGTGGTGTGGAAATGAGTATACACTGAGACAGAATCTACCTATCGAAAATACGATAAAAATTAATTTATATAGGACATTTTTTGAGAAACACTTTACTGTTTCACTAGAAAATAAAAAAATAGCAAAATACACCTTTTGTGTAAGGGTTGTGCTAAAGCTCGGCCCTTATGGGCGAGATCTATTTAATTTTTAAATTTTACTTGCCTTGTAGATATGTCACTAAAGTTTTAAAAAATGGTTAATTTTCTGAAATTATGGAATTAAAAAAAAGAACCCGTAGGACAATCGCAAATAAAATGTTAATTAATTAAACAAAAAAATAATAAGAAAAATGCAGAGAAAGGATACAACAATTTTATAGAAAAAAATATCTGACGTGGCCAACATATTCTTATACCAGTATATATCATCCTGATCTAAACAAATCATTCTATTTAATTCTTCACTTACCTTAATTAACTTTTAATAGCGTACCTTGAAATGTTTCATTAAAATTTTTAAATAATTAATTAATAGCGTCATTCGATACTGTCAATAATAATTCACGTCATATATTTTAATAATTTCTTCTTATTGACATTGACATTTTTGTAACTAAATTAGACATTTCAAATGTCACACTGTTAAATTTACCCTAACCCCATTTTATGAGGTCAAATGTCAAATATATAAAAAATTTCAGTTTATATCAGCTTTATTTAAATACTTGGAAAATATGTTTGATTGGCTTGATATCGTAGATATGATTTATAATCTTTCATCAAGAATATATTTTTTTGTAAAGGCAAATACAAAAAAGTTTGGGTCCCGTGGACCCCCTTTCAGCTGGTCAATTTTGCTCATCACCGAATTTATCATTGTCCTTGGACATGTGTACCAAATTTATCTCAAAAACTGTGGCTGTTATCGCGATACTACAAACATGAGGACAGATTTTTTTTTCATGAAGTTATGTTTTTTGATTATAATTCGTCGAAATTTGTCCAGAGATGCAATAAAAATTTATAATTTTTTTTCACGAAATTGTACCTTTTCTTTCATTCATTATGTCTCTTCTGGTGGTACCACAATCACCAAATTTAATGTGTCACCTAAAATGTTGTTGACAATCTTAACTGCCAAATTTGGGAAGTTTCGAATTATTATTTCTTGTGTTATCACGGATACACACATACACACACACATCCACACACACGCACCGACAGACATCATTCGGAAAATAGAATGGATTCAGGAGGGTTCAAAACGTATATATCAATCAAAATGATTCCCAAATACGTTGCTGATTACCTTACCGAATATTTCGCAAACATTGCCAACATTAAGTTAAAGGACCATTTTGGCAATAACAAATCAGATAATCCTACTACCAGCATTCCGACTGTACATTCAATTTATTTAGAACCATTTTCTAACTTGGAACTTTATGATGTAATAAAAAATTAAAAGATTTTAATTCGTACGGTACCGATGGAATATTTTCTAAGTTTGTCAAGTTAGGCTTTGATTACATCCGTGAACCACTTAGGTGTATTATCAATAAATCTTTGCAAATTGGAATCTTCACAACAGCTCTCCAAATTGCTATAATTATGCCAATTTTTAGAAAAGGTAATCCTAATGATTGTAGCAACTATAGACCTATTTCCATCTTATGTGTTTTTAGTAAAATAATAGAAAAAGTTATATATAATCGCTTAATCTCATTCTTTTCCAACTTTAATATAATCTCGGATTGTCAACACGGATTTCCGAAAAATAAGTCAGTTCAGTCTGCATCAGTTCAGTTTTTACAATTTATTTATGATGAACTTGACAAAAATAAACATGTGGTTGGCATTTTTTTCACTTAACAAGGGCGTTTGACACTATTAATATATCATTTATTGTTAATAAAATGTTCAATCTGGGTATTAGAGAGCCACTTAGTACCTGGATTGAATCCTACTTATCTAATCGTAAACTTCGTGTCAAGAGCGGCAATGTTATATCTGACGAACATGCCATTAATGTGGGTGTACCCCAGGGATCAGTTTTGGGTTCCTTGTTGTTTCTTTTAGTTATTAATGACCTTCCTCAATTTGTTAATCAATGCAAAATTGTTATGTTTGCTGATGATACATCTATGTCACTATCAGCAAATGACCCCATTATGTTGAATGAGACTCTTGCAAAATTGGTGCCATAAAAATATGCTTATGCTAAACACTGACAAGACTAAATGTTTATATTTTTCGGCCAGAAAATCTATACCCCCGAATATTTTACTTGATAATGATGTATCATTCTCTGGTAGCACTAAATTTCTGGGTACCCACTTGGACAATAGGCTAAGTTGGGATATTCATATTGATGAACTTTGTAAAAAGATTAGAAAAGCCTACTTTGCCATCAGCCAACTGAGAAATACCTTAGATGGTAAAAGCTTATTAAATGTCTATTATGCTCTTGCTTATTCCCATCTTTCTTACAATATTATGCTATGGGGTCGATCTTTATATATTAATAGAGTGTTTGTATTGCAAAAAAAGGCTTCTAAGATTAATGTATAATATAAACACCAGGGATTCATGTAAGCCTTAATTTATACGCAATAAAATATTGTCATTACTCTCAATTTACATATATACAACTTTACCGTACATTAAACGTAACCTTACTCAAGTCCCCATGAACTCTGACTGTCATAATTATGCCACAAGACATGGCCACTTGCTTAGAACGGATAACCATTGCACTGCTCTTTACGAAAAATCACCGCTTTATTCAGGTACTAAATTATTTAATAAACTATCCATGGATATCAAGAGTTGTACCAGTTTTCCTATATTTAAGAATAAGCTAAAAAGCTTTTTAATAGAAAAACTGTTTTTATAGCGTCAATGAGTTCCTTTCTTATTAAGCAGCACCTACCTGTTCTAATATGTCTGTAACTAATGACGTGAATTGTTATACACTATATGTATTGTAGTTTAATTTTTAGTGATCTATGTATGTATTTTTTATTTTTTTTATTTTTTTATATTTTTTTTATGTTTATATTTCCACTCTAATTATGTTTGTTATTTCTATGTACGTTTGTTATTTACTTACTGTTGACGACCACATCTATTCGTTGTAATAGCCTAAATGTTACTAAAGGAATTGAAGTAAATTTAATTGAAAATATCGAGGTCGAAAAAAAATCACGATTAAAATATTTCCTAATATTATAGGTATATGAAAGTAAAAATTAGATCCGAAAAAAAATTCCAAAAAATTAAAAAGAAAAAAGTCTTTAAAAATTGCCGAAGAACATGTAATGCATTTAGGAAACTTTTCATTAAATTGATATCTCAAAAATTATAATAATATACTTTAATAAAAATATGGCCAAATAATTTAATAATAATTTTATGGCATTTTTATACGTGCTAGGTTACGGCCGTATTAAACGAAATGATAAAATACCAACTGAAGAGTTAGCTCTTGAACTTTCCCCTTCGAGTTAATTAAGAATAGGATAATACGAATAGGTAGGAGAATAAATAAAATGATGAGCAACTAGTGTAAAAAATGTTATATTAAATGTCTAAGTTTTTATGTTAATTTTTTTTAAAGTAAACAAAAAATTCAAAAAATAAAAAAATTTATTATTTATTTTATCGTCTAGAATACATTTTTCCTTATTTCATCTGATTTAAAAAAAATTTCTTAAAACTCAGTATTCGCTGAACCAGGTATAGTTCAAAAGTGTTTGATCTAGGTTAGACAGACAGATAAATAAAAATAAATCAAAATATACATATTTGAAATATATTCCATTACATTTTGTTTGTATATAACATACATACATAACCAATACATCAGCTTGAAAATAGCGTCGCAAACACTTATGGAGGTCCCAAAACGTGAAAATATATGTAGATGACTCGGTTTATTTTTCTGGGCAAATGCTTTCTATATAGATTTTAATTAAAGAAAGTTAAAGAGACAATAAAAATTTAAAAAAATCAGGAAAATTCAAATACAAATTTGATTTCTTTTATTCAGAGAAAACATAGACGATTCTCTTTTTTTGAAAATTGTCCAAGGAATAATTTTAATTGATGTTAGTGGGAAACTAAACTCTGTTCTGTGGAATGGACAAATTGAAAGAAACTGAAAGGAGCCGCTACAAAACATTTAATTCTATGAAAATGGTGATTTAATATGAAACAAAGAAGAAACAGAAAATCTTAGAAATAAATTTTTGTTGTCAAGGCTGCGGAGTGTCAAAACTAAAATATATAAGAAATGACGACATGACAAGACGAATAAAGGTGAAACGTTTAGCATTTAGAGAAATGGAGCACACAGGTGGTTTCAGAAACTGTGACTATGGGTACTACATTTGTTACTAGAAATCCACAAAAACGGAAAATAACACTAAACACTGTAACATGCCTACTAATTGAATTGAAGACACTGCATAAACTAAAATACCTAAGATAAAATCAACTAAAAACATGATTACATTTTAATTTAATAATTGTTCAAAATTCCGTCCTCGATCCTCCACACATTTTTCGCACCTTCGGATTAGTTCTTTATGGCTAGCTCTTCTAATTGAATCCTGTGATAAGTTTTGAAATGCATTTCTTACCCTCTGCATACAATCTTCAACAGTTGTTAATAGTTCCCCAAATAAAATAATCTAAAATTGATAAATCGGGCGAGAGAGGAGGCCATAGGAAAGGTCCATTATTGGCGATCCATTGCTCGTAAAAAGTTTCTTGTAAAATGTTATTTATCAAATACACCTTATGTGGGGAGCACTGTCGTGCTGATAAAAAATGTTTCTATGTTCGGTGAGAGGTAAATTTTCTAAATAATTATTATTAAAATTTTGTAAAATATTTAGATCGCTCACCTAAAAAAAAAAAAAACAAAAACAAAAAAATTAACTATACATATTAGCAGAAGAAGGAATCTTTATAACTTACTGTTTAAATTTTCCTTATAAAATTCTAATGCCACCACTCTATCGTTTCTTATGGCACTGTAAACATTAAACTGCTAACTTTCTTGAAAATTTCGCTCCTTGAACACATAAGGATTCGAGTCACTCCAATAATGCGAATGGTGTCGATTAAAAAGTCCATTTTTGGTAAATTTTGCTTCATCTGACCATATAATATTTTCCAAATAAGAATCGTCGCCTACAGACCTTATTAGAATAAATTCACAAAAATTTTCGCTTCTTAGGAAATCTGTTTCTTTTAACCGTTGAACCATTTGGAACGAAAACGGGTGAAATTTATGTTTAACTAAGGAGTTTCGTATCCACAATCTCTTAATGTAGTTTTGTCAGTCGGTTTGGATAAAACATTTCTGTTTTACCTTTACACTCTTTTCATATCGATCTGCATTGAAACTAGTTAAAAACCATTAATTTATTGCCCAATGGTCATTGTTTGGCTCAAGAATCCTTTTATTATAAGCGACGTTATTTATTTATTTGACGATTATGATTATGTTGATTGAAAACCAAAGACCTCGTTAGTCCTGAGGAAGACAATAAATTTTGTCGAAACGTCGACTAAATAAGAATTTGAGGTTTTCTTTACTAATTTTATCCAAACCGACTAATAAAACTACATTTATGTTTAATTCAGATTCTGTGAACTGAATCCTTGCATAGCCCCGATTCCAGAGCAGCTTGTCTTGATGACATCATATGCATGAAAATATCCCAGAATTGCTATTTCTACGATTTCATCATCTTTCGCTTTTAAATTCTTGCCCTGACAGAGCCATAGTTTTTAAAATTATACAATATGCGTTTTACAGTGTTTGGTGCCAGTTTCCGATTTTGTGGATATCGAGTAGCAAATGTACTACAAATTCTTGATATTACTTTATTACATTCTCCATAAATAATAAACAAATTTAAAAAGTCTTCGTGGGTATAATTTAAATGCGGTGGCATTTTTTTTACATAAGAGAATGACTGACATTACTGATTGTTTCTAATCATAGCTAATTTGATAAATTTTTTACTAAAAATTCTTGAATTTCTAAGAAAATTCTAAGATTTCGAGACAGTACTAAGGTCCAGTTCACAAGTTAACTACTAGTTAGTGGTTAATCTGTACTATATTTTTAAGTAATGAGATAGTAATACAAACCATTCCAACTAATATCAAATTCAAATATTTATTGCTTTAACTATTTCAAACATGTAAGTAAAATTAAAAAAATTGGAGTTCTAAAAGTGTGAGTTTAGTTAAACCAGAATAAAAACCGGGCTTAAGAGTTTTACTAGTTTCAGTAAATTATTTGTTTTTAATAATTTAACACATATTTAAGAAGTTGTCGATAAACAATTGAAGTCAGTCGAACACTGATTTAACAGTTTATTTTCAGTACTATAAGGGCCGTTGTTTTCATAATGTTAATTGTACATATACAACATTTTTAAATGAATAAATATCTAGTACAGCCAGTATTTTGATTATAGAAACGTTATAGAGATTTTTTTGCTTTTATTTCCCAAAGGCGTCTGTCTCATTAATTAGAATTCTGGTTTTATGACATTCTACTCAAGACGTGTAAATAAAACAGATATAAAATAGATATTTAATTATTATGAATTCCATATAAATTTCTAATTATACTTTTAATAACGGCAGTTTTATTAACTTTTAATAGCCCACATTATAATGTTGCAATAAATAGTTTTATTAGTTTTCATTTTATATTAAATTTTTATTTTAGCTTATGCTTTTAGCAAGAAGTTAAGAATCTTCCAATTACACACTAGCTTTATAAACAGACTATAACTATTGTAATTAAATATGATTTGAACAAAACAATTACTCAGCGGGCAAATACCCTGACCTGCATTGGATTACACCTTCAAATCATGATAGATCGATAGCCAATATCATTTGTCAATTCCTAACCAGACGTATCTAAAAAAATAAAATTTTCTGTTCCCACTTAAATTTGTATACTGAAATTATACCGATCCAACATACAACCCACCTCGGCGTTCTAGTAATCTTTCAATTTATATTAAAGCAGACTTCTATATTTATTTGTGTTAAATATTATACCAATATATTACCTGTTTTGTCGGTACAACATAAGTTTTAAAATAATTACAAGGGGTAGAGACAGACCTAACATCTTATACATCACGTAATGGCTTAGTTTTAGTGGTCATTATTTAAATTTATTAATAACCAATTTCAAACTGTATAATAGACCAATATTTATTATAGCGGCACCTAACGAATATTACTTATTATTTACGTTGTGGCCCTATACAAATTCCATTTAAAATTATGTAAATAGAGTCGGGGCGCAATAGGGTGCCTGTGGACCAACTGAAGGGAGCAACGTCACAGAAACCTTTTTTGAAACTAAATTAAAATCATGAAAACTTCAAACATAAAACAAAAAGTTTTAATTTAGATAAATTAAGCTGTTATAAGTGGATTAATATGTTACTGAAATGACAAGACCTTTATATTTTTAAATTATATGTTAACTAAAACGTAATAATATACCTTTTTAACCCTCATTCGAATTTTTAACTGATAATATGTCGTACATGAGATTAACGCTGACAAAAACTTTATAAGCATGTGAAGGAGACAGCGTTTAAGGACTATGTATAAAATGCATACCCTTACTACTTTTACATTTTTTGCAATACTTTAATTCCTTCATTAGCTCATTTTCTTAGAAATTATACTTACATATAGATAATTAAGGTTCAACAGATGGTAACCCTCATATATCTTGATGCTGGTATTCATAAAAATAATTAAACTGTAAAAAGACGTCATTAGAGTTATTCAGTAAGCATAATTTTAAACTATGGGAATTTCTGAGAATACATCAAAATATGTCATTGTTATTATTATTATTATTATTATTTAGTTTTACCCAACGCTGGATAGCCCTTCTGTGGTCTCTGAACTTCATGGGAATTGCACTAGCAAATTACAGTTACTCCCTACATACCTGATGTCTGTAGATTAGATTCCAAAATTATGTACCCTAACCAAACGGAGATAATCCAAAATGGCTGCCAATCATTGGGCTGATCTTTGGCACGCTTTTGTGGTCTTCAATTCTTACAGCAGTGTAGGCTTCATTCTTTCGAGTACACTGATTATTAGGATGATCATTTTGACCGAGTAGCCCAGGCCCAGCACTTGGAGCTTGTACCGAGATCGTGATATTTGCTTCGTTTTCTCCCCTATTTTAAGCGATGTTTTCTCTGCAGTTGCCAAGAAATTAATTACCTATACCACCATGGTTTGATGATCAAAGATGACTGGCACACTTATTAACGTATGTCCCATAAGTTTTGGCACAAATTTCAACAAAATTTTTTTTGTAAAAAAATGCATTACTGAAAGTTTTGTAATATATAGTAATCAACTGTTTCATAAACAGCAAAATTTTGAACGTAAAAGATGGCCATGGTCTTCCACAAAGCGCAACTTTCTGCGGACATCTAGCATTAGGTTTTGGACGGCATTTACACCGATTTGCAAAATAAATTCCAGAGTACTAATCTTATATTACCTGATATTATAACAATAAAAGAAAATGCTCTTCGTAAACTACAAATTATACAAAATGAATGAATGAATGAATAAATATCCAGGAGGCGAAGAAAAAAGCGTCTGTCTTTATTAGAATCAAGCAATCTTCAACCATAAAGGGACAAAAGAAAAGTTTTAGCAAATATTTGACAAAAGGAACAAAAGCATGCAAATGCAATTAGAGCTGAAGTTGTATTGGCATTTATTAATTTTTTAAATATAAGATCAAATTTGGAAAACGATGATAATATTTTCACAATGAAATCTTTATTAGAATTATCGTCTGCTACCACTATGATACAGACTGGAAGAGAAATGGTTGAATATTTTTTTGGCGAAGAAAATGTCCTTAATTTTACTAATAAAGTTTGCGATAATTTGGGTACAATTCATTCAAGTGCCTGACATCGAATCGCCAGATGCTGGAACCAGTTATAGTAACAAGCTTAGAAGACTTGTTGCATAGTGACATTTTACAAAAACTATTTGCAACTATTTTTGTAACTTCCTTATTCTGTGACTACTGAGAAAGTTATATCACACTATAACCAAAATCAGTACACAGATCGTCATTGCAAGACGAATCCATACACATAAAAGTTTTTATAGCGCTTAACGGAGTAGGTACAGATTATTATGATCCAAGACTAGCTACAGCTAAATTTTTAAAGAAAAATGACAGGCGTTATAGAAAACCAGATATTAAACTATATGCTGAACGGGACTTTGTTGTAAAGAAAGTATTTAAAATAATTTAAGTATTTTATGTTGTATATTCATTTGTCGTTTGTCGAAGTTCATTTTGTATTAAAAATTAATAAAATAATTATTTAAATTAGCTCTATTTTTCTAAATAAACATATCATAAAATTTTGCAATAGAAAAACACTGTTTTAATCTTAAATAATAGCCTGGATTTTTCTGTAAATGCTGCATCGAAGTTCCGTCTTCCATCGTAAACTTTTCGATATAAAACAAATAGTCTGTTTTGTTCTGCTAGCCAATTTTGAGTTTGTCTGGCATAGTTACAGGACGCAACGTCTGGCCAGAACATAATATCGTCTCCAGTGTGTTCTTCAATAAAATTAACCAATTTCGTAAGACAATTATGATTGAAGCATTGACTATCCAGGGATTCACCTCTTAATTGACCCAATAAGGGCTTGTACAGCCCTTGGGGAAGCGGTGCACCATACCAACACCTTATCTGCGAATTTGGCTTTTGTTTATATCTGACATTGTCAGGGACCTCTGCAATATTATCAGTATAAAAACCATTATTCCTCCTTGTTTCGGAGTTGCTCAGTGTAAAATACTTTTCCTTATTCATAATGATCACCCGGTTGTTAGCAAAATGTACCCTTCTTAGTGCATGGCAACACATCGGGATTCTGGCTAGTTGATTGGCTGTGTATTTTGGGGCTTTCCTTCTTTTTCTGTATTTTTTGGCCATTCCGCGATAGCTCCCGCGATATGGTGTTCTTGGATGTTCGATATTAGCGTGTTAGTTTTCTTACTAAAGTACCACGTTTGTTTTTCACCTTTTTTACCAGTCTTTTAGCTCTTGCTCTGATAAAAATTCTAGGTCTTCCACTTTTTGAAAGGTTCATGAATGGAACACCTTGCTCACAATCAACAAATGTCTGGTTCTACGGGATATATTCCTGTAGAACCAATGTCCATTATTTGTTGCACATCCTGAATATGATGTTTTGTATACCTAGATATGTATGGGTCGTAGAGACGGCATCCAGATGTCATAGGATGTTTCTATCTGCAAGCTCAATATTTATTTGCCATAGCAAAACATATGTTTTAAGTAAGGTAATAAATTTTACATTAACATAAATTGAAACCTAATAATTACAGCATTTTAGAAAACATTTTTAGGAATTTCTATATTTTCGTTGCAAAATAATCTTTTAATTATTTGTTCATTGTTTTTTCATAGGTAATTTTCGAGTGTTCCTTTATACCCTGATATTTCTTTTTTTAAGTTTCAGTAGTCCCATATGTAAATCTATTTCCCATGACAACTTAATTCATAGGAAAATGATTTATAGAATTTTAAATAATAAAAAAACAACACATTTTTATGTTATGTTTTAATTCTGATATTTTAAAAATAATATTTGACAGATTAAATGACAAAAACGGTTAAAGAATATTAAAACATTAATTTCTCTAGCCGTGCGTATATTATTATGAAAATAAAAAGTTACGTCATTTTTAACATCTGGTACTGGGTTTAATCATCATGTTCATGCAATTATTAAAAATACTTTTGCCATGACACTTTTAAAATTTCATTGATACAC
>JANEYF010002395.1:0-100642 GCA_029963845.1 Rhamnusium bicolor | reverse complement strand
ATACTCATTAACAATAGCTGGTTGAACTTACCTATCTATCAGTGAAGATACCAATTTATTGCATTCGATAACATTACTTAATAAATAAGATATAAAATTTATTAGCTTAATAAATGTATAAAAATCTAGCGCGCGCCTATGGTATGTTAGTAACAGTGGTAAAACATTTATGTCCCTAAGGCCGGTATATCCAACTTCTGGTAAAGTTGCAGAACAGATAAATTTAAGAATAAAATTGTTAAACCAGTAAAATAATAGTTACTATTTATCTATTTTTGCAGAACAGTAATTCCTTAAGAGAATATATTTCGCTGTGATCAGTTTTTTGCAAAAGTTGAGACGTAGTAATTAATATAAATCAGTTTGATAACTAATAACCACTCTACCAGAAGAAGGATATACCAGGTCTAAGTATAGGAAACTACCGACTGATGCTTTTCAATACAACACACTTATATTAGAAGATATCTAAAGTTGACATAATTAATATCTCCCAAAACAACATCACAGCTAAACTAATATATTTATATTTCCTATGTACTAACTATCCATTTATAATGTTTTGTATTTTGTTTATGTGTACATATTTATTAGTATATTATATGATGAGATACTGCAGCAGTTTTAGTTAGATTTTATAAATAATAGGAAATAAAGAATTTTAATTGGAATTAGAACTGCTAAACTCCAAAACCAATAAACAATTTCTTACAAAATATATTTTGCTAAAATTGAACTGTAACATCTGACTTGGTTTTTCAGAAAAAACTGAAAAATTCGTTATTTATTTTTCTCCATATGTTTTTAATTTTAACAATTTGGTGCTTAAATGAGTCCGAGATACTGTTCTCTCAAATGTAATATGCTAAATATATTTAAAATAACATATTGTAAATTTTGGGTGTCTTCGTGAAAATATTAGGGAGCTTCATTTCTAAAATTTTTGTTTACTTGCATGTAAAGTAATATTTCATTATAATTTAATACTAATCTATATAAATATGACTATCATGTGCATTATTTATATTTGTCGTTCTAAGAATATATTATTAATAATTTAAGATTTTACCTGACAATCAGGTATAAGAGTAAAGGGATAATGTAATAATAAAGCCGACCCTAAACATCAAAAATATGTTATAAATAGGAACATTTTAACAATAATATTCAGTCTCTTTGCCGAAGTTGTTCCATAAACATATCAAAATGGTTCTATGTGTTAAAAGGCAACGTGACGAGAGTAATGAGGAAGAACTCAACTTATCTGGAGACATGTTCAAGAAATATAGAGTTAGTTTTGAAGTAAATATCCTAAGTCCAAACAATCGTCGAAAAGAAAATAATGATCTTAACAGAAAGCTGCCAATATCTAAGAACAAAAAAGAAGATAAATCAGGGAGTAACAAAGTTATTGTGCAAATTAGTGGCCTAAAAATAAATGACGAGGTCAAATACTGCGACATAAATGAACAGAGTGAAAAGGATGAAAAAGTTAATAACTGGGACTATAGTGATAAAGAAGAATGTGATAAGCGAAAACTTCGTACACACATATCTTCTCGTATGCGTGCTAAAACTGAACTTGGAGCAGATTCAAAATTAAGTAGATTAAGTTCAGTAAGAAAAAATCTATTTACCTCTCTTTCAGAAATTGAGGAAACTGAAGAAATTGAGGATACAGTTGCAAAGAATAACATTACATGTTCAAATACTAATCAAGGAAGACAGGACGTCGAAGAACTTAGATTAGCGTTAAGTAGACTCATTATAATATAATAATTAATTTTTAAAAATTCGTATGATTTTAAAAAATAACATTGTACATGAAAATTAGCAATAAAATTATAGTAAGCAACTTTTGTTTTCTTTGCATCATTTTTTAAGGTATATAGTGTTTAGATTTATATTTAACTTTTTTTCATATGAAGTGAAGTTAAGAGCCGGCATTCCGGTTGAATTTAGTGATAAACAATTGCCAATCATCGGACGAAAACTATATGTGTACATTTTATTTTTAAACGGAACTCCTGCATTTTTATCCATGCACTGTGAGATGACTGTTTCGAAACCTAGCCCGATTTTCTGAAAACAAGGAATCACCAAAATATGAAAACTGAAATAACCATGGTACACGGAACTATTGCCATGAGTACTAAAGTAATTTGTTGGAAGTCAGCCCGCAATACACGGTATTGGGAAGTGGCTACCAGTCTCAATGAGAAGAGAATAGTCCCAGCAATGAGTGTAGTAAACGGTTTGCTTGTATCAAAATATGCGGACATGTGGATATGAATTTAATTCCTTAACACCCGGACTGTATACGTAACAAGTTAGGAAAATGAAATTATTTTTCAAATTACACTCAGCTAACTACTTTCACTAGATGGAAGGGATATTGAAGGACATACGAAAAACTGAATTTTCTACAGATACCATTACGAATTTCAAATAATGACTTTCGGATTAAAAAAATGCACATGGTACTCTCAACGTCAATATTTACCTATGAATAGTGTCTTATCTTTTTTTTACTATAAAATTATATTTGCGCGTTATACTTAGACGAATTTGTACAAGAATATAAAAATATTTCAAAAAATGCGCAAAAGTAATTTCAAAATACAGGTACATTAGAATTATTGCAAAAAAAAACGTTAACTATTTAGGACATTTGATTACATCAGACGGGAAAAACCTAAACCCGACAAAATTTCTGTAGTAAAAAAATTTCTTATACCTAAAACTTGTATGGAAATTAAATTCTTCCTTGAACTAGCTGGATATTACAGAAAGTGTATAAAAAACTTTTGCATGCACCAAAGCCTATAAAAATATTTTTAGGCAAAAAATTCATATAAAAAAATTGTGTTTTAACTTTTATTTAAAACATTTTTGCCAAAATTTTTACTTTCGGAAATATAGCCGATATTCCATATTTTTGACGGATGCTTTTCAATACAAGTAGATTAGGAATTCAAGCACATCATACCCCTTGAATTTGTTCTCGTGCAGCCACAATTGACATAACTGTTCCAGCTGTGTATGGCCTGAGCTATTGAAATTTGAGGCAGTTCTTCCCAATGTTCGTTTAAGCTTTGTGCAGTATTTGAAGAAAATATGGCCATACAAAGTAATCCAATGGATACAACTCAGGACTGCTGGGTCATGACATAAAAATACACTTATATTAGAAAATATCTTAAGTTGACAAAATTAATATCTCCCAAAACAACTCATACACCGCTGCCAAAAATTAGCTGCCACACCTATATACTTATATTTACCATGTATTCACTATCCATTTGTCATGTTTTGTATTTTGTTTATATGAGTATATATTTATTTGTGTGTTATATGAATGATATAATTAAGTAGTTTTAGATAGATTTTATAAATTATAGGCAATAAAGAGTTTTAATTGGAATTGGACTGTCAAACCCCAAAACTAATGAAAGCTTTTTGCAAAATATATTTCGATAAAACTGAACTGTAACTTCTTACTTGGTTTTTCAGATATCTGGAAAAAAACTGAAAAATTCGTATTTTATTTTTCTCCCATATGTTTCTTATTTTAACAATTTGGTGCTTAAATGACAATATCGGATTATGTTACATCATTGTAATCAGAAAAAAATTCTATTTCCTGATACGAAAATTTAATATGGCTGCGTTAAGACAAATTTAATTTGATGATGGTTCTATGAGAACGAAACGATGTAATTGCTTTATTTTATAAGTCATATAAAACATGAAAAGTTGGTCTAAGAATGTTTTTACAGAAAAACGATGTGATGTTAAATCAGCAACATATAGGAATGAAACAAAATACGAATTTTTCAATTTTTCCAGATATCTGGAAACCAAATCAGATAATTAAGTTCTGTTGACTGCAAGATCTCATCAAGAATATCAGAGAACTTTTCCCTAATTTAACCGATGTTGTAATTCGCAAGATATGTGAGACCTCTATATTGAGAAAGTTAAAGCAGAACACCCTGTATTGTTTAGGATACGACACAAAAATTGCTCAAAATGCCAACATTTAAAGTCCGAGATACTGTTCCCTTAAATGTAATATGCTGAATATATTTTAAATAATATTGTATATTTTTGCGACTGTTTATTTTAAACCACTTATTGTGGTTGTTTATTTTAAGTCACTTTGTTGTGCTGCTGCACCACATCTATTTAATTAGTATTGCTCGAAGGACCAGAAATAAACATACTTGTTCATTTCAAAATTATATATTTAACACTATTTTGTATTTACAAAGTTTAACAGAGTAACAAAACTGTAGCCCATAAGGGTTGCTTAGTGAATGTGTATCGTGTTGAATCGTAACTATGATTGGTTCTGTTATATCCTATGTTGACTATTTATAGGAAACTAAACTAATTACGGTTATACAAAATACCTTGTCCTAAGAACTGAGGTAATACCTTACAATAACTTAAGACTAACAAACAGATTAGAATTCCCAAATTTAATGACGGTGTAAATCGGACTATAACAGATAGATAGGAAATCCCATTATAAAAGGGTCAAAGTTATAAATGAATACATAGGTACATTCATTATTGATACATTATGTTATCCTAGAATATTAAAAATAATCTGCTTATCTTAATATTAGATTTAAATGCAGATTTCAGATTCACAGAAACTAAAATTACTAACATATATATATCATATATTTATATGGATTTATGAGTTCAATATATATATATATATATATTATATATATAATATATACTATCATATAGGTGGAGTGGTTGCTTATATATATTCCAGTACTTATATACAACCATAAAATATACTGAGTGAATCGAACATGCCGCACGCCTTGAAAGCCTGTGGTTCAACTAGGTTTCGCGGAAGGTGTTATACAAACTTAATATTATGTACGGTATAACTAAAGTCAACAAGAAGAATTTATATACTCGTTCATTCATGTATGGGTAACACACACTTTCTGCACTGACCGTTTTATGACAGTACCACTGATAGTCTTTATTGAGACAACTCTGGTTATTTCATCACTGCCTGGGTGAAGTTCAGTAATACGTCCAAGTTGCCACTTAAAGGGAGGTAAATTATCTTCTTTTATGATCACCATAACTCCTGGTTTTAACAAGTCACTGACATTTGTTCTCCATTTCGTCCTGATTTGCATTTCACTAATATATTCTTTACGCCATCGTTGCAAGAAATGCTGGGTAATTTTTTGAATATGTTGGAATTTGTTCAATCTGTTTTCAGCTATGTCTAATATAACAGGTTAGATCAGGTGCAGAGGTAATTCTTCTTCCAATCAAGAAGTGTGCAGGGGTAAGAGGCTCGGGATCATTAGTATCTGAAGATAAAGGACACAGAGGACGGGAATTTAAAACCGCTTCAATTTGTGTTAATAACGTATAATATTCTTCAAATGTCAAATGTACATTACAAGCCACTCGTTTTAAATGAAATTTGACTGATTTTAAACCAGCTTCCCATGGACCACCGAAATGGGGAGATCGTGGAGGTATAAAATGCCACGTTGTATTATTTTGAATCAATGAATCTCGTATCCGCCTTTGACTCTCTTCCTCACATAAAAAAGCTTTTTAATTCTGCTAATTCAGAGTTTGCACCCACAAAATTTGTGCCATTATCGGAATATATATTTAAAGGTTGCCCACGTCTTGCCATACATCTGCGTAAGGCAGCTAGGAAATATTTTGTGCTTAATTCTGTCACTAACTCCAGATGAATAGCCTTTGTAACGAAGCATACAAAAATACAAATATAGGCTTTAGTTAATTTGCAACCTCGACCTTTCTTGTCTTTTATTAACATAGGTCCAGCATAATCTACACCGCAGTTATAAAAGGGAGGAGCAGGCTCTAAACGCGAGTTAGGTAAACTACCCATAAGGGGTTCATTAAATTTCGGTTTTGCACGAAAACATTTTATGCATTGGTGAATAACCTTTTTTATCATATTTTTGCCAGAAATCGGCCAATATTTTTCTCGCAGGGATGCTAATAGATGATTTGCTCCACAATGCAATAAGCGTAAGTGTTCGTTTTTTATAATTAAATATGTTAATTGATGAGAAGGAGGTAAGATTATTGGGTGTTTTTTATGGTAGTTGAAATTCGATTGGTCTATTCGACCTCCAACTTGCAAAATTTGATCCTTATCTAAGAAACGATTAAGTGATAATAAATGACTTCTACTATCAATTGATTTACCTTGTAATAAATTATTCATTTCCGAAGCCAAGGCATCAAGTTGAGCAACTTTTATTAATTTATTTAGTAAGCGATGTCCAGCTCTTCGACTGTGAGAGGACCAGTCATTTTTTTATTGGGGTTTTTTATGTTGTTTATGAATCTATTACAATACGCTGTTACCCGTTTTAATTTATTCAAACATGAGAATTTCGAAAATATATTTAATTTATTAGAGCAAGTTGCGATATTTGTAACAGATCGAGCTTCTAATACGGTATTTTCGGGGTTTAAATTTCTTTCTGACCACTTTAAATCACTTTTTTGACAACCAAGTGGGTCCCTGCCACCATAGTTGTGAGGAATTTATTTTTTCAGGATATAAGCCGCGAGATATGAAATCCGCAGGATTTTCATTTGTTTTTATATGCCTCCATTCGTTTACTTTAGTTAAATGTTGAATTTCGGCCACCCTATTAGCTACAAAAGTTTTCCATTTATTTGGTGCCGATTTAATCCAACTTAAAGCTATCGTTGAGTCTCACCAATAAAAATGGTTATCAAAGTTCATATTCGTACATTCTTTCACCTTGCTAGCTAGCTGAGCTAACAGGACTGCACCGCATAGTTCAAGACGGGGTAAACTAACGTTTTTTAATGGAGCTACACGCGACTTAGAGCAGAGTAGAGTTACTTGAATAGCTCCGAAATTATCTATACTCCTAATATATATACAAGCACCATATGCCTTTTCTGAAGCATCGCAGAAACCATGTAATTCAATGGTATGCGCTTGCTTACATAAAACATGTCTGGGAATTTTTAAAAATCGTAAATGATGTAACTGATCACGAAATTGTAGCCAAATTGTGTTTAAATCAAGAGGGATTGCTTCGTCCCATGATAACTTATGCTGCCATAGTCTTTGAATTATTAATTTTGCGTGTATAATAACGGGACTTAGGAGTCCTAGAGGGTCGAAAATTTGTGCAGTTACAGAAAAAATGGACCTTTTTGTGACATTTGTTTTTCCGCAAAATTCTTGAATTATATATTGTAAATTATCTGGTGCCGGGTCCCATAAGATACCTAGTGTTTTATTTTGAATGTCATGATTAAATTGAAATTGGTGCTGTTCTTGCTCGTTATGTGAATTAATTTCTTTTAAAACTTTGTTGTTGTTAGAAGACCATTTGCACAGTTCAAAGCCAGCAGTTAATAATATTGACGAACTTTCACTATGTATTTTTAAAATTTCATCAAATGAATCACATCCAGTTAACAAATCGTCGACATAAAAATCGGTTTCAATTATTTTGGAGGTTCTTGGATGTATATCCCTATACTCAATTGCTAATTGTTTTAAACAGCGTACTGCCAAAAATGATGCAGATGCTGTGCCATAAGTTATGGTATTTAATTTATAACAACTTATAGGTTGATTTTCATTCGGTCTCCACAGAATTAATTGAAAATGTCTTTGGGATTCTTGCACCAGTACTTGGCGGTACATTTTTGCTATATCCGTGGTTATAACATAAGTATGTTTACGGAATCGTAACAATATAGAAAATAAATCATCCTGTATGATGGGACCGACATATTGGGTATCATTCAAGGAGATTCCAGTTGAAGTTTTCGCAGATCCGTCAAAAACTACACGAACCTTGGTTGTAATGCTTGTTTCTTTTATCACAGCATGGTGCGGTAGATAATAATGGGGAAATGAAATTGAATTTTCAGATATTTTTGCCATATGTCCTAATTCTTCATATTCTTTCAAAAATTTAGTATATTCCACCTTCAACTGGTTATTCTTAGATAATTTTTTCTCTAATGAATAAAATCTTTTTATTGCAGAATCTCTCGAATCGCCAAGCTCAGTAACATTCAATTTAAATGGTATATTTACCACGAATCGCCCTGTATCGGTGCGTTCGGTGGTTTTTGAAAAATGCTGTTCACAAAACTGCTCATCAATGGAGTATTTATTATAATTATTATTGCACTCTTCTAGTGCCCAGAATTTTTCTATTTGTTTATCAATAGAAATATTATTTGATGTAGTACTAAAATGTGCTAATGAATGCACGTTATTATTACTATTATTTTCAATGAAATTTCCTCCTAAAATCCAGCCAAATCTAGTATTCTGCAATATGGGCTTATTTTTCCCTAAGTTATGTTGACCTACGCATAACAATTCCCAGAATATACCTGCCCCTAATAAGAGGTCTATTTTATTTGAGAGATTACATTTAGGATCAGCTAATCGGATATTTTGGGGTATATTTAATTCTGAGATGTTAAATGATTTTACAGGTAGACAATCAGTGATTTTTTCCAAAATAAGGCAGGGAATTTGTCCTTGGTAATTATTTATACGAGATTTAAACGAAATTGAAGTTTTGAAACTTATGTTTGATGTTAATTGGCTGATGCCGGAAACCGTGGAGTTAAAACGAATTTTTCGTAACCCTAAACGATTGCATAACTCATTTGTAATAAAATTCGACTGTGAACCCGGATCTAACAAGGCCCTACAGTACTGAATATTGCCGTGTATATCAAATACTGCGATACTTGCTGTAGATAATAGAATTTGATTATTATTTGCACAATGATTGGCATAAGAAATTTGAGAGGGTCCAGGCACAGAACTTTGACCTCCTATTTCTTGGTAATTATTTGAGGATTGTTGTTCATTTGATTGTTCATTAGTGTTGCTAATGCTTGGTTCTATATTAGTGTATTCAATATGTAATACTACATTATGTTTTTTGTTGCATTTTCCACATGGCTGCAGTCTACAGTCTTTGGTAAAATGGTTTTTCTTTAGGCAGTTTAAACATAATTTTAACCGCTTTGCATCGGATATACGCTGATTTATCATTAATTTTAAAAATGATTCGCAATGATTAATTGCATGTGTCCCTTTGCAAAAACTACAAGTTATTTTATAAGTACTTAAATGGGCATTCGTATTTTTATTATTAACATATCTATCATTAGATTTATGTTGGTTTTTGTTTGAATGATACAAACTTTGATCAGATTTATTTGCTTCTCGCGATCCAAGAGCGGCACAATGGTCTTCAAGAAAATTTAACAGTTCTTGAGTTGTGGGAAAATCTCCAGCATGTTTGAAAGATTCCCATTTGTCTCTCATAGAGTTTGTAAATTTGGCGGTCATTATATAAATAATAAATAAATCTGTTGTCGGTTGCTCATAATGTTTTAATGATTGTAAAATTTTCATTAGACCACCTAGAAGTCTTTGTGCTGGAAAATATGAGTCCTTTTGAAGGCCTTCTAAATTAAAAAGAGCCTTAATATTATTTTGCACAATTAATTTTTTATTTTCAACGTTACACAGCCAATTCCACGCGACATTATAATTCTCAGAACAAGTTTTTAATGATTTTATCGATTCCGCTGCATCTCCCTTTAAGGCAGTATTTAAATATTAAAATTTATGTATATCAGATAATTTAGAATTATATTCCAGCCTCGTCTCATAAATAAATAATAATGTAGTACCTTCCTGAGGTACCGAACGCACACATCTCTAGTTTAAAATGCAACGCCCACCTCTACTTGGAATCCACTCCGTAGGTCCAACTTCATTCTTCTTGTGTGCGTCGAACGCTACGCATCGTTTTAACTTCTTTTTTCAGTTCTGTGGTTTTAACCGGCGAAATCCAAAAGAAAATGCCTAAATCAAGGAAAGTTAGTGAAAAACTTAAAAGACTAAGTCGTAAGTTAAAAGAAATACAAAGATGTATCTCTATATCGAGTGACAGTGATAGTGACAGTTCTAATAGAAGCCATAGTTTACCGCATAGGAAGTACAAGCGGCCAAAAAACAGGATTTCAACTGATGAGTCACAATCGAGCGACTCTAGAATTTCTAGATCTCGTAGTCGCAGTCCTTTATTTGTTGAAACACAGCCAGGGACGGCCTCCGATATAATTGAAGGTAAATATACGCAATCGTTTTTAGATATATACTCGATTAGGACGTTGGGCTTAAAATCTGATTATGGTATCAGATTATAATTGAAGGTAAATATACTCAATCGTTTTTAGATATATACTCGATTAGGACGTTGGGCTTAAAATCTGATTATGATATCAGATATTTACTATGCATACTCTCGATTATGATATCGGGTTTAAAATCTGGTTATGATATCAGATATTTCGCATACACTCGATTATGATGTCGGGTTTAAAAATCTGATGACATCAGATATTTTTTATTATGCACACTCTCGATTATGACATTGAGGTTAAAAAATCTGATTATGATATCAGGTAGTTATTATGCATACTCTCGATTATGAAGTCGAACTGTAGTATGATTATGATGTTGCATAATTTCATCATATATAAATTTACTCCTCCAGAGTATAACATCGGTTATTAGACAGTGAAGTAACCTTAAAAAATTTACTTTCAGCAAGGGAAGAACGTGCCGATAACCAGGACGATACTCGCCCAACAGAGGAGCCTCTTAATGACGAAATACTAGCTTTGTTATGGGCGAAGGAAATATTCAAAAAACCATTTGGATCTCCACTTCAAAAAGATGTTGTTGCAAAATGGTCCAGGGTTATAAATGAAGGATTAAATAATGAAGAGAAGCAATCCTTGTTAGAAAAAACACCCTCCCCTTGAAAATTGCCCGTTCCTGTCAGCTCCAAAACTAAATGAAGTTGTGGCAGGAGCTTCCACTCAAGCAGTACTGCGAAGAGACGTAAGACTAAGCAATCTTCAAAACCAGCTGGGAGCAGGAATGACCGCTATAGGCAGGGCCATCTCAGCAATTATACCAAATGAAGAGGGGGGTAGACTACTGGCAATAGAGGCACTTGGGGACGCTTCCCGTCTTCTTTTGGACATTTTTAACCAAGAAACAAAGGCCCGTCAGGATTTAGTCGCCATAAACTTAAATAAAGACATAAAAGATGTGTTTGACAAGGTTCATGCCGACGAATGGCTTTTTGGAGCAAATCTGGAAGAAAAACTGAAAGCCTCCAAGGACCTAGCTCGTTCTTCCCTAGATTTAAAAATAAACAAACCCAAAAATACTATAAGACAAACACTCAGACAGTCTTTAAACAGGAGGAGTCCACCCCGAATTTCGTACAACCGGGGCCGTCAGGGTGGACAACAACGCGGTCAAAAATTCAATCGAGGCCCCCGTCAATACCAAAATCGCCGCAGTCAGGAGAAAATAGACAAGAAATATCGAAGCCGGCCCAATTAGAGGTAGGTAATCCTGCTGGTAGATTAAAACTTTTTTTGGAGTCTTGGAGGTCAATCACCTCAAATAAAACAGTTTTATCATGGATATCTGGTATTAGTATACCTTTAATTAAATACCCATATCAAAAAAGAGTTCCTAGAGAACAAAAATGGTCACACAAAGATGTAGCGGCCATCTCGCATTCTATTGATGATCTTTTATCCAAGGGAGCCATAAGTAGAGTTCGCCCGCATAAAAGACAATTTATTTCAAATATTTTCTTAACTCCAAAACCAGACGGTACTCGGAGATTAATTATCAATCTTAAATCTTTCAATAAATTCGTAGAAAATAGCCATTTTAAAATGGAAGATCATAAAACAGTATCAAAAATCATAAGACAAAATTGCTTTATGGCAACAATTGACCTAAAAGATGCCTACTTTTTAGTACCCATCTCAGTGCCACACAGAAAATTTTTAAGATTTAAATTTAGAGGTAATACCTACCAGTACAATTGCCTTCCTTTTGGGTTAAACTGTGCCCCTAGAATTTTTACAAAACTAATGAAACCGGTGCTAAAAACTCTCAGAGAAAAAGGACTTATTTCAGTGCTATATTTAGATGATTTTTTGTTATTAGGTAACAGTTACTTAGAGTGCCTTGATAATATATCAGAAACAACAAAACTTCTGCAAAACCTCGGTTTTATTATAAACTATAATAAAAGTATTATGATCCCCACTCAAAAAGGTAAATATTTAGGTTTTATTTACGATTCGGTAAATATGTCTATTTCTCTTCCGACAGAAAAACGCCGACGGATCATATCTCTAATAAAAGAAATATTAAAAAAGGGAAAATGCAAAATTAGAAAATTTGCTCGGCTTATTGGCACCATAGTTTCCGTTTGCCCCGCTATTAAATACGGATGGTTATACACCAAAAAAATTCGAAAAAGAAAAAATGCTTGCCTTAAAAAGGGCAAAAGGAAACTATAATGCAACTATGAAACTACCCAGAAACCTAACTGAGGACTTCCAGTGGTGGCTAAACAATATTTTAATAAAAAACAATTACATAAAAATGACCCATTTTGATTTAGAAATATTCTCCGATGCTTCCATTTCAGGTTGGGGCATCTGCTGCAATCAATATAAATCCCGGGGAGCCTGGTCAATAACAGAATCCCAAATGCATATAAATTACTTAGAATTGTTAGCTGCATTTTTCGGGCTCAAATGTTTTGCAAAAAAATCTGAAAGATGTAAATATTATCTGTAGGATTGATAACACCACTGCCATATCTTACATTAATAGAATGGGTAGTATAAAATACCATCATTTAAATAACCTAACTCGTAAAATATGGCAGTGGTGCGAAAAGAAGAAACATTTACATATTTGCCTCATACATTAGTTCGAAAAACAACACGACGGCGGATCTAGAATCACGTACAATAGATAATGAAACAGAATGGCAATTATCAGACGATGCATATAAAGAAATCGTTAACAAATTAGGGGTCCCCTCTATTGATCTCTTTGCAAATCGATTGAATACAAAGTGTGCCAAATTCGTATCATGGATGAGAGACCCAGAGAGTTTTGCAATAGACGCTTTTACACTCAACTGGGAAGACTTATTCTTCTATGCCTTCCCACCTTTCTGTTTAATTTTAAAAGTCTTACAAAAAATCATAACCGACAAAGCGAGGGGGAATTGTCGTAGTACCACTCTGGACCTCTCAACCATGGTACCCAATATTTACATCACTACTAGTAGGGGAAAAAATAGTATTAAAGCCTAAAAAGTTCTTGTTGTTTTCTCCTGACAGAATACCTCACCCTCTGAACAAAAAACTTACCCTGGTGGCAGGGATCTTATCTCACTAGCATTAATCAAAAAGAAAGTTCCTGACTCATCAGTTAATATTTGCCTGGCCTCAATAACAAATTCTACACTGAAGCAATATAACTCTGGCTTAAAGTTGTGGTGGAAATACTGCACAGAAAATAAAACAGATCTTTTCGAGGCACCAATTCCGGAAATACTAAAATTTTTAACACAGGAGTTTAACAGGGGAGCAGCGTATGGAACGTTAAATTCTCTTCGGTCCGCCATAGCCCAAATTTCCAGTTACGACATTGCCTCGGATAGCAGAATTAAAGATTTTTTAAAGGCGTGTATGGTCTACGCCCATGCCAACCCAAATATGATTTTACCTGGGACCCTGAAATTGTTCTCACCTATGCTCGAACTCTCGACAACAATAAACTCAATGAAATATCAGAAAAACTGTCCATACTATTAGCACTAGCCACTGGTCAAAGAATGCAAACATTGGCCAGTATAAAAATACAAAATATCACCATAAACCAAGACGATATAGTCATCAAAATTCCCAGTAGAATAAAAACTTCAGGTCTAAACAAGACCCAACCTATCTTATACTTGCCATTTTTTAAAGAAGATCCTGAAATTTGCGTTTCCAATACTTTGCTGGAATATTTGAAGAAAACTAATTCACTACGAAACCAACACATGCAAAACCTCTTCATAACCTACAAGAAACCTCACCATAATGCAACGTCCCAAACCATCAGCAGATGGGTAAAAAGTGTCCTGCATAAAAGTGGATTAGACACTTCGATATTTAGCAGTCACTCAACTCGACACGCGTCAACGTCTGCCGCGGCCAGAAAAGGAGTAAACATAGATAAAATCAGAACATGCGCAGGGTGGTCAAAAACATCCAGCGTGTTCGCCAAGTTTTACCAAAGACCAATTATAAATAAGTTTGAGTTTGCTAATGCAGTTTTTAATAAATAGATAAGTTTTGTAGCTTACTGTTAAGTTCTTAAATAAAACCATTCTTGTTGTATCATACTTTAAACAACTACATTATTATTTATTTATGAGACGAGGCTGGAATATAATTAAAAGATCAAACGAACTTACCTTACGTGAAGTTCGATCTTAATTATATGTAGGCCTCGTCGAAATAAATAAACTCCCACCCAAAGTGAATAAAATGATCCCTTACTCCCTGAAATACAACAAGAAAATCTTTGAAGAAATGAAGTTGGACCTACGGAGTGGATTCCAAGTAGAGGTGGGCGTTGCATTTTAAACTAGAGATGTGTGCGTTCGGTACCTCAGGAAGGTACTACATTATTATTTATTTATTTCGACGAGGCCTACATATAATTAAGATCGAACTTCACTTAAGGTAAGTTCGTTTGATCTTTTAATTATTGTGTATAAGAGACTCAAAGGCGTCACGAAACTCTGGTCAATTTTCAAATTGGCCATTAAAAGACGGTAGACTTATACTGGGCAAACGGAGTGAACTATCTCCCATATCGGGGTCATTTCTAGGCATAATACTGGGCAAACGGAGTGAACTATCTCCCATATCGGGGTCATTTCTAGGCATATGTTTACTGTCATTAGAATTTGAGTAATTATGTTTTCTAAAGAACATTTTAATATTGGCTGTAATATCAAAAAATCTTGTTTCAAAGGTTTCAAAATCCGTGTCATGTTGTGCATCGTCAGATTTGTTAATTATTTTTAAATGAAGGTCTTCGTATTTTATAAATAAGCCTTGATTGGTAACGAAGTATTCATCGAATTTGGATGTCATTGTAAGTGACTTCTTCGTTTTTTGATATTTGATCAAAACGATTAATTAGTCTTGTTAGTTTTGATTTTAAATGAGATCTTTGATTAATTAATGTTTTCAGTTCTTCTTCCATATATGGAAATTGAAGCTGGTTTTAAGGAAGGTTTTATGTAAAGGATTATATTTTAAGGATGCACACTTACTTGAATATTTTTTTAATCTTGGTTTGGCTTATAGATGCTTCTCTGGTTGATGCAAATTTTTTTTGCACTCGTTTCTTCAGTATCTTGATATTCTTGATGCACTTCTATGTTGCACTCATTTTCTTTCCAATATGGTTGATGCACTATTAACTATACACTTCAATGTTGTACTCGTTTCCTCTGCTCGTTTTTTTAATCCGGCTCGAAGGACCATGTATATTTTTGCGACTATTTATTTTAAACCACTTATTGTGGTTGTTTATTTTAAGTCACTTTTTTGTGCTGCCGCACCACATCTATTTAATTAGTATTGCTCGAAGGACCAGAAATAAACATATTTGTTCATTTAAAAATTATGTATTTAACACTATTTGGTATTTACAAAGTTTAACAGAGTAACAAACTGTAGCCCATAAAGGTTGCTTAGTGAATGTGTATCGTGTTGAATCTTAACTATGATTGATTTTGTTATATCTTACGTTGACTATTTATAGGAAACTAACCTAATTACGGTTATACAAAATACCTTGTCCTAAGAACTGAGGTAATACCTCACAATAACTTAAGACTAACAAACAGATTAGAATTCCCAAATTTAATGACGGTGTAAATCGGACTATAACAGATAGATAGGAAATCCCATTATAAAAGGGTCAAAGTTATAAATGAATACATAGTAGGTACATTCATTATTGGTACATTATGTTATCCTAGAATATTAAAAATAATCTGCTTATCTTAATATTAGATTTAAATGCAGATTTCAGATTTACAGAAACTAAAATTACTAACATATATACAATGAACAATTTATATTGAGGATTTGTGAGTTCAATAAACCAAATACTACAATCTTAACTTTATAATTCCATGTACTTATCACAAAGGTTCGGAGTGGTTGCTTAGACAATTCCAGTACTTGTAACAACCATAAAATATACTGAGTGAATCGAACAAATATATTGTAAATTTTGGTGTCTTGGGAAAATATTAGGGAGCTTCAGTTTTGAAATTTTTGTTTACTGCATAATATTTCATTATAATTTAATTCTAATCTATATAAATATGACTATCATGTACATTACTTATATTTGTCGTTCTAAGAATATATTATTAATAATTTCAGATTTTACCTGACAATCAGGTATCAGAGTAAAGGGATAATGTAATAACGAAGCCGACTCTAAACATCAAAAATATGTTATAAATAGGAAGATTTTTACAATAATAATTCTGTCGCTGTGCTGATGTTGTTTCATAAACATATCAAAATGGTTCTATGTGTTAACAACAGAAAACGTGACGAGAGTAATGAGGAAGAATTCAACTTATTTAGAGACAATATGTTCAAGAAATATAGAGTTAGTTATGTAGTAAATATCTTAAGTCCAAATAATTATCGAAAAGAAAATATTGATCTGAAGAGAAAGCTGCCAATATTTAAGACCAAAAAAAGAAGATAAATCAAGGAGTAACAAAGTTATTGTGCAAATTAGTGACCTAAAAACAAATGACGAGGTCAAATACTGCGACATAAATAAGCACAGTAAAAAGGATGAAAAGCTTAATAATTGGGACTACAGTAATAAAGAGGAATGTGATAAGCGAAAACTTCGTACACACATATCTTCTCGTATGCGTGCTAAAACTGAACTTAGAGCAGAATCAAAATTAATTAGATTAAGTTCGGTGTGAAAAATCTATTTACCTGTCTTTCAAAAATTAAGGATACTGAAGAAATTGAAGATATAATTGCAAAGAAGAATATTACTTGTTCAAATACTAATCAGGGAAGACAGGACATCGAAGACCTTAGACTAGCAATAAGTAGACTCTCATTATAACAGAATAATTATTTTTTTAACAATTCGCATCATTTTAAAAATAACATTCTACATGAAAATTAATAATAAAATTATAGTAAGCAACTTTTGTTTTCTTTGCATTATTTTTTAAGGTATATATACGTAGTGTTTAAATTCATATTTAAGTTTTTTTCATATTAAGTGAATTTAAGAAAATATGGCCGGCCCTCCGGTTGAATTTAGTGATATAAAAAACAATTGCCCATCATCGGACGAAAATTATACGTGTACATTTTATTTTTAAACGGTACCCCTGCATTTTTATCCATGCAATGTGTGATGAATATTTCGAAACCTAGCCCAATTTTTCGAAAACAAGGAATCAGCCAAAAATGAAAACTGAAATAACCATGGTACACAGAATTATTGCCATGAGTACTAAAGTAATTTGTTGCCATACAGACATCTGTTAAATTTAGCATACTCGGTGTAGGTTTTGTTTGTCAAAATTAGACTTTAGTAATTACAAAAAAAAATCGTTTTGATACCTAATTATGAAAACACGAAATTTGCAAATAAAAATATGCAATACCTAAAACTTTGCTTTTAGTAGACGTAACAGATCCAAAATTAATCTTTGATAATAATAATGAAATACCTCGTTTTAGTTACCAAAGTTTAGTATTTATACAACCAAAGTGCCTTTTGTCATGGATTAGAATCAAAGGTTTCGTCGTTTAGAATAAAAAAAGAAAAATAATCAGCCTTGTAGATCCCTTAGTTTGTACCTTAAGACGATTTGCATAAAATGGACCATTGTGGGAAGTCAACCCGCAATACAGGGATCCTGCACGGTATTTGGTGGTGGCTACAAGTCTTAAAGGGAAGGGAATAGTCCCAGCAACGTGTGTATCAAACGGTTTGCTTGTATCAAAATATGCGGATATATGGACATGAATATAATTGCTCAACGCCAGGACTATATATTTAACAAATTAGGAAAATGAAATTATTTATCAAATTAGACCTAGCTAACTATTTTCACCAGATCGAAGAGATATTGAAGGACATACTAAAATCCGAATTTTCTACAGATACGATTACGAATTTCGAAGAATGACTTTCAGACTAAAAAATGCACCTAATACTCTCAACGTCAATATCCCCAACGAATAGTGTCTTATCCTTCTTGTATTACAAACTTATACTTGCGCGTTATGCTTAAACGAATTTGTACAAGAATATAATAAAATTTAAAATACAGATACATTAGAATTTTTGCAAAAAGATGTTAACTACTTAGGACATGTGATTATATCAGAGGGGAAAACCTAAACCCGACAAAACCTCTGTATTAAAAAAAAATCTTATACCTAAAACTTGTAAGGAAATTAAATTCCTCCTTGAACTAGCTGGATATTACAGAAAATGTATAAAAGACTGCTATGCACGAAAGCCAATAAAAATATTTTTAAACCAAAATTCGTATAAAAAACTGTGTTTTAACTTTTATTTAAACATTTTTGAACAAATTTTGAACATGTAGAAGAGAAGCAAAATTCGAATTTTTCAACTTTTCTAGATATCTAGAAAACCAAATCAGATAATTAGGTTCTGTTAACCCAAGATCTCATCAAGAATATCTGGGAACCTTTCTCTAATTTAACCAATGGTGCAACTCGCAAGATAAGTGAGACCTCTATATTGAAAAAGTTAAAGCAGAACACCCTGTATAGTTTATGATACGACACAAAAATCGCTAAAAATATCAATATTTCAAGTCCGAGAAACTGTTCTCTTAAATGTAATATGCTGAATATATTTAAAATAATATACTGTAAATTTTGGTATCTTCGTGAAAATATTAGGGAGCTTCAGTTTTGAAATTTTTGTTTACTGCATAATATTTCATTATAATTTAATCCTAATCTACATAAATATGACTATTATGTACATTATTTATATTTGTCGTTCTAAGAATATATTATTAATAATTTAAGATTTTACCTGACAATCAGGTATAAGAGTAAAGGGATAATGTAATAACGCAGCCGACCCTAAACATCAAAAATATGTTATAAATAAGGAACATTTTATCAATAATATTCAGTCTCTTTGCCGAATTTGTTCCATAAACATATCAAAATGGTTCTATGTGTTAAAAGGCAACGTGACGAGAGTAATGAGGAAGAACTCAACTTATCTAGAGACAATGTTCAAGAAATATAGAGTTAGTTTTGAAGTAAATATCCTAAGTCCAAACAATCGTCGAAAAGAAAATAATGATCTTAACAGAAAGTTGCCAATATCTATGAACAGAAAAGAAGATAAATCAGGGAGTAACAAAGTTATTGTGCAAATTAGTGGCCTAAAAATAAATGACGAGGTCAAATACTGCGACATAAATGAACAGAGTGAAAAGGATGAAAGGGTTAATAACTGGGACTACAGTGATAAAGAAGAATGTGATAAGCGAAAACTTCGTACACACATATCTTCTCGTATGCGTGCTAAAACTGAACTTGAAGCAGAATCAAAATTAAGTAGATTAAGTTCAGTGAGAAAAAATCTATTTACCTCTCTTTCAGAAATAGAGGAAACTGAAGAAATTGAGGATACAGTTGCAAAGAATAATATTACATGTTCAAATACTAATCAAGGAAGACAGGACGTCGAAGAACTTAGTCTAGCGTTAAGTAGACTCATTATAATATAATAATTTTTAACAATTCGTCATGATTTAAAAAAAATAACATTGTACATGAAAATTAGTAATAAAATTATAGTAAGCAACTTTTGTTTTCTTTGCATTATTTTTTAAGACACATAGTGTTTAAATTTATAAATTTTATTTTTTTTAAAATAATAAAAAAAAAAGGGGGCGGGGGGGGGGGGTTTTTGGGTGAAAAAAAAAAAAAAACCCCCCGGGGGGGAAAAAAATTTATGGTAATTTTTTTTTTGAAAAAGGAACCCCCGCCTTTTTCTCCCCGCAAGGGGGGGGGGGTGTTCCCGAACCCGGCCCGGTTTTCTGAAAAAAAAGGAATCACAAAAATATGAAAACAGAAATAACTATGGTACACGGAACTATTGCCATGAGTACTAAAGTAATTTGTTGGAAGTCAGCCCACAACATACGGTATTTGGAGGTGGCTACCAGTCTCAATGGGAAGGGAATAGTCCCAGCAATGCGTGTAGTAAACGGTTTGCTTGTATCAAAATATGTGGACATGTGGACATGAATTTAATTCCTTAACACCCGGATTGTATACTTAACAAGTTAGGAATATGAAATTATTTTTCAAATTAGACTCAGCTAACTACTTTCACCAGATCGAAGGGATATTGAAGGACATACGAAAAACTGAATTTTCTACAGATACCATTACGAATTTCAAAGAATGACTTTCGGATTAAAAAATGCACCTGGTACTCTCAACGTCAATATTTACCTATGAATAGTGTCTTATCTTTTTTTTACTATAAAATTATATTTGCGCGTTATGCTTAGACGAAATTGTATAAGAATATAAAAATATTTCAAAAAATGAGCAAAAGTAATTTTAAAATACAGGTACAATAGAATTTTTGCAAAAAAAAACGTTAACTATTTAGAACATATGTGATTACATCAGACGGGAAAAACCTAAACCCGACAACATTTCTGTAGTAAAAAAAATTTTTATACCTAAAACTTGTAAGGAAATTAAATTCTTCCTTGAAATAGCTGGATATTATAGAAAATGTATAAAAGACTTTGCATGCATGAAAGCCAATAACAATATTTTTAGGCAAAAATTCATATAAAAAAATTGTGTTTTAACTTTTATTTAAAACATTTTTGCCAAAATTTTTACTTTCGGAAATATAGCCGATATTCCATATTTTTGACGGATGCTTTTCAATACAACACACTCATATTAGAAAATATCTTAAGTTGACAAAATTAATATCTCCCAAAAAACTCATACACCGCTGCTAAAAATTGGCTGCCACACCTATATACTTATATTTACCATGTATTAACTATCCATTTATCATGTTTTGTATTTTGTGTATATGTGTATATATTTATTTGTGTGTTATATGAATGATATAATTAAGTAATTTTAGTTAGATTTTATAAATTATAGGCAATAAAGAGTTTTAATTGGAATTGAACTTCCAAACCCCAAAACCAATGAAAGCTTTTTTGCAAAATATATTTTGATAAAACTGAACTCTAACTTCTTACCTGGTTCTTCAGATATCTCGAAAAAACTAAAAAACTCGTATTTTATTTTTCTCCCATATGTTTCTTATTTTAACAATTTGGTGCTTAAATGACATTTTTATATAGGAATATGTTACATCATTGTTGTATATTTTGCGACTGTTTATTTTAAACCACTTATTGTGGTTGTTTATTTTAAGTCACTTTTTCGTGCTGCTGCACCACATCTATTTAATTAGTATTGCTCGAAGGACCAGAAATAAACATACTTGTTTATTTCAAAATTATATATTTAACACTATTTGGTATTTACAAAGTTTAACAGAGTAGCAAAACTGTAGCCCATAAGGGTTGCTTAGTGAATGTGTATCGTGTTGAATCTTAACTATAATTGATTTTGTTATATCCTACGTTGGTTATTTATAGGAAACTAAACTAATTACGGTTATACAAAATATCTTGTCCTAAGAACTGAGGTAATACCTTACAATAACTTAAGACTAACAAACAGATTAGAATTCCCAAATTTAATGACGGTGTAAATCGGACTATTACAGATAGATAGGAAATCATATCATAAAAGGGTCAAAGTTATAAATGAATACATAGGTACATTCATTATTGGTACATTATGTTATCCTAGAAGATTAAAAATAATCTGCTTATCTTAATATTAGATTTAAATGCAGATTTCAGATTCACAGAAACTAAAATTACTAACATATATACAATGAACAATTTATATTGAGGATTTGTGAGTTCAATAAACCTAATACTACAATCTTAACTTTATAATTCCATATACTTATCAAAAAGGTTCGGAGTGGTTGCTTAGACAATTCAAGTACTTGTAACAACCATAAAATATACTGAGTGAATCGAACAATTGTAATCAGAAAAAAATTCTATTTCCTGACGAAAATTTAATATGGCTGCCATAAGACAAATTTAATTTGATAATGATTCTATGAGAACGAAACGATGTAATAGCTTTATTTTATAAAAGTCACACAAAACATGAAAAGTTGCTCTAAGAATGTTTTTTGCAGAAAAACGATGTGATGTTAAATCAGCAACATATAGGAGAGAAACAAAATACGAAAAATTTTCAATTTTTCCAGATATCTGAAAAACCAAATCAGATAATTAACTTCTGTTGACTCCAAGATCTCATCAAGAATATCAGGGAACTTTTCCCTAATTTAACAGATGTTGTAATTCGCAAGATATGTGAGACCTCTATATTGAGAAACTTAAAGCAGAACATCCTGTATTGTTTAGGATACGACACAAAAATTGCTCAAAATGCCAACATTTAAAGTTCGAGATACTGTTCCCTTAAATTTAATATGCTGAATATATTTTAAATAATATATTGTAAATTTTGGTGTCTTCGTGAAAATATTAGGGAGCTTCAGCTTTGAAATTTTTGTTTACTGCATAATATTTCATTATAATTTAATCCTAATCTATATAAATATGACTATCATGCACATTATTTATATTTATCGTTCTAAGAATATATTATTAATAATTTAAGATTTTACCTGACAATCAGGTATCAGAGTAAAGGGATAATGTAATAACGAATCCGCCCCTAAACATCAAAAATATGTTATAAATAGGAACATTTTTACAATAATATTCAGTCTCATTGCTGAAGTTGTTCCATAGACATATCAAAATGGTTCTATGTGTTAACAAGACAACGTGACGAGAATAATGAGGAAGAACTCAACTTATCTAGAAACAATATGTTCAAAATAGAGTTAGTTTTGAAGTAAATCTAAGTCCAAACAATTGTCGAAAAGAAAATAATGATCTTAAGGGAAAGCTGCCAATATCTAAGAACAAAAAAGAAGATAAATTAGGGACTAACAAAGTTATTGTGCAAATTAGTGGCCTGAAGATAAATGATGAGGTCAAATACTGCGACATAAATGAACACAGTGAAAAGGGAGAAAGGGTTAATAACTGGGACTACAATGATAAAGAAGAATGTGAAAAGCAAAAACTTCGTACACAAGTATCTTCTCGTATGCGTGCTAAAACTGAACTCGGAGCAGATTCAAAATTAAGTAGATTAAGTTCGGTGAGAAAAAATCTATTTACCTCTCTTTCAGAAATTGAGGAAACTGAAGAAATTGAATATACAGTTGCAAAGAAGAATATTGCATGTTCAAATACTGATCAAGGAAGACAGGACGTCGAAGAACGTAGACTAGCGTTAAGTAGACTCATTATAATATAATAATTAAATTTTAACAATTCATATGATTTTAAAAAATAACATTGTACATGAAAATTAGTAATAAAATTATAGTAAGCAACTTTTTGTTTTCTTTGCATTATTTTTAAAGGTATATAGTGTTTAAATTTATATTTAATTTTTTTTCATATTAAGTGAATTTAAGAGAATATGGCCGGGCCTTCCGATTGAATTTAGTGATATAAAAAACAATTGCCCATCGGATGAAAACTATATGTGTACATTTTATTTTTAAACGGAACTCCTGCATTTTTATCCATGCACTGTGAGATGACTATTTCGAAACCTAGCCCGATTTTTTGAAAACAAGGAATTAACCAAAATTGAAAACTGAAATAACCATGGTACATGGAACTATTTGCCATGAGTACTAAAATAATTTGTTGCCATACAGACATCTGTTAAATTTAGGAGACTTTTTTGTATGTTTCGTTTGTAAAAATTAGACTTTAGTAATTACAGAAAAAACAAAAACTGATATTGATACCTAATTACGAAAACTTGAAATTTGCAAATAAAAATCTGCAATACCTAAAATTTTGCTTTTAGTTGACGTAACAGATGCAAAACCAATCTTTCATTATAACAACGAAATACTTCGCTTTAATTACCAAAGTTTACTATTTACACAACCAAAGTGCCTTTAGTCATGAATTAGAATCAAAGGCTTCGTCGTTTAGAATAAAAAAAGAAAAAATAAGTAGCCCTGTAGGTCCCTTAGTTTGTACCTTAAAGCGATTTGCATTAAATGGACCATTGCGGGAAGTCAACCCGCAATACACAGATCCTGCACGGTATCTGAAGGTGGCTACAAGTCTCAATGGGAAGGGAATAGTCCCAGCAACGCGTGTATCAAACGGTTTGCTTGTATCGCCCGGACTATATACTTAAGTTAGAAAAATTAAATTATTTTTCAAATTAGACTTAGCTAACTATTTTCACCAGATCGAAGGGATATTGAAGGACATACCAAAATCCGAATTTTCTACAGATACCATTATGAATTTTAAAGAATGACTTTCGGATTAAAAATATGCACCTGATACTCTCAACGTCAATATCCCCTACGAATAGTGTCTTATCCTTCTTGTATTACAAAATTATATTTGCGCGTTATATTTAGACGAATTTGTACAAGAATATAAAAATAGATCAAGAAATGCGCAAAAGTAATTTTAAAATACAGATACATTAAAGCAAATAAAAATATTTTTAGACCAAAATATGTATAAAAATATTATGTTTTAACTTTTATTTTCGTAAAAATTTTTGCTTTCAGAAATATAACCGATATTTTATATTTTTGCTCAACTCTGTATTAAACAGAAAATTGTACACAAAATTTATTTTCGGAACTATAAACGATGTTTCATATTTTTGCCCAACTTTGTATAAACACAAAATTTTACACAAATATTCGCATTTCTCCGAGTTGACACATTTATTGGCCTTCATTTCCTTCGATACTGTGAATAGAATGACAAACAACTCGAGTAGTCTGTGCACATTTCTAAACCAAATATTTTCTTTTATCATTTTCACTTATATAGTTCTTTGTGAATAGAACTAAAGTGTCTATATCTATGTTGTTATTTGTAAAAAACAAAATTCTACAATAAATAAACCTATCAAACAGTATGTCTTTCACCATGATATTGAGATTAACATTTAACATTAATAAATTGTATTAACAAATTAACTGAAAAATCGTACATTACTTTCTTCATAATTACTTAAATAAATTGCTCCTAATCTGTATATAGGACTGTGTTGCGCTAACTATAGAAATTTAGAGTACATAATATATTAATAAAAGTAAATTGATACTAATAACTTTTGAAGAGATATGCTGAGTAACAAATCAATAAGTATAATTAAATGAACGTAAAGATAAATAATAAATTGATATATAAATGTCAGAAATTTATAAATGTATGAATATATAAATGACAGAAATTTCAAGACACATTCATAAAAAAAAATATGTGCATCATTCATTATGTAAATTTTTACTATTTCTCTAAATTTTCACAGTTCATTAATAATTTTTATATCAGCTGGTAATTTGTTATAATAAATTGAACCAAAGTAATCAATAAAATTTTGTTGTTTGGTTCTGTTGTATTTTGAGTTAGTATATTTTTGTTTAAAACTGATCTAGTAGTGTGTAAATGTGTGGAATGATTTAATTTGGATAAGTTTTGTTTAATAAACATGAAACATTCTAAGATATACAATTGCTTCAGATTTAGACATCCACCTTCTCTAAACAATTAGTCAATTTTTTTTCTTCCCTGAGTTAACTCCGAGGGCACTGCAGCCTCCTGGGCTTATTGTGCACTCCCTATTTTGCTTTATCTACCCATTCCAGTACTCCTGTGCCACTAATCAAATGGTACAGGTATGTGACTGGATGAGTTCTGATGGTTTCCGGGTTGGTTTGTGTTTGCCCGTATATATTGTACCTCCTACGCACGAGCTAATGCTTCGCATTCAAATATGGTCCGCGGTTTCTGGGTCTTTCCCACATAGTCTACAGTCTAGGTCACCATCATACATTCCCATTGTTTGCAGGTGCTTTTTAATAGCCATATGTCCTGTTAGAAGCGCTGTTACTGTTTTCAACTGAAACCTAGTCATTCTTAACAGTTCTTCAGTATGTTTGGAGCATGGGTCTTTGATTAGTGTTTTCCCATGTCGGTTGTCTGGAATGTTCCTCTGGTAATTGTTATGTTGCTTCTTGATCCAGTCTTTGATAATTCCCCTTGCTGAGCATTTGGGAATACCCAACACTGGTTCTGGTCCGAGAAATGGGCCAGCAGATCTTTGTCTAGCAAGGCCGTCTGCTTTTTCGTTGCCTGATATCCCAGAATGTCAGGGCACCCATAGTAATTTAACTCTGTTTCGTTCTCCCAGAGTTCTGAGCTCTTCATAACATTGCCATACCAGTCTTGATGACACTTTATATGAGGCTAGTGCCTTCAGTGCTGCCTGGCTGTCCGATACGATAAATATTTGTTGATTCTCGTACGTCTGCTTATGTTTTCATGTGTACATTGTAGTATCGTGCAGATTTCTGTCTGGAATACACAGGAGTTGTGTCCCAGTGAGAGGCTTATACTCTCCCTTGGTCTTTCTCCGTATATTCCTGTCCCAGCTCCTGTTTATATCCTAGACCCGTCTGTGTACCAGGTCAGTCTCTTGCGTAGAATGTCAGGAGCTCCTGTATGCCATTCCTCCCTCTCCTCCAATAATAATGTCGAAAGGTTTGTGGAACGTATATTTTGGTATCATGTAGTCTGATCTCATATTCAGTATATGATCTTCTACTATGTTTGCTATCCTCATATGTCCCGATCGTGTGCTATGCAGATTCGGGCCATTTAAGTTCTGCAGCCTGTAGGCCCCCATTCTGGCCTCCCCCTGAATCACTTTGATAAGTGGAGGAAGATTCAGATTCATGGTACTTGTTATTCCCAAGCAAGCCAGTCTCTGTATCCGTCTCAGGCTGTTGGTTGCCGCTGCTTGGGTTGTCTTAGGCCACCACACTAACGCAGCGTATGTAATTGTAGGTCTTATTACCTTGGTATAGAGCCAGTGCATCATACCAGGTCTGAGTCCCCACCGATTTCCATATGATCGTCTGCATATTGCCAATGTTGCTACCGATCTTTGTATGATCCTGTCTAGATGTTGGTTCCAGGTTAATTTGGAGTCTATAATAACACCAAGATATTTTACCTTTTACAATTAGTCAATAGAGTATGTTGATTTTTTTTTTAATTATATTTATTTTGTATAACTTTTACTGAATTTAAAGTATTTTTATAAGCACCTCCCCATAGGATTATGCTATTACCTTATAATAGATTCTACCAAAGAATTATATACAACTTAAATATTTTTTTTAGATAGAATGTTTTTAAGCTGGTAGAATTTATGTCAACTCTCTAACTTTGTTGGTAATATAACTAGTATCCCAACCACCTCAGGTCTTTATCCACCATTACCCCAAATTTTTTATTGAATCTATTGAATGTATTTTTTCACCACTGTCCTGAATAGTTACATCATTGAAATTGGGTAAATTCAGATCATATATAAAAAAGGCGATAAATTTAGTTTTAGTTACGTTTAGTGATAATAAGTTTTGATCAAGACAAGATTTAATTTTGCTCATATCTTGTGAAACAGAATTTCTAACATCATCCCAATTATTACCTTTACAGACAATTGTAGTATCATCTGCAAATGAAATGATGTGCCCTGATATATCAATTTACATAAATTATTAATAAAAATTAAAAACAATATCGGGACTAGAACTGTGCCCTGAGGTACTCCTACGGTTATAACTTTTTCACTACTAATTTTGTCACCTATTTTTATAAGCTGTTTTCTGTTCTCTAGGTAACTAGTAAAAACCTTAGTTCAGGTACATTTTGTGCCCGGTTGTTCAATCCACGGTTAATTTAACTATCACTTCTAAAGTCACTATTTCTTAAATTATGCACATATTTTGAAAGTGGTTTCAGTAACAAATATTGTACACATGTTTTAATTATTAAACATTTTTCTGAAAATGTTTTCTTAACCACACCACCACATCAAGGCATATAATATGTGTGGATTTATCCGTAGGCACTGTGCCGATTTTAAAGATATAAGTGGTATTTTAATATTGTATAGATCATTAATCGTTAGTAGTTTCAGTAATTTGGAAACCAAAAGACATGAATAACATACAGTGGCGGTAGTGGAAACGACAGCAAATAATAATTCAATCTTTTTTTTAATCTGAAATTAATATAAGAAAATGTAACTATTTCGATGTTACTATTGTTAAAGTGTATATTTTGAAATTTTTTCTGACCAAAAACGTTTCATTTGGCGCCCACGAAAAAAATGAGTTTGATCCTCGGTTTAGGACAAAAATCGTAAAATTTGGAGGTAGTTCTACCATTATGAAGAAGAAAAATCATTGGCGCTGGAAATTCCAGCATGACAATGATCTTAAGCATTCTGCTAGAAGAATAACTGCCTGGCTTCAAGATAATCATATGGAAGTTTTACAGTGGTCTTCTTATATCCCAGACCTTAATCCCATAGAAAATCTTTGGAGAATAGTTAAAAATCAAATAGTGTCGAAAACTTTTCAAAATTTTAACGAATTATTTGACGGCATGAGGCCAGCATGGGCATATTGCAGTAGATATATGTAAGCGTTTAATAGAGTCTATCCCTAGAAGATGTTTGAAAAGTCATTGAAGCTAATGGGTATCCAACTAAGTTTAATCATTAAATTTAGAGAAAATTTATTTGTTGTTAAAAAATTTATAATAATAATAGCCTAATTACGGTGATATACATATGATTGGCTTAGATTCACTAAAAAAACGAAGATTTATAAACGAGATAACTTTTTCTTTCAATATCATAAACAACATGTATAAAGTACCGGAATTAAGGAAATATTTTCCTCTATTGGTATCATCTTAAACCACAAAAAATCAAGAGCTAATGTATATCGAACATCATAACACAACATAAGGGCAACATTCAATGAAACATCGTTTACGCCAAAGTATAAATTATGTATCTAATGAATATTATAATGATATTGATATATTTAACATCATTTTATTATTAACATTATTTTATTTGCAGATTGGTACTTTTCTACTTAATTTCATACGAAAATTCTAATTAAAATAATGTAAAATCTTTAGTATATTTAGTTTTAAAAAAATTTTTTTAAGGTTAGTTAATATAATAATTTATATCAATTTTGTACTATTTGGGTTTGTTATGGGTTGAGTAAATAAATAAATAAATAAAAAAATAAATAAATAAATTACTGTAATGGTAGGTAGAGTTACGAGTCACGATGTCTGAATGTGTTGTAGGTGGCTGGTGGGCCTCAAACTTCAGCGGCGAGTTAAAAAAAAATGCCTTCCATTAATTACAAAGCTCTTGGAAAAGTGGGTTGAAATACAATACAAGTAAAAAGCACTTTAACAGCTCGAATTACCTCAAAATGGCTTGAAGCAGGAAAAAAAACTGCTTACAGGTGCAGTTTTATTACCATCAAATGGTTTTTTATTTCAGCTGAACATATTTTTATAATGGAAGTTAAGAGTTTAAATCAGAATACACAAATCATACAAAAAAGGGAATTTTTTAATTGTTTAAATTTTTTTCACATTTTATCCATTTTTACTGATAGACAAAACTCTGAGGTTTTTGATCATAATAATAAACTGTATATATTGTTACTTTCAAGATAGGGGATGATCCTGAAGTATATCTGATATCAATGTACTCAGTTAACCAATTTCTTAGATTTAAGTAGAGAATAAAATAAAATTCAAGAAAGCGATGATGTATAATTATTACTTCTCATATAAAACTGTGTCACATTTGAAATGGTTTATACACAAGCTTCTAGTGTAAAATTAAAATGTAAATTTTGCGGGTATTAGGTCTAGAAGCATTAATAAATAATTGAAAAAAAGATATGACCTACAACCTTTATGATCCTGGTATATCTTTTTTTTACATTAAATTGCATGTGTGATCGAAAAACATTTTAGTAGATGTCAAAGATACGGAGTAATAAATATTCAATTAAAATATCTAAAAATATCATCCTAAGAAACGTTGTTTCAATTTAATCAAAAAATGCCTCAAGAGGGTTTTTCTTCGTAACGATTTTACAGTTTGAAAAATAAAATATTAGTGTCTCACATGTTTCGCATGTCAGCAATAGGATGGACCTCGTTAGCTCTTTTTATATACAGTGTGTCCCTAGATTGAGTTCGCAATAGGTGAAATGGACCACAAATTTTAAACTTTTTTTTTACACATTTGGGGGTACATCCCTGCTCATCTGAAAAGTCAAACAAAAACTACTCTCTTGTTTGGTAAAGTACCTATTCTGTAAAAGATGTCAGTATAAGAAAAGTTAATTAGATTTAAAAGTCCGCATGTGCAAAATTTCAAGAAGATCCGCCTACTTTGATGATTTTGATTTTCTTCACTATATCTGCATTTTACATTAAAAAAATCATTAGTATGTCGATTTCGAAAGTATTTGATCTATCATGCACCCAAAAAAAATTTATATTGTTATTTAGGTATTCTTTCATTTTCATTTTAACGGAAAATATGTAGCGAACAAGATAAAAAAAAAGTAAAAAAAATTAGCGATCGTTAACTTTCTTCTCATGTCTGTCTTCGCACACCGATTACGTGTCCTGCGTGCAATGGCAACTCAGAGTGCGAAATTAAATTTAGTAATTGCAACGACAAAATAAATAAATATAAATATAAATCCTAAAGGTACCTAAATCGTATTATACATATACTTAATATTTAACAAAAATTATAAATAAAACTAAAGAGTGAGAGAATTTTGAACATTTTGCCCACGAAAATATGCAAATATTTTAATCATTCTGAGGCATTGCTAAAGGGCATAACTTTACCAATGGTCGGTTAAGAATACCCTGGATAGTACGAATAGTAGCTACGCGTACTATCCCGTCTACGCCCAAAAGAACTTCTAAAATTTGACCTACATGCCATCTCAAGGGAGGAGTAAGATTGTTTTTTATTAACACCAAGGTACCTGGTAGAATTGTGGTGGATGGATGTGACCACTTCGCTCTCTGATGGAGAGTATAAAGATATTCTGCATGCCAGCATAACCAAAAGTCTTGGTGCAGCCGTTGAAACAACTGCCAGCGAGTCAAACGGTTCACATTAATTTTGCACAAACCTGGGACAGAAAGTGAAGTTATTGGCTCTAACGTTAAAAAATGCCCTGAAGTTAAAATTGAGATTATTTGGATCAGAGCTTTTAGAACATAAAAAGGCGTGAATTAAGCACAGAATCAATCTGCGTTAAGATATCTCAAAAACGGTTAATTTTAGCGACTCCAGACAAGTATAACTTTTTCACTTAGAATTAGTAAATACATCATAGTTTCAATAAAAAATATCCGTACAGCTGTTCTGGAAAAAAAATAGATGTTTATCATTTAATGTATTGTAATTACGATTTCTCACTACAAAAACCTACCTTTACCGATTTGAAACTTGATCCATCAACTAGTTTTTGAGTTGGACCCTAAAAAATCATTAAAACAATATCTCATTAACTAGTCACATTTTACTGAAACGTGTTTGGTTAAATCTTCATATTTTAATCCAAAGAACCTCTAGTTACTCTATGGCCCATTATTTATCTCACCCTGTATATACATATTATTTTTGACAATATGAAAGCCTATAGCTGCAATTTCGATTTATTTCTTTGTCACAAATTAAAATACTTAATCAACTTTAATAGAACACTAGGTATATTATACAGACGATGTAAAATTATTATTCTCTTATATAATGCGAACGAATGTAAAGCCAAATGCAAAGCTGCAATATAAATTTTATTTTATCGACTACTTTGACTTACATTAAAACTTTTACATCTAATTTAAATATGCCTGTTTGATTTCCTATTTTAAGAAGTTTCGAGTTCACGAAGTTACTGCATAAGCAGTATCGGCATATTACTTCAAGTATACTTGTTAAAACTTTCCTCTACTCTGCAAATCCTTTTAGTCGTTTTAAATCTTTGTTATATTTGTTTTAACTGAAAATACTGCACGTAAACAGTTTGTTTGCTTGAAGTTTGCATTACTATCAGTAATATATGGACTATAGGTGAAGTAAGTTTTCTTCTTCGAATATTTGAAATTTACGTTAAAACTAATAATGTGCACGATTAGCATTTGAAAGAAAATTTCCAAAATAAAAAAGATGAACACTAGTTTTTTTAGTTTTTCTTTTCTTTTTATTTAATTAAGTAATAGTGAAGTTATTATAATTTATAACGTAAAGGTTTTGACGTTTATGTTTAAGCATGATATATATGAGTAGTGGTGAGAGGTATGTGAAACTTCTCATATGGTCTGAAATGCTACTATCCGATCGACATCATAGATGTCTCTGTGGCGGATAGCGACTTGCGAAGCAAGTACCGAGAGCGGCGACCTCTAGCCCAGGTGGACTAAACTACTGTTATTAAATATGATTTGAACGAAACAACTACTCAGCGGGCAAATACCCCGACCTGCATTGGATTATACCTTCAAATCATGATAGATCGGTAGCCAATATCATTTGTCAATTCCTAACCAGACATAGACCGGTTTCGAACTTATTAATTCTCCTCAGTATGCCATAGGTTATGGAACAGATAAATGATAGTGGCCAACCTGCTAGTCATATACTGACTACGGTAAATTGAGTAGTGGTGAGAGGTATGTGAAACTTCTATATGGTCCAAATGCTACTATCAGACCGACATCATAGATGTCTCTGTGGCGGATAGCGACTTGCGAAGCAAGTACCGAGAGCGGCGGTCGGATAGTAGCATTTGGACCGATCTATCATGATTTGAAGGTATAATCCAATGCAGGTCGGGGTATTTGCCCGCTGAGTAGTTGTTTCGTTCAAATCATAATAATGATATATATATGATTTAGAAATTAAATGTACTAAAAATGCGTCATCAAAGTTGAATTTTCAGCGTTGAACTTTCGCCGTTGAATTTTCAGTGTGCAACTTTCACCTACTGTGCAATTTTCACTGTACAGTTTTGAACTATATCCGAAAATTTTTTTCGAGGTCTCGATTATTGTGAAAATTATCCCGAGTCGAAGATGATTTTTATGTAACACTAGAGACTGAGAAAAAATTTTCGAATAATAATTCAAGCACGTGGGGGATTCGGTAAGAAAATTTCACATCTAAATAAAATTAAAAAGTAATGATAGTCTGACATTTTAATTCTAGTTACATGAAATAACAAAAAATAGATTAAGACTAGTCTAAATTATTATTTTTAATTAAATTTGAGTTCTTAAAGTTGGTGGAACGTTTATATTTTATCACATATAATATGTAGGTATTTTACACTAAATTTTTCAGTAGAGATGACAATAAGTATCTTAAACTGGCACACACGGCCATGACATAACATCACTAGTAATTGTGTTGTGAAAATAGGCGGTCGTTACGTCTTTTTTTACTTAGTTTGATTTTCCATGAATTCTACAAAATGTCTGGTAGAATAAAATACGATTTCCCAACTATAAAACAATTAAAAATATAATCAGAATAGTTCATTTTATTGTTTTTAATAAAATTAATCCCCTAACGGTGGTGGAATGTTTTTTTTTGCCAAATATTCTAAAGCGAATTAGTCAACTAGGATAACACCAGGCGAAAAATTGCCGCAAATTTTTATGGTTGCCATGGTAAAATTAAAGCCTCCGATTGGTTGTAAAATATAGGTGTGAAATTTTCACATATAATACCACTAAGTAGAGGTTAAATTACTTCCGAAAAATTTTTCGAGGTCATATCTATCTTGAAAATTTTCTTAAAATATTCATAACCGAGGAAAATATTTTTTAAATTTAACCTCCAGTGGTATGCGGTAAGAAAATTTCACATCAAGTTGCATTTAATTAAATAATGCCAGAATTTATTTTTATTTTCACAATATAACATAGAAGTCTTTGAATTAGGTACTTTCAATGTCATTTTTGAAAAAAGAATTTGTTAATTATAATAATTTTTAATGTAAAAGAAATAAATAATTGCATTAGGTATTTGTTCACTTCTGTTCAACAATGTTAAATTTACAAAGCAAATAAACACTGGTTAATTGTAATTATTAATCAAGTCATGCTTAAGATAAAAAAATTATTATGTCAAAAAATGTCCACTATGATTCTCTAAAGGACACCCTAGTACAATAAAATACCTGGGTTGTCATGGTGACATTAGGTTAGGTTAGGTTAGGTTTGTTGTGAGTGGGTCTCAGTAGACCCTCCACTGCGGCCATCAGCAGGCCTATTGTAGCTCACGCCTAATTATATTTCACCCAATAAGTTCAGTCTCTTAATGAAACTGATAACTTTATTGGGTGAGAATGTGTCTAGATCCTCTGGCAGCAGTTGCCCTTTGCCAAATATTGAGAATCGGATCCTCTCCACAGCGGGACAGGTGCATAAGATGTGGTCTGCCTTCTCATCATCCTCCAGGCATAGACGGCACTCGGCGTTTTCCGCTAGGCCGAGTTTATGCAGATGATAGTTTAGTCGGCAGTGCCCGGTATATAGGCCTGTTAGAGTTTTCAGGTTTATCCTGTTTAACTCTAAAAGTTTCTTAGCTCTCGATTTCAAAGGGTGACATTAGAGAAAACACACATTTTGTGGGTTAAAAAAACACAGGTGTGAAATTTTCATTATTATGTATAATACCATAATAATTATTACGCTTACCATTTCATATAATTTTCCAAATTTAATTTCTATAATTTATTTTACATTTATAATGCTGGTGACCACCAATTAAACTTCATCTAATACACTAGTAAACTCAACAAAATTCAAAACAATTAAGTGCAACAAAAGTACAAGAACCAAATAAATCAGAGATGTGTGGTACACAAAAAAAGTAATAAATTTTCTATTTGGATTTACGTTTAGTTGTCGAGATTTTAGATATGTGTGTGCTTGTACGTGTTACACATTATCGACATCCAACAATAAAGAATATTTGTGGTCAAAGAATTAGTCATTGGAATAAAAAAAATACGACCACATGGGAGCCATGAATGTTGATAATACTCAGAGTGAAAGTGTTATTTTATTTTTCAGTTATAAAACAGCAAAATGTGTCTGAAAGACAACAACCAAAAAAATTTTTACTAATCATTATTTTCTAACTTTCAAAAAAACTTATCATAGTTAAATAAAAGTACTCACCACCACAACAATCACTTCAAAATTTTTAAACATTCACAGACACGCGTTTCTGCATATTTCCGTCGTCAATGTGACTTTTTCAAACACCGAAAGTAACTGGGAATCTTAGTAATCCTAAATGGTTAATATCAATGGCTTCAGAGAACAGATAAATTAAAATTATATAAAGGAAAATCCTTGTGGGGTTGGAATAATTTAAAACAAATTAGGTATCCTTTTTGGTATTTTAACCCTGGGGGGATTTTCCATTATATAATTTGAATTGTTCTATTCTCTGAAGCCATTGATATTTATTATATTAGGAATACTAAGATTCCTAGTTACTATCAGAGCTTTGAAAAGTCACACTGACCAAGCAAAGATGCATAAACAGGTGTCTGTGAATGTTTTATATTTTGGAAGTGATTGTTGCATTGGTAGGTAATTTTGCTTTATTTATTATTAGTTTTACTGAACAGAACAGTTATAATTAAGAATAACATTATTGAGTCAGTCGTACTGAATACAACGTGCATATTATCTTTTTTACAATCCAATATTCAGCGTTTAATATATAGCCGAAATAGTAGTTATTAAAATAGATATATGTTATACTTATTTGTGATAAGTTTTTTTGTAAAAGTTAGAAAATAAAACTGGTAAAAATTTTTGTCGTTATTGTGTTTCCATTTCTGTCCTTATTTAATTAGAACTTTTACCAAGAAGGATATCTAATTTGTTTAAAAATATGTTTCATTCATTTGTAACGAAGTGATTTTTTGCAGACACTATTTTTCATTTATATTAATTTCAAATTAACAAAGCTACGTAAGCACACTCTACATTTAGTTATTATGGTACCGAGTATTTAAATCTACGAACTGGTCTGAAACAATTACATGAGTTGTATGGTGATAAATTACTTTAACCTTACATATTATTACAAATACTTTGCTATAAGTTAAAGGGACATAATAATACCATATCAGGTAATAAAATGCCCTATGTCATTTAATTTATTATTTATTATTGATAGTAGAAATGTTAAAACCGTTTTAAATAAATACTTTAATAATTAAATTAATAAAGCCGTGTGTGAGTGGTAAGTGCCTCTGGAGTCCCGGGTTCGATCTTCGGTCGAAGAGAAGGATTTTCTCTAAACCAAAAATTAATCCTAGCATACTCAAACATTGGATGTATACGCCTCTCCCACACAAGGTACTTTGAGGTACCTTCAGGGATCCAGGAGGTTGTTACCTACCGGTGGTGTTGGTGTTATCTCCCAGTAAATGTAATTTATTTCTGTTATTATTGTTAAGCAATCAAATGTTCCAACCCACTTCAGGACTGTAGGTATTTGTTTATGTTTCATATAAATCTCTTGGGTACGCCCTGTATATTTTAAATATTTGTTGATGTCGTCAGGTATTTAAATTTCCGAAATGTTATAAACAATTGTTTAACGAATAATAAATTAGTTCGTCATGCAAATATAATTATATCTAGGGAATTAATTAAGGAATAGAAATTATCCATTACCGTTTTGGGTCGAATCGTTATTTTTCGAGTAAGTAATACTTAGTTCATAAATTATATTAATTTTTAAATTGTACATTTAAATTGTCAGTTTTGGCTGAATGGACCTAGCCAAAAAAACAAAAGTCAGTCTATATTGAAAAAAGTGCTAGCCTGAAATACAAACAGAAACAAGTTATTTTTTGTAAGCATTCCTGAGTTGATGACTCGTATGGGTGTGAAACGCACAGAGTTTGACAAAAAACCTTCGCAGCAAATATTTTCCTGCAACTCGACTTGGTAAAAAGCGAATTTATTATTGAGGTAATAGACGCAAAATTGACTGGAAAAATACACTTCCATAGAAATGTACCAATTAGTCTTACTATATATTTAAATTTACGTAAATAATACAAATAAATCTTCCTCATACACTATTTTGCTTAAAAGTAAATTTTACCAAAACAGCAAGGAAACCACAACTAAAGAAATCTACCACGAATTTCTACTAAAGTCTAAATCAGTGATGCCAGATCTAGGGAATCTTTCCCTAGATTTGGGCTTTTGTTTCAAATAGGGAAATAGAATTTAGAGGATTTTATATAAAGAGGAAAAATACTCAAAATTCTCTTAAATTTTAAATGACCCGCTAAATTTCCTATTTCTATATTTGAAATAAAAACCTAAATCTAAAAAAATTCCCTCTATATGGCATCACTAGTCGAAATGGGTAGTATAATTAGGGAATATTTACCATTTTGGTGATTATAAATCGTCATAATGGTAGAATATCTTTACTAGGTAGATTTTGTTCAAAATCATACGTAATTTATACCTACATAACAACCTATTTGGTCGCCTTTATTGCGCTCGGCTCATTTAGAGTAATATTAGGTCGACAACGTCGATAAATAATTCTAACTAGCTTATCTACCTGATATCACTATTTAGTCAATTATCCTTTTTAGTTACATTTTCAAAGGTAGTTAACCTTAAGGTTACTTTGAGGTTTAATTAGCACAAGACGCTATATTTTCTTATCAGGTGTTGTTTAACCGATGAGGCATGTTTTTCTGTAACGCAATAATAAATTTTCACAACAATCAAATGTGTGCTGAATATAACACACGATATAATTGAAAACAATTTTCAAGAACAGTTTTCAGTAAATGTTTGGGTTGAAATTGTTGGGGATTTTTTTATTGGGCCCCATTTGTACCTCCTAGGCTTAGTGGTAACCAATACAGATAATGTATAGAGTATGTCCTACTCGATGTCCCAAGGGTTTCAAAAGTTAATAATGTTTTATGGGTACTGTTAGAATATTACACGTGCTGAATATGAATTAATTATTTTTAAAGCTGTGTAAGAAAAATTTTAAAAAGCTTAAAAAAAAACTTTATCTCCTTGTATCTCGAAAACCTAGACCTTAACGACATATGTTTATATGAACTTTCTTTCTAAAAATCAGACAAGGAATTAATGCTTAAAGTTTGTCCACGTGAGTAATTAACACCCGTATAAATTATTGCTTTTACTTTGTCTTTCCTTTTATCTTTATCTCTGGCTCGTTTAACTATTTCAGGTTTTTTTTAGGTTTTGAAAGTGTGTTAATTAAGTAATCATGGTTTTGTAATCCTGTTATTTTTGTGTTAGTGCCGTTTTCCAATTGTGTTTTAAAGGTTAATATTTTCGTTAACTTGAAAAAATATTGTCTGAAAAAATTTTTCTTTTTTCAATTATTTTGTTATCTACGGTTTTTAGATTTTCATGTATAAATTCTCTATTATGCTCCGCAATGGATTAATATTAATAAACTATGTGAGTGTTTCCATAAATTTGGTAGAAGTTACATTAATGTCCCTACTATATCTGAAAAATCAATATTACTTAAGAAACATTTTAGATCTGGCAATATTTTATGCTTGAAAAATATCGTCGGAAAGCAAATACAGAAGTTTTCAATATTCTTACCTCCTCTATTTTACTAAAATGGCTTTTTATTTTATTGCTCATTAAATTCTCTCGCCTTAATAAATCGATTTTCTGTTTTCAGTTTATTCTAAAATATACAGTGTGGGCCATTTTGGTGATACATATACTGGAATCTTGAAAACAATAAGATATAGAAAAACGGTTAAATGGGGAAAGTTTTAGACAATTTTCTTACCACCTAAAAGTTGCTGTTTAAAGTTGAATCAGCTATAACTTTTTCAATATTTTTTAAATCTATAAAAACATTCCCAAAGCAACTATTTTCGTAGAATTGAACTGTCTTGTCAGATTTTATTTTAACATTTCAATTATTATCAGGTTCGTTGTTCTTATGGGCGATATATTGAAATTTTCACTCATTAAAAAGAGCTCGATTTTAGATTTTCAAGGATGTATTACTTGTAGACAAAAATTGAGAAATTCTGTACTGTAACACCCACAGTAGTACCAACGAGCAAAAAATATATCTAGAAATAGGCCATATTATCTTACGTCCATTAATTTTACGAAGAATCGCACAGAGACTGCACCACCAAGATCTTTTGGAAGTAAATCGTCTAGTAAATCGAAACATTATAAAACTAACGAAGTAACTTTGTCAGATGAGTGATGGTCGTAGCCATCTATTGGGTAGAGTTGTCGTTCAAAAAACTGAGAGTTGTAGCCATCTATTGTGTAGGGTTGTCGCCCATATAAGTAATGGTCGTAGCCATCTATTAAGTTATGTTGCCGCCCAGTTGTGTAAGGGAGAAAGAAAGTCTTCTAAGAGAGGTTGTGATAGTTGTAGCAATATCAACCATAATTAAGGATTAAACAGGTTGAGGACACCCCTGTATACAGAATGGCCGAATGTAAAAGACAATTTCATTTTAATATTATATCATGCTAAATATTATAAAGTATTGATTTGATTTTGAACTGTTTTTATTTTATAAATTCTTCTTTTAATACCATAATTTGAACAAATCCTGTTTTCCGTTTCAAACAATTTGCAAACATTGTTTTTAAAGTTTTGCATAATTTATATTGTAATGATTGAATACACTACTGAATTCAAATTGTTAGGTTAATAGTTGGATGGTAATGATGAAATGCAGAGCATTCTAGATGTACTTTATTTAATGTATATGAAACTCTTTGCATAATATGCACATAAAACACATTCCATTGTAGTTGTTGCCTGTGTAATATTTCACTGAACTCTCAACAAGCACGCAAACTTAAAATACGGCAGTCATTAACTTAAATATGATATCAACGTTGAAATAATATAATGTTCTGATTCGGTAGAATTGGTTTATTGCATACCGTTTATTATATCTGTATTTTGTTAATGATAATTATACCTTTATAAAAAATTGTAAATACTAAAGAAATAAATGACAGAAATTAAAATTGCATTGATTACTGTGAAAATTAATGCTGTGAATTTTTCGTTATTGTTATTTATAATAGGACATGCTAAATCTAAACAACCACATACATATATGTTTTTATTTATACCACGATTACTTGATTCTACAAGGGCCAAAGTCTAAAAACTAGTTTTAGAAAATTTATTGTCTGGAAATTTAAAAAAATTCTTTTTAATAAAATCTGATACTTTATATTGTCTGAACGTCATTCTCTTAATTATTTTTCTTTTTGAATAAATAATTCTTAGGACAGGCTCAGAGTTTTTTGCAAATTGAAATAAATTATAGGAATGTCCCTTACTATTAAAAATAAATATGACCGCGCCTTAATGAGTAAAATCAGGGATTTCAAACATTTATTAGTTCAAATATTTACCATTTTTTTAAAAACATTGTATAATATATATAATATTGCTCTGTAGATTTTGGTACAACGTAGTTACCGATATTAAAAGAAGAATTGAACAAAATTAATATTGTATAATTTAAGTAATAACGGTTTTAATGTAAGTATCCATGGATATTACATAATCAAATATATGTGTCAAGTTTCACGATTGACATATTCTAAAAAAAAGATAAATAACTTTGAAAAAGGAAACAGATTCATTTTCCGAAACGCTATGGAATTATATTATTTTTGTGTCTCATATTAGTTGTCAAAAAACTCCCTCTGACTAATCTTTTGACGTAAAGTCACAAGCGCAAAGGTTTATTTTTCCAGTAATATACTGGGTAACTAACTATATTTTTTTAGATAACTAAGAATTATTCATATGGTAGTAAGTCCCAAAAAAGAAAAGGAAAAATTTAGAGAATGTCACAAATAACGTTCAGACAATATTTACTGTAATATTTCTATATTAATGTTTGTTTGAATTTTACAAATTTCAAGGTTTTAAAAATTTTTTGTTTTGCGAAAAAAGATATTCACAAATCCCTACCGCCTAAAAAAGAAATAATACCCCCAAGTTTATGATTTTTCCGTATTATACAACACAAAGAATGATGTATGAACAAAATTAATAAGTTTGTATTTATCACTATTGTAACTCAACAGCAAAAATCTCTTTGAACTATTAAGAAAATACTTTTAGTAACATTTGCCAAGTTAAAGGAAAACTCTTATTCCAAATTCTTCAAATTACAAAAGGAAAATTTCAAATTCTTGTCCCTTCTATTTTATTTGTAAACTTTCTATACGGATTGATGTAGATTGCTTTGTGATGCAATCAGAGGAGCTGCAAATAAATTTTAATTACACTTTCAAAGGTGGTCATGCATATTTCTTAATAATTTCGGAAACTCATAATTTAACATAATAGTAGAAGTGAAACAGATTTTCTTCAGCACTTAATAAATTTTGTTTAGTTGCTTGAATTTGCCAGATAAAAAATATAACAATTATATTTTCGAGCACAGAACATTTTGTATTACATTTTAAAACAGTTTTTTACAGTACGTAAAGTATAGGACCGCATACACCCCTTGGAATAATGCTTTTATTTTCTTTTACAACTTTAGTGAATGGAATTTAACGTAAGTTTTACTGAAACTTTTACTGCTCTAGTAAAACTTAAGTTTATATGCATGCTTTTATATATTTTATACACATATGTACGAGCTAGGAAAATAAAATTTATGTTTATCAATTTTGATGAGAACATTAACGTTGCACTTAGTTAAATTTTTATATCATAATATGCACATCTTTAATACAGTGTGATCAGGATCAGTGTGTAACAAAATTGTCAGCCGCGGCATGTAGAACTAAAAAATTAAATTATTATTATTATTATTATTTTTTTCGGTTTCCCGATGCCGGTCAGTCCTCCCGTGGCCTCCGACGCCTCACGGGAGTCGCGCCGGCGGATCAACTACAGCCACTCCCCACATCCCGCAGGGTTAGTGACTGTAGATACCAGAATCGTGTGCCCTAAGCAGATGGAGAGAACCCAGAATGACCGCCTTCTGCATTTGACCTGCCAGCCACTCGGCTGGTTTTTGGCAGGCCGGTATGATCTTCAGTTCCGAGAGCAGCGTAGGCTTTATCCCTCCGAGTACACCGATTATAAGGACGACCATCTTTACCGAGTAGCCTGGGTACAGCACTTGGAGCTCGTACCGGAGATCTCGATATTTAGTCCGTTTCTCCTCCTCCTTCAAGGTGATGTTTTTCTCCGCAGGTGCCGAGAACTCGATGACATACATCACCTTGAGTTGATGGTCGAGGAGGACTATGTCAGGCTTGTTGGCTTGGATTAGCCTGACAGTCGGGAACGAGTAGTTCCAGTAAATCCGGCATTTCTCGTTCTCGATAACGGACTCAATATCTCCGGGGACGTAAGGCAGCACTGGTGTCTGGTCTACTCCGTACGAGTGCCTTAGATGGTAGTATAGCACTCGTAACGCCGCGTTATGCCGGTGGATGTAGGCCGAAATCGCATATATAGGGCATGCAGATAGTAAGTGCATGAGCGATTCCGGCGCCTGATGGCAGGTCCTGCAGTTGATATCAGGAACCTCTACACGCCACACGCGGCTACGGTAGACCAAGGTGTTGATAACACCATCTTGACAGGCCATAATGAATCCCTCGGTCTCCGACTTAAGCCCTGCTGACCTTAGAAAGGCGAAGGTCAGCCTGGTCGATAAACTCAGTGTTTCGATGTTCTTATAGAAGACACCATGCTGGGGTTTATCGACGTGCTGCCGAAACAGTTTCTCCTGTTCGGCAGCTCTAATTCGGGTTTTCAGACGATTTGGCTGAAGTTCGGTGACTGACTCAACATCAGCACCTCGCCGGCCTCCTCGCCTGATGTCAAATGCGAGACCGAGTTCATCTGCGGCTCTTTTTGCTGCCTTGAACAATCCTGCTCCCACTCCTACAGTTTCGTGATGTTTTACGAACCACAAGAGGGGATCTGAGCTCCTGAGTATGTTACATGCCATACTCAGTACTACTCTGCCATGCGTACACTCCAGGCTCAAGAGTCCTCGGCCCCCCGTTGACGTGGGAGGTACACACGAGGAACGGACGATCTAGGATGAATACTTCTGTGAATATTCATCATCTTGCGGGTATCTCTGTCTAATTGGCGCAGCTCATCTACCCTCCACTTTACTACTCCGAAGGAGTAGAGCAGAATCGGAACGGCAAGCATATTAGTTGCAGACACCTTGTTCTTCCCCGAAAGTTCGGAAGACCAAATCTTTCGGAGGCGGTGTCTGTACTTGCCGCGGAGAGAATCCTTTATTTGTGTCACATCTTGGATGTGCCTTTGTTGCACACCCAGGTATGTATAGGTCTCTCCGGCATCCAGATGTCTTAGGATGCTTCCGTCTGCGAGCTGCGCATCATCAGAGAATTCCCCGCATCGTCCTCTCTTGAGGTGGACGACTGCACATTTGTCCAACCCGAACTCCATACCAATTGCCCGCGTATATTCTTCGACCACCCTAAGAGCGTTTTGTAGTTCACGCTCTCCGGAGGCATAAAGTTTAAGGTCATCCATATAAAATAGATGGGTGACCTTATGCCTCCGGTCGCTGGGTGGCCCACATTGATATCCGCGGGTTTGGCGGAGCCCAACAGACAACGGCAGCAGTGAGATGCAGAAGAGGAGAGGACTCAGGGAGTCACCCTGGAAAACTCCTCTCCTAAATGCCACCTGCTCTGTCGTGACCCGCTGTGCACCTGATGTTATGGTGAAGCGGGTCTTCCAGAGCGGCAGCAGCTGTTCTATGCATCTCACTAGTAGTGCTGGTACTGCAACACATTTGAGCAAGTACAACAATAGCTCATGTGATGTTGTATCAAATGCCTTGCGGTAATCAATCCAGGCCATCGATAGATTCCGCTTGTATTGCACAGAATCCTGTGTAATACAGCGGTCTATCAGCAGGCTGTCCTTGCAACCTGCCATGCCCTTCTTGGCACCACGCTGTTCGTGTATCTGCTGGAAGACCGGATCAACAGACCTCAGCGTCCTAGCATACAAGATACGTGTAAATATCTTGTAGCAGGAGTTAAGGCAAGTGATCGGCCTATAATTCCTCGGGTCGGAAAGATCCCCCTTTTGGGGATAAGCACAGTACGTCCCTCGACAAACCAGTCCGGAATCTGCTGCCCCTCGTTCAACCATGAGTTGAAAACTCGCGCCAGACGGCGGTGAGTGGAAGGAAATTTCTTCCACCACCAGTTGTTAATGCCGTCTGGGCCCGGGGCAGCGAAGTTCTTGGTACCAACAAGTGCTTGTTGGACTTCCTCCGTACTGATTGCCGGGCACACTTCTTCTGGCTCTTCAAGATGTCTGTGACACAGAGCCTCGAAGTGTGCAATTGCTGGAGTGTCGCTATTGAATGGACGCGTCGTTTCGTAGATTCCCTTCCAGAAGGTTTCGACATCTTCTACAGTCGGCGGATTCTCGACAACACGCTGTGGCTCTTGAAAGAGGCGGGATGGATTCGTACGGAACAAATTGTTTTGTTCCATACTCCTCACCCGCCTCTTCAATGTTTTCTTTATCGCCATGAGCGCTCGGATTCTATCTAGACAGTGCTGCTTGATGGTAAGCATCACTGTCAGATTTAGAGTATGGTGTTGACGTCTTAATCCGGCAGCTATGCGCCGGATCCTGGGAGTAAAAACTCTACCAGTCGTCTTATATTCCACCACACTCTGGATCCGAGAAGCGTGTTGTCTGGCCGACTGTATCTTGCCTTCGATTTTTTTGTACACGCCGCTTGGCTTTCTCGACCCCGTGATTGGTTGACCTCTCACGGGGGACGAGTTGCTTCGCGGCGTTGTACACGGCACAGTTGATTTGCCAGATGTCTACATCTTCCGGAATTTCCTCATCGATGACCGCGTCCATTCTAGCCAGGTCTTGTGGCTTTAGGTTAGCCCTGGTGTTAAGGCTAACCCTCGTCCTTAAGTCTACATCGGTGAACTGTAAAGGATGTTCCCCATCAGCTGGTAATTGCCGCGGTGGTACTGCGGCTGGCAGTTTTTCCAGCTGACGGGGTGCCCTTACGTAACCTGTCCTGAGCAGAAAGGATACTTGATCTCTCAGATGTTGTTGAGAGAAGGCGCGTTGCTCTGGGTGCATTTCGCACCAAAGTGCATGCAATCGCGCCATGTATCCCCCTTCGCTCAGGTTCGCTACTCTCGCGGCAGGTCAGCAAGTCATCCCGAAGTTCCCTCGTCCACTTAAAGCGTCCGTGTGCATTGCTGTTGTCGTCATTGGTGAGACTATCCGGTGAGGCCCCTCCACCTGTCCCTGACCCCCATCCGCTTGGGGTCGATCGTGAGGGGCCCTTCTTCTAAGGTTATAAGGAACCAGAAGTAGAAGGAGTACCAGGTGGTTAGCCTTGGTACCCCCCCGGCCGACATTAGTCAGGCAGAGTTACCTCTGCCTGTCCAGGGTGCACCAACGTGGGGGTTGCCGGTCCTTTGCACCATGTATCCCCTTCGCTCAGGTTCGCTACTCTCGCGGCAGGTCAGCAAGTCATCCTTTAGTTCCCTCGTTCACTTAAAGCGTCCATGTACAATAGCATTGTTGTCGTCGTTTGGACCGTCCGGTAAGGCCCCTCCCATCTGTCCTTGACCTCCATCCGGCTGAGGTCGATTGTGAGGGGCCCTTCTGAGGTTACATGGAACCATAGCAAAAAGAGTACCAGGGTAGTTAGCCCTGGTACTCCCGGCCGGCATTAGTCAGGCAGAGTTGCCTCTGCCTGTCCAGGGTGCACCAACGTGGAGGTTGCCGGTCCTTTGCACCCTTATTATTATTATTATTATTTTTTTTTTTCGGTTTCCCGATGCCGGTCAGTCCTCCCGTGGCCTCCGACGCCTCACGGGAGTCGCGCCGGCGCATCAACTACAGCCACTCCCCACATCCCGCAGGGTTAGTGACTGTAGATACCAGAATCATGTGCCCTAAGCAGACGGAGAGAACCCAGAATGACCGCCTTCTGCATTTGGCCTGCCAGCCACTCGGCTGATTTTTGGCAGGCCGGTATGATCTTCAGTTCCGAGAGCAGCGTAGGCTTTATCCCTCCGAGTACACCGATAATAAGGACGACCATTTTGACCGAGTAGCCTGGGTACAGCACTTGGAGCTCGTACCGGAGATCGCGATATTTGGTCCGTTTCTCCTCCTCCTTCAAGGTGATGTTTTTCTCCGCAGGTGCCGAGAACTCGATGACATACATCACCTTGAGTTGATGGTCGAGGAGGACTATGTCAGGCTTGTTGGCTTGGATTAGCCTGACAGTCGGGAACGAGTAGTTCCAGTAAATCCGGCATTTCTCGTTCTCGACAACGGACTCAATATCTCCGGGGACGTAAGGCAGCACTGGTGTCTGGTCTACCCCATACGAGTGCCTTAGATGGTAGTATAGCACTCGTAAAGCCGCGTTATGTCGGTGGATGTAGGCCGAAATCGCATATATAGGGCATGCAGATAGTAAGTGCATGAGCGATTCCGGCGCCTGATGGCAGGTCCTGCAGTTGATATCAGGAACCTCTACACGCCACTTTATAAAGGGGTGCAAAGGACCGGCAACCTCCACGGGGTGCATCCTGGACAAACAGAGACAAATTTGTCATATAGACTAAGGAATCTCTGTCTGACTAATGTCGGCCGTGGGATATCAGGGCTAACCACCTTGATACCCCAAATACTCTGGTTCCAACGACGCGCAGAGGAAGGGCTCCTTACGATAAACCGGATGGGGGTCAGAGACAGGTTGGTGGAGCCCCACTGGAAGGTCTAAATGATGACAACATACGCAATGAACATGGACGCTTTAAGTGGGCGAGGGAAGTAAGGGATGACTTGCTGACCTGCTACGACAGTAGCGAACATGAGCGCAGGGGATACATGGCGCGATTACATGATGCCTGATGTATCATGCATCCAGAACACCGCGCCTTCTCTTAGCAACATCTGAGAGATCAAGTATCCTTTTTGCTCAGGATAGGTTACAGAATGGCACCCTGCCAACTGGAAAAACTGCCAACGGCAGTCCCACTGCGACAATTAGATACTGAGGGGGAACATCTTGTTGAGTTCACCGATGTAGACTTAAGACCTAAAGCCACAAAACCTGGCTAGAATACACGCGGTCATCGATAAGGAACTTCCAGAAGATGCAGACATCTGGCATATCAACTGTGCCGTGTACAACGCCTCGAAGCAACTTGTCCCTCATAAGAGGTCCACTAACACTTTAAACGGGGTCGAGAAGGCTAAGTGGCATGTAAAAAAAATTGAAGGCCAAATACAGTCCTCCAGACAACGCGCCTTTCGTATCCAGAGTGTGGTGGAGTACACGACAAATGGTAGAATTTTTACTCCCAGAATTGACGCATAGCAGCCGGAATAAGACGTCAACACTACAGTCTAAATCTAACAGTGATGCTTACCATCAAGCAGCACTGCCTAGATAGGATCTGAGCGCTCATGGCTTTATAGAAAACGTTAAAGAGGCGGGTGAGGACTATGGAGTAAAACAATTTGTTCCATACGAAATCTTCCATCCTCTTTCAAGAGCCACAGCGTGTTGTCCATAATTCGCCGACTGTAAAAGATGTCGAAACCTTCTGGAAGGGAATCTACGAAACGCCTCGTCCATTCAATAGCGACACTCCAGCAATTGCACATTTTAAGGCTCTGTGCCACAGACATCTTGAAGAGCCAGAAGAAGTGTGCCCGGCAATCAGTGTGGAGGAAGTCGAACAAGAACTTGTTGGTATCAAGAACTTCGCCACCCCAGGTCCAGATGGCATTAACAACTGGTAGTGGAAGAAATTTGCTCATGGTTGAATGAGGGGCAGCAGATTCCGGACTGGTTCGTCGAGAGACGTACTGTGATTATCCCCATAAAGGGGGATCTTTCCGACCCGAAGAATTATAGGCCGACCACTTACCTCAACTCCTGCAACAAGATATTTACACGTTTCTTGTATGCTAGAACACTGAGGTCTGTTAATCTCGTCTTCCAGCAGAATCATGAAGAGCGTGATGCCAAGAAAGGCACGGCAGGTTGCCAAGGACAGCTTGCTGATAAAACGCTGTATTACACAAGATTCTGTGCAATACAAGCGGAATCTCTCGATGGCCTGGATTGATTACCGCAAGGCATTTGATACAATATCACGTGAGTTATTGTTACACTTGCTCAAATATCTTGCGGTACCAGCACTATTAGCGAGATGCATAGAATAACTGCTGCCACTCCACAGTGGTCCAAATTTAGTTGAGAACGGAACTAATATTTTTTTCCTTGAAATGTCTTAATAGCACTAAGAAATCATGGGAAAAATATGAAAAAAAAATCTTGGCTTACATGATATGGTTTTTAAAAGGGGTGGCATGTCGGGAGCACTAGGTTCCGTATGTCTGTAGGGTTTTTTGACTACGACCTTGTTTTAACCATTTATAATTATTATAATCATTCTGTATATTAAACGGAATGATTATGAAATAAAAATAACGAAAATGAATTGATAATATTTGGGAGCTTAGGGGTAGTTTTGAAGGGAAACACTACACTTTTTTAACATTTATTTCAAACAGGTCAACTTATCACTCAATTCAAACGTAGAATAACAAAAATAGGTCAATTAAGTAATTTCAGTCACTTTCACTGTCATCATCTGTTGATGATACATTAGTGGTTGTATCGGTTTCATCTGCTGAACCTTCTTCCATAACCGCTGCACAAAGCGGTTCAGTTTCCGGCTTAAGATCTGGTTCCTTTAACAGGCTTATAACCTCTGAACTAAAAGATGAGAGTTTCTTGTTCGGCAATTTTCTTGAAGATGATATTAATGGATCCGACGAAAGTAGTAACCTATTCAATAAATCTTCATTTGTAGTCACCCTCGAAAACTTTCTGGTATGAAACTGTCTAAGCTTTTTTAAATCTTTATTCCGAGATTCCTCAGACAGTTGCCCAATGGGTAATAGTGCAGTTCTTATTATTGCAGATCCGTGAAGGAGAATTTTATGAACTGACGCAGGCATGTAATACCATGGATACTTTTCCACGAACAGTCTGGCCGTTTGCACTGCATATTTGTCGAAAACCTCACAGTTAATCTCGTATCCACAAGATAATGCAGATAGTATAACGCCGAATCTTCTAATTATCTCTTCATGAATACCAGTTATGGAAGCCGATTGAGCTGGATCTTTAAAAAAACGTCTAGCTGTATTTCCGTCATTTGTACTTCCACTTCCACCAGGTTTCGGAATGTCTACTAATAACCCCATTTTTGTCCTGAAATCTTCTTTAATTTTTTTTTTCGCACTTCAACACTGGATTTATTTTCTCCTCGTATCTGCCACTTTTTTATCTCCAATCTGTATGATACATGTAAAAGACATTCAAAACATCAAATCCGTGCATGTAAAGTTGATCAACCAAATTGAAAAGATTGTTCGTCTGCCTGCTTTTGTAAAACTGCATCAGTGTTATTCATTTCAACAGGTTCTGCTTTACATAAATAGCAGATCTGAGCAGAAGATGTGTCAGTAAGGGCGTTACAAACCTTTCCGTTTATCATTGACATTATGCAAATATATCTAATGTCTCGGTTCTGAACTGTACAATTAGTTGGCTGAAGTTCTGCTATTTGAGCTTCAATGTGTTGCATTTCTGCCAAAGAAAGTTGTGTGGTTTCCTTTTGAAACTGGAAGCGAATCGGTCGACAATACCTTGTAGAGGATGGCCTAGGATTTTGCCATACAATTCGTTTTTCTTGATCTGCTTGCTGAGAATAAAGTTGAAGTGGTACCAAAGATGATAAAAATAAATCACCATCACTTAATCCCATCTCCTCATATCGTTGTTTATACCGTGAATGTCCAGTACTACCATCGCAACCCCATTTAACTAATAATACCAAATCCTTCGATTGTTCTTCAGTCAAACTTAAAATAACTGCTCCCTGTAATTGAAGTATACGATTTGCAGTGTGATCTAAAAGATCTTGAAGCCGAACTTCTGCCAAGGTTTCCGTAATAGTGAACGCTTCTTTCGGGGGTAGCATCTTCTCTTAGCTTCCAGAACTCTATGATAGGCGGGATAAATATCAGCGTTATGTTTTTTCCCCTCTTTTCTTAATAGTAAATACTGGTGCTTTGACAATTTTCCTTCGACAATAAGTGAAACTGCTTCATCTTCATTGTATGGTATAACATTTTTCCGTTCTCTAGTCTTGAGCCATGAAGATCTTATCTTTCCAGCACGAGTAGGAGTTGTGAACACAGCTTCTGAAATCAGTTTAGAAGCTGCCTGTTGACCCTTTTCTTTAAGACTTTTTTGGCAGCAAATGTAAGTTCCTCAGCTTCATATACTGCTTCTATATTTTCCACTCTCTTTCTTTTCGCTCTTTCTCCTATTTCTAAAAATGATTTCTTTGGACGACCAGTTGCTGTACTTGGTTGTGGCTCTGCAGAGGGCTCCTTTCTCTGAACCAAATCTGATTTTGCAAAAACAAATGCTCCATTTAACCAACTGTCATCCTTTTTAAAAATCGATCCACAGTATTCACGCAATTTTCAAATTTTTCAAAAACTTTACTGCAAAAACGACTACACTCCTTCTGAAGACGTCGTTGTTCGTCAATATTACCCTCTATTTCAAAGTATTGGACTAAATAATTGAGTAGATGCTTTGTTTGAATATTGCGGTTTTCTCTGGATTTCTGTCGTAAAATATCGAAAAGTTGTCTTCTCGTTAACATTTTCATAAAAGGACGAAATTTCCTAAAAATTAAAATATTAGTATTAACATTATTCGTAGCATTATTATTAAATAATTATTAATTATTTTAAGCCATATCACGTTTAATGTATGTATATAAAAATAATACATTCTCACAGAGACTCAAAATAAATTAAATATTTTTAAACTGGGGCAGTGGTGGTCCTCAAATATTTGATATGTTTTTACTGACACTTCAAGCTATTTTTTTATATATTTTTCGAGAGCGGGGACTCGCGGGGATTTTTCTGTAGGTCTACGTGAAGTTTAAAATTTACACTGATTTGAGTGAGAAACAATGCAGAAGTTAATGCTTGTGAAATAAATAAATTGCTTACCTGACTAACCTGTCCAATATATATTTCACCAAAATAGCACACAAAATATTAACTACCACCTCTGAACAAACTCGGGCTACTAAACAAACTTTTATTACATTAAAGCGCACTACATAAATGCTTGGGTTTACACAGGCGTACAAAGCAGGCAGATCGCCGTAATGACCTGAAATTCTAGGAAGGGATGGTCTGGGTATTTCCGCATGTGCAACAACCTTGAGATAATGGGACTTTTTCCGCTTTTAAACCAGATCGGAACCACTGCGCACTGTGCACTCTGGAAGATTCACTTCCCCATAACATCAGGTGCACAGCGGGTTACGACAAAGTATGTGGCATTTAGGATGGGAGTTTGCCAGGGTGACACCCTCACTCTTCTACTCTTTTGCATCTCACTGCTTCCGTTGTTCGTTGGGCTCCGTCAAACCCGCGGATATCAATGTGGACCACCCAGCAACCGGAGGCATAAGGTCACCCATCTATTTTATATGAACGACCCTAAACTTTATGCCTCTGGGCAATTGGTATGGAGTTCGAATTACCTTCCAAATTATTTAGCTATATAAAAAAAGTATGAACAATTTCCTGAATATTTAAAAACACAGAAATTAAATAAATATATTAAAAATCTTCAATATAACCCCCTTACAGTGATGCCAGATTTAGGGATTCTTTTCCACTGAAAATACCTAGGCGGGCTTTAAAAAAATCCCTAAATTTTTTTCTATTGGTATAAAGAGAAAAATACTAGACTTCCCTATAATTTTAAATGATCTGCTAAATTCACTAATTCTGTATTTAAATGACAAACCTAAATCTAGGGAAAAATTCCCTAGACCTGGCATCACTGCCTCCTTGGTTAGCCGTTTTGTACAAGTTGCAGCAGATCTTCAATATGGTTAACAGGAGATGCATGTACAATGCATTTTAGATCTATAGGTATAAATCCAATTGGTTCAGATCCGGCTACTGCGCAGGCCACGATATATTCAGGAATGCTCTTGCTATATGGATTAAGTGGACTAGCGCATCATCATGCATTTATCACATAATGATATACCTATGCTTGAAATATATATATTTATTTAAAATATCCATTCGACGTTACAAGTATCAACAACAAGATGAGGAAAAAAGTAGATAATAAAATGCACAGAAGAGAGACAGAAATATAAAAAAAAATAACAATAACAGGTACAGAATATTGAGTAAAACCATAAGAAAAACCAATAAAAGTAAAGTCCGCAAGTATTGAACCTTTCTCGAAGTGCCAAATAGTGGAAATTGTATATAAATAAAATCAAAGACAAAATGTTAAACGTTTTAAAATATTTTCTAACACAAACTAAATAACCGGAATTTCAGAATAGAGATGCATATTCCAATTTTGACCTCACAAAGGTGTTAAAAAGCAGCAAAATACGGAAATCTTTAGAATTTCTTATAATAAACCCCATGTTTCTATACCAAGACCGTACGAATTGCTCTATATGGTTTTTAAAGGTTAGTTCAACAAATGTGACACCGAGGACTTTGATAAATTCGGAACGGGTCAGAGCAATTTATATTTATAGAGGATTAGACTTTTTTTCTATTATAACGTTACATTTCACTACATTAATGGGAGGTTATTTGCATTACACCATTTTTTTATTGTAAGCAGTTTATTTTGTAACTTTTTACAGTCAAGTACTGATTTTATTGTAGCAAAAATCTTTGCATCATCGACGTACATTAAGATGTCAATATCAAGTCACTTGCCATATCCTTAACGAATAAAACGAACAGAAAGGGACTCAGGATGAAACCCTTAGGTACTCCTGAGATAACATGAATTTCAACAGGCTTGAAACCACAATATTCTACGTATTGAAACTTAAAAATGATAATAACAAAGAGGAGAGACCTGCAAATCAAAGTTTACGCATGATCAAGTCTGTCGAAAACTTTTAAAAAATCTAGAAACAATATGCAATAGATAATAGATGACTTTGGAGCTCATAAATTATAAAACGTAATGCTCTCAATGGTGGCTGGTGAAATTTAGGTTATGCCATCCTGCAAAAAATGATATGATTAATGTTTAGGAAAAAGTAATTTTTTAACCGATGCGTAAAATATTTGCAAAATATATTTTTTCAAAATCAGGAGGACATTTTTTTGACAGGTTCCAAATTTCTTGAAGAAATTTAGATTATTTAAAGAATTATGATTTTAGAAATTTTAATTCAATTCGTTGTATAAAATTCAAACGGTCATAACTTTACAGAAAAATCAATATTTTTAACATAACATAATATATTTATGTTTGTTACAGAACCTGTCGAAACTGTATAAAAACTTATGGGTAACATCATTTATTGCAACTTTATTTTTTCATAAATTTTAGTCGCATCTTTTTTGAACAATTTTTTCATTAGGTATTTATACATCTTAATTTAGGTTAATATTTATCATTTTCAGATCATTCCAATTTGATTGATGAAATTAGATCACATACAGTGTGTAATGTATTGGTGGTAATGAATACTACTCCAGCCTTTGTGTCACATCAACAGTTTCAATCCTCTTTAGGGAATAAATATAATTATGGTGTTTTATTGAAATCCTCTACCTAAAAGCATTAGATTTATCACTTAAATCCTTTAGAAAGCGATTTCGTTCAGTTCTGTAAAACCCATAAACAAGCAGATTTTAAACATATTACATGATTTTAGTTGAAATATGTGTTTCATAGGTGGAAAAATTATGCTCACTGACTGGTAACATTTTAAAACTGGTATATTTATACGAATTTTTACTCACCGAATAAATGTGTAAAACGTAACGAAACAAATAAATGATTTTACACATATTTCCATTAAATGAAATATCAGATTTAATTAAATATACGTTTCCGATTATTATTTTAAATGAGTTTTTCCAATTGCAAATGCATTTGTTACTAACTTCGCTCTATTTTTTGTACAGATTATTTTTATAAAGTGTGTTAACTATAATATAAGCATTTATTTACGTGGAATCCCGGGGCAATATACACTATACAGTCTGTTCCAAATTAGGGGTGTATTTATTTGTATCTCGGTTATTATTGGAAATAAAAAGAAGGTTAAATGGGAAACGATTTAAAGAATTTTATAACTAGAGGGAGCTTTGTAATGCAGCATACCGAATACAGCTATATGTACATGCGCCGAGAACTCCGCATATCAACAGGTTTCCACTCCAGCACTCAGTCAAACACAGGAGCTGCTGCGATACATATATGCATGCGAATGGAGATTTTCGCAAGCGTATAGAATGTCAAAAGTGAGTCGTTCTTTACTGGTTATCTTTATCCGAATCTTTTGAAATAGTGAACAATGTAAATATACTAGAAGTTACAATAACGAGTATAACTGACCACTATTCAGTCGCAAATCAACTTGCTTTTCCTGAAATAAAAAATAACATAAATTGTGAGTAAACAAAAACGTCTACAAAAATTGTGAAAATAAAGAAGAAGGATACTAAAAAGAAAAAGTTGGATAACTACAGGTTTTGTAAATTCTGTTAATCATAAAAATGCCCCATATGTCAAAATAAAAAATAACGAAACGATAGAAAATATTAATAACTTTAAGAGATATAGAAATAAATTAAATGAACTAATTAAAAATGCCAAAGTAAATTACTTTTAAACAAAAATCGATGAAAATAGAAATAATTCAGCTAGACTATGGCATTGTGTTAAAGAAATCACAGGTAACACAAAACATTCAGAAAAAAAAAAATACATAAAAGAATTAAGGACAGAATATGGGAATATAATCACAGATGCAAAGCATTTGTCTAACGCTTTCTGTAGCTATTTCACCAATATCACTAAGCAATTAGATCAAATAAAAGTAACACCTAACAGTACCTATTTTAATATACTTAATTCAATTTTTCTTTCTCAAACAAATGTAGAAGAAGTAGTCGAAACAATTTATCAATTAAAAAATCTTAAGGCTCCCGGGTTAAATGGTTTGAAATCTGAGACCCTTAAAAATATAGCTCCTGATACTTCAACCTTTTTAGCATATATTATAAATATGACATTTGATATTGGTAGTGTCCGTCATCCTTCAAAGTCGCTGTTATTAAGCCTTAGTACAAGAGTGGTGATAGGTTGGACGTGTCTAACTATCGTCCCATTTTTCTAATTTCAAATTTGGCTAAAGTTTTGAAAAAAATTAAAAAAATAATAAACCTAGAAAAATATAACATAATATTCAATGAACAGTATAGCTTCAGAGAAAAAATGTCAACTAGCGACACAATTGCTAACTTAATAAACCTGTAAATGACAAAAAGCCCTGTTTATGTATTTTTGTAGATTTGAAAAAAGCATTCGACACGGTTAGTCATGATCAACTTATCCGTCTATTAAAGGATATTGACTTCAGAGGAGCTCCATGTATGCTTATGCAAAACTAGCTTATAAATAGAAGACAATGTGTTAATATTAATAATATTCTAAGTAATTTTGAGAATATATAATATGGAGTCCTCAAGGAACTGTGTTGGAACCAATATTGTTCAATATCTATTTGAATGATTTATTTAATGTTAGAATGTGAGAGTGACAATAAGTTTTGCCTACAACACGGTAGTATTTTATGAAGATGAGTCATGGAACACACTTAAAGAGAAAACAGAACGTAATTTTAAAAATATAATTAACTGGTTTGATAGCAGATTATTAACAATAAATTTAAAAAAGACTTATTATGTTGCATTCACATCTTATAAAAAAATATCTTCCTACATTTAATAAACTCACCATTGATATAGACGCAACTCAAGGTAGGATGGTGGAGATTACATCAGTCGACCATATAAAATATTTAGGTATATTTATAGACAGCCACTTGAAATGGGATAGACATATTAAATACGTCGTTAAAAAAATAAGGGGGCTGTTACATAAATTCAAATGTGTTTCAAAAATTCTAAAAATTAACGAATTAAAAATTCTCTATTTTGCCTTAATTGAGAGTCACCTGACATATGAAATGATTGGATAGGGAGGTGCTACAAACAATTATATTGAACATTTACAAATTGCACAAAAGCATGTATTAAAAATAATATCTAAAAAACCCTTTACTTACCCAACAGAAAATTTATATAAAGAAACGGAAATATTTGACCTTCGTCAATTATTCTGTCAAATAATGTTAATAAGACAACATATAAATAAAAAAGAATTAATAAAAATTGAGCATTAGTATAATACGAGTCAAAAAATTCATTCCACTAAATTACCTAAAACTAACAAAACTATTGCACAAAGGTGTTTTAAATATTTAGGACCTAAATTGTATAATATTTTACCAGTAGAAATAAAATGCTTAAATTTATTTGCTCTATATAAAAACAATGTTAAAAAATGGATAAACAGTAAAAGTAGGCTGGATATACATGACATAATGGATATGAAGATTTTCGCCATTTTATTAAAAAAAAATCCTATATAATAAATAAAATTGACATGAAAACTAAATACTATGGAATGTTTAAATAGATAAAAAATATAGATGTATGTATGTGTGTTTGCGCATGTGCATGTACATGTGTATGTACATGCGAGATTATGCATGTATGTAATTATGTGATGTAAATTCATATATTTGTATACTTTATATAATTGTCTAAAGATACAGAGGTGACCAAAACTATACCTTAAAACTCAAGGCGTAGTATTTTTTTTTTTTGAAGTATGAGGCAGTCCCTATCTATCCTAATTTACATCTAAAATTGCCGTACATACATGTGCAAAGTTTGATTTTTGTGGGTTATCTAGTTTATTTGTGATAGCTTGTAGATACTATGTTCTTTTTATATTAATTTATATATTAATTTCTACAAATAAAATTATTATTATTATTATTATTATTACATTACAGACGTTAACAGATGACCCTGGTGTTCTTGTTGCCGAGAAATTTAACGATATTTTAAGAGTGCGTTATCAGCAACTTAAATCTTTAAATCTATGTTAATTTTTCTGTTACTAATGTTAAAAAACGAAAACAAATGGTTCATTCTAATACCACATAGATCTAATATATAAAATTACATGCAATACGGATGCGTATTTTTTTTTTATTAATAGTAAATACGATTTCACAAAGTGTCCCAACATTGTACTTATTGTCACCAGTCATCAAATTAGAAAGATACGGGAAGTAAGACCTTAGGTAATAACTTCTACTTTATAGTGAAAACAAACTTTAAACGCAAATATTTTCAAGTCAGAATTCTTGTAGTTGTAAATATTTTAAACATATATTTGAGTAAATACAATTTTCAGGATTTTTTTTAATTTTCATATTTATGAACAAATTTCACTACGATATTATAAGTTTCTTGAAAAAATTAATATACTATGTTCAGTGTCCCACTAGAAATGGCAAATCACTGTATATTTAATGGCTCTGAAGTCGCTGGAATAATATTGTTACGACAATAGACTGTGTAGAATGGATCCGGGTGTACCCTGAGATGGCGTTACTAGTATTAAAACGAATTAAATAGCCATGGAACTCTAGATTTATAAAGATAGAACATAAACTGTTCAAGAAGGGTCGGGAATGTTCAAGGAAGTTTTAGACCATACATGAATGGATATATAAGGCACAATATGGGCCCAGGAGCTCAGTCGTAATTTGGAATCGAACGAGTAAAGAAGAAATAAGTTGGAGACTAAAGTAGTGAATCTTAATTGTTTAATTGTGATTATAGTTAAGTCCTGCATTAAATTATTGTTGTTAATTATTAATTAGTTAATAAAGTAGTAGCACAGCCCAAGAGAAAAATAACGGCAAAAGCTGGAATGAAGCAATCCTTATGTGAAATTTTGCACAGAAGTAGATTTTTGGTTTTTGAAAGGTATAAAAAAATTTCTCAATGGTTACAACGTAAAATAAAATGGTGTCAAACTCCCAAATATTGTTTTTTTTTAGATAATTTTTAAAATACACAAAATACAAAAAAATCGTTGGAGTGAAAATTACAGAGCACACAAGAGCTACACAAAAAAAGTCCTTACAAAAAATTTCATACATGCAACCGTTTTCGTATACAAAAAAAAAAAATTAAATACTGAGTGTTAACGGGAGTTCTTGGGCATCAGTTGAGGGCTAATCTGTTAAAATTGCTGACAATATATTGGTGATCTTTAGCTATTTTGAGTTAATGAATACAAATTCGTAGGTTATTTTACCTAATATATGACCAGTTTTTAGTTATTAATCCTTTTACACATTTCTTCTTTTTCTTCTTCTTCTTATACTTCATCCATAATAGTTGGAAAATTAGTGCATCTTTCAATCTGACAGAAACCGCAAACAGAATTTCAATATAACTCAGCCTTTCTGCAACTGCAAATCTTCCCGCAACCTTTCTTACGTTTGCAGAAAATCATGCCCACAATGATTTGACGCCAACGGTTTTGTCATTTTAATAATTTTTTCAATATAGAATACAACGTGACGCCGCGTACACATATATTAATAAGAAAAACACACAGGCGTGACACTGCGCGCGCCAACTTGAGCGGCTGGGAGCAGCTGCTCCGAGTACGAATTCTTTATAAATTTTCGCCAAAGTTTTGTACCTGCTCATTTCATGTGTCGACCGCTGCACAAAATTTCACTATATATAATCGAAAGAATGAATATTCATCTCTCGTTTACTGTGATTCACAATTGCAAAACATTTGAGTATTCAAGACTGGAAATACATTATTTATAAAAAAAGTTTCGATTTAAGATACATGTAAATTCCTGTTGAATGAGAATTATAGTGAAAAAATTAACATTGCTGATTAAAAGTAGATGCCCTTAGCTTTAATTTGCATCTTTACTTTGTCATACTTTATATAAGGAAGTACAGTAATCGTGATTTTTTTCGACCTCGATTGATTTATACGTTTTGAACCCTCCTGAATCCATTCTGACTATTTTCCAAATGGTGTCTGTCGGTGCATGTGTATCTGTGTGTGTGTGTGTGTGTGTGTGTGCTTGCGTGCGTGCGTACGTGCGTGCGTACGTGCGTGCGAGCGCGGGCGTGTGCGCGTATGCGCGTGCACGCGTGCGTGCGTGCGTGCATGGGTGTGTATGTGTGTATCCGCGATAACTCAAAAAATACTAATGGAAGACTTCCCAAATTTGGCAGTTAAGATTGTCAACAACATTTTAGGTGACACATAAAATTTGCTGAATGTGGTACCACCAGAAGAGACATAATGAATGAGAGAAGAAAAAGGTACAATTTCGGGAAAAAAAATTAAAAATTTTGATTGCATTTCTGGACGAATATCGACGAATTATAATGAAAAAACATAACTTTATGGGAAAGAATCAGTCTGCATGTTTGTAGTATCGCGATAGCAACCACAGTTTTTGAGATAAAGCTTTAAAATTTGGTACACTTGTTCTAAAGGCCAAAGACAGTGGGAAATTTGGCGATGAGCAAGATTGGCCACTGGACCCAAACTTTTTTTGTATTTGACTACAAAAAAATATATTCTTGATGAAAGATTATAAATTATGTCTACTATATCAAGCGAATAAAATATATTTTTCAAGTACTTAAATAAAGCTCATGTAAACTGAAATTTTGTACGCATTTGACCTCATAAAATGAGGTTAGGATAAATCTGACAGTTTGACATTTGAAATATCTAATTTAGTTACATAAATGTCAATGTCAATAAGAAGAAATTATTAAAATATATGACAAATTATTATTGACAGTATCGAAGGACGCTGATAATTAATTATTAAAAAATTTTTTATGAAACATTTCAAGGTACGTTTTTAAAATTTAATTGAGGTAAGTGAAGAATTAAACAGAGTGATTTTTTTAGATCAGGATGATATATGCTGGTATAAGAAAGTTATATGCTGGCCACATCAGATATTTTTTCATGTGTCTATACTAATTTTTCATCATTTGAGAGTATTTTGAAATCAAAATTTTGTAAACTGTAAACTTTCACAAAAATTACAGCAAATGTAAAGTCAACTTATTTTTTTGTCCATGACATTTGCATATTTTTGACTACCGTGACATTTCAAAACCAAATGGACTTGTTACATTAAAATATGGATAATTTAATGAAGTAAACTCTAAAAATGACAAAAAAGTTTGATTTTGTTTTTAATGCAAAAAACAAATGCTACGTTTAAAATTTATATGATAATGAAAGCAGTATTCTTCCTCTTTAAAACTTTTTTCATTACGATCCGATCATTTCTTCAAAAGTTATTGTTAAAGTTTTGTACTGACACGTACGGAGAAAGGCTAATTTTAGCGGTCGCGCTTTGAATCGCGATCCCACAACTTTGATTCTTTTTTTTTACGTGAAAACGGTCGCATGCACGAAATTTTCTTTTAAGACATTTCTTATGTCGAATTTTGTGTTCTTTAATTGTTACCGCTACGATTTTTTCTGCATTTTGTGTTTTAAAAGTTATTTCCAAAAAAAACAAATTTTTGGAGTTTGACGTAATTTTGATTTATGCTGCAACCACGATAGCCTTCAGAACTTTTTTTATACTTTTATACTAGCAAAGATCCACAATTCCGTGAGTCACCGAAGAGTTTTATGCCGGTTCCTCACAAGAATGTAACAACAGATATAAATATATTAATTAATACCTAAGATCAGCAATAGAGTTAGTAATAAACTTAATAAAATGAGATATAGAACAATTTCAGTAAATAAAAATAATTTAGGTAAAATGTTAATAATAAAGACAAAACTAAAAAGTTGCAAAAAATATACGAGCTAAAATGTAGTGACTGCGATGCTTACATTGGACAAACTGGACGAAATATAAAAAAGCGATTCGAGGAACACAATAAATCTATTGTAAACAATGTATATAGCACGAGCATGTCAACACATTGCATAGAAAACAGTCATTTTACAGATTTAAATAATGTTAAATTACTCCATTCGGAAAAGAAAGAAACTGGATTTATTAGAACAATTAGTAATAAGTAAGGCTGTTCAAAATAATAAAAATTTAACTAATGAACAACAAAATTTTACCGGTCACCATATTTTAGATAAAATAATTTAGATTTAAAGAATAAAGTAATATCCAACTTACAAAAGCATATTTTACATTAGTTTTATAGTAGACACCAGATGTAGTTATATAAGCAATGAACACAAATTTTACTGTTCAGTATCACTGTACTCCTGACAAAGCCCTAAAAAAGCCGAAACACGTGAGTTTCTAATACAAGATTTTTGAAATATTAAAAAGCAAATTTCCTTGATATATTTAAATAAAAATAATATTCGTCGTTCTTGGTACTTCCAATCGTTCGCATGTCAACGTTTATAATTAAAGACAAAAAAAACTATTAATAAAATACAAAAATGTAATTCCCTATCACAAATTAATTTTTTCTTTTTCAAAAAATGTGTATGCAATATTTGGTCATCTTTTTTATGTTTATAAAACTTGATATGAATGTTTGAAAATGAGAGGATCTCTTTCGAAACGTCACAACAAAATAAAACATAAATTATGGTTTGTAATTTCTAATCAACCTTAAAACCCAAGAAAACGTTAAGAATTCTAATATAAAAAATAGTTTGATAAGATGCATAGTTTTAAATTTGCGTGTACATTTTTTTAACCGAATTTTCAATAAAAATTGTATTTTGATAGCGTGTTACTATTTTTTGAGCTATCGTCTTATATTTAACAGAAAACTTGGATTGGTAGTAATGTAGGCAAGCAGAGAAAAGAAATTACCAAAGTTTTTTAAATCATATATCTTTAAGTAGGTATTAGTTCCACGTTTGAATTATAGATTAAAATGAAAAAATTTGTGTCCTTGAAAAATATTTACAGATGAAAATTGTAGGAAACAGGATTATAGGTTAAAATAAAATGCTACCTTGCCTACGTTTCGTTTAATACACTTAAAGTTCTTCAGGGCTCAGTAGCCAATTAATGATAAAAATCTAAAATAAAAAAATTCTCTGTTTTGTATTTTTCATCATTAAATGGCTATTGAGCTCTGAAGGATTTAAGCATATTAAACGAAACGTAGGCAAAGTAACGTTTTACTTTAACCTATAGTCCTGTTTCTGAAAATTGTTCATCGGTATCAATTATATTCCATGACATTAGTCATTCAATATCAACAATAGCATAGACCATTATGATAGGATAGGATAAAAAGGTTTTTCTCTGGTGGCAAAAGATCACTAGCGACAGTATAAAATAATAGAACAGTTTTATAGAGGTCGTAGTTATTACGTCGCTATTTCTTCATCATGTAGAGATCACGTTAACGGTACATAACGAGATAAGCTTCAGGGACGACTCCATAATGTAACAGCTACTGAAAAATTGTTCCTCATTTTGGTCTCAGACATGTAATAAAACCGTTTCTATTACGTATCAACTAGTGACAAAACACTTCAAAGTTTCTGCGATAAGCACCGGTAGTTTTCAATGACTTAATATGATAGTTGGATAAATATTTACAATTTTATGTAAATTCTCAGATTTTTGTGCAGGTTCTAATGTGACGTTGAATAATGCAATCAGTATTAGTAAGTAGAATTATTGGATTCACAATTATATTTTTATTACAATACTTTTATCTATGAAGCTTTAACGGCATAGTTCACTAATTCAGCGATTTCATGAAATAATCCTTTGGATTATTTTCTGTAAACGTCATGAATTTTTAAGCGGATACCGAACGCTAAATATGTGTGAACAATTTTAATATTAGTAATAAATGTATTACGTTTTGCATTATTGATTTTTTTTAAATGAACAGTTTTATTTTTGCCTTATTCTTATTTATAACGATATGTATTAGAAATGTTATTGTCTAATTTTATAATACGAAAAACTAGGCTTATAAGAACTCATTGATATATAATATATAGTGTGTCCACGTTAAGGCGAACACAAGCCTATGAAATTTTTATTTTTTGACATAATCGGGTACCGATTATTGGTATGCTATCAGATTTTGGATTAAAAAATCGTTAATAATGTGGTTTTCAAATTTTGAGGATATAGAAAATCGTAGTAGTTCGTACCTAGAGGATGGCAACATGGTCAAAAAGTGCAGATTGTGATGCTCTTCACAACAACAAAAATTGTCTAACAAATTGTCGGCAACTGGACGATAGGTCAAATCATTTGCTACTTTACCTATGTTTCGTTTATTGTGTATAAACTTCCTCAGAGCTTAATAGCCAAATTGATTTTAATATGATTCTTTTTCATAACAGAACAAGTTTAATACAACCACAAGCATATAAATCCAATCGTTTTAAATGTTATGTGGACATTACCAATACGTTAAAATAACAAGCACTTAAAAAGTCAGTTCAAGGCCATATTGAGAATTCAAAACCTTGAACTGACTTTTTTGTTAAGTACTTGATATTTTAACATGTTGTGTAATGCCCATATAACACCAAATGGGTTTTCATTGTTATACGTACTGTGGTTGTATTAAATTTATTATGTTATGAAAAATAGTCATCTATATAAAAATTTCGCTATTGAGCTCTGAGGAAGTTTATGCACAATTAACGAAACATAGGCAAAGTAGCATTTTGGTTTGACCGCTCAAAGGGCTCAATTTTCACAATTTAAAAAAAGTCATTCGATTATCTCAAAAAATAAAGATTTCATAGGCTTGTGTACAGCGTAACACTATATATTTACCAGGTGTTGTACTTGGGGCCTTCAAGGCCTGTATTACATCTACTAAAAGATACCACAAAATATTTGTGTCAAGTGTCAAGCACATAAGGAATTATTTTCTATCACATGCTCAAAAACTAACATTTTCCATTTTTAAAATCGAGATTTTGCTTATTCGACATTTTATTTATCCTTAATGGACCTTTATAATAAATAATGATGAATTTAAAAGATAAGTAGCATACTCAATATTTGCAGTTATTAATACATTATAGTAAGCATATACAATTTTTAAACTATTGACCAAAGCCGTCACAGATTGTCTTAAAAAAGATTTAAATCTTAAATGTAGATTAGATAAATAACTATTATCTAACCCCGTTATGAAATGTCAAATCTTAAATGCATTTTTGACGTTACGAAACGTCACATTTTTCATAACTGTCAGTCTCATTATATAACTGAGTGATGTAATGAATTTTTACGTAACTGATTATTATTTCTTTCCTATTTTAAAGAGAGATTAGATAATATTTTGTACTTAACACGTTATGAAAAGTAATTTTATTTGACTCATGTAATTTGCAAATATTACATTCGTCAAATAAAATTAGTCTTTTCATAACTGGTTACGTAAATAACTATTATATCTATTATATTTATTTGCTGGTGTGTTTTTTGAAAACAATTTAAGAAGGTTATCGTATTTAATGTAAACATGTTTCAACCGTGGGAAGCCTCTACGTCTACATCTTATTGTGTTTGTGAAAATGGAAGTGATAGTGATTGCAGTGATAAAGAAAATCAAAGTTCATCAGTGTTTTCAGTAAGAAAAAATCAGTTACATTTGAACGAGCAAGCGAAACAAATTTTCTTTAATGTTTACAATAATCTTTTGAAGCGATGAGCTAATGACCCTAATTTGTATGATTTAGATGTACTAGGTGAAACAGCATCTATGACTAACTTTCCCCATCCCACAACACATAAACTGGTAAAAGAAGGTGCCCCCCAAGAAAACAACGATCCGACGCCAGTCAATCGAAAACTCTGGACCCATCGTTAACAAAACTTTTAACAACTTTAGTATACGATGTGTATCAGAAAAATTAAATCCCAACTATTGACGTGGTAGAGAAAACTAAAAGAAATGGATTGTCATCTAATATATACCTCAAGAACTTTAGGAACTTGGCTGAGCAATTGGATTTAAATATCAAACTACGGTGACTACGGTGACGAATAGTGGATTGGCGATATTTTAAATTGGTCTACAAAACAACAGTTGAACATATTGTGGAATTATTTTTGTAGAGGTATGTACTTATATTCTATTTCATACCTAGCACGTATTGCAATATTAAAATACGTATAACTCCAAAACGATGGTTCCTATCGAAATTTAGTATGAGCATCTTTTTTATGCAGTTTTACACTGTGCCCTTTATCGTTTTAAATGTTTTAAAAAAATATGACAAAACATTTATAGTGAAAATTCAGCCTCACCCCCCATGTAACTATCCTTACAAATCATGATATTTAGATAACAATTTGACCAAATATAACATTATGAAATTAATAAATGGTTCAAATTTAATTTTTGCAACTTAAGACTGACCCTCTTTCAGTGGCTGTAGTTCCCTTATAAACTGATGTAAGACATTTTTATATACAACACTCAACTTATTTTTTTTACTTCACCCCGTTGAAGGAAGGTACTTAATTATGGGATACCCTGTATAGTCACCAAAACACATGTATATCCGCTTCCACTTGTTTGCAAACTTCACTATTGAATCTCTTCTCTTCAGCTTGCACATAGAACTAATTATATCATCGCATAAGCATGTGTGTATCGACACATTTGCCTTTTAAAGAAAATTACCTGAAATCAATGAGATCATCCTAAATCTGTTCAACGTGATCTAAATCTTTTCTGGGAACTTAGATATTTTAAAAATGATTTAAATCACCCTAAAAAGATTTAAAGCAGTGAAAAGACTTAAATCTTTGTAACACGATCTTTAAAACCTTCTAAAACGATCTTAAGCCAATTTTTAAATCAAGGATATTAGATCAGATGCCAAAATTTAAGCTTTAAATCAAAGACCATTTGAGATAAAAGTATCTTAGATATAACGATTTAAGATCTAAAATTATTGACCTAGATCTTTTCAAAAAATTTGAATCTCAGGGCGCGTGACAGTTCTTTTATTACATTGTGAGAGGATTAATAATAAGATTTGTTGGTATACTTGTCGTAACGTCATGTGATCCTCCCTGCATGTGAATTAGTGTGTATGCATTTGAAATTATTATTTTATAAGTTGGTAACCTAGTTTTCGTTTGTGATGTCAAGCTTCATATCTTGTAAAATTACCCTCGAAACTATTTTCCTTTTTGTAATTTTCTTGGTTCAGCATATAAAAGCTGAAAATTGTATATAAAATGGGGCAGGGATTTATTAAAGTTAGTTCTGAAAATTTATCACAGGTAGACTCTTTTATGGCAGATGAGTTTTGCCTGCCGCTGAATTTAAATTTTGTAAATACCAAAGTGTAAAATGTAAAAAATTTGTGAAAGTTAAATTGTATATCTTTATTCACTTAAATCCCATTTTTTAAATATTTGTATTTATATATATTTGAAACATAAGATTTTTAACCTCATATAGACAAATCAAATCTTTTGCACTGAAGAGTCGCAAAGACCAACACAAATGCGCATATGCAGGGTAGTGACATCACAGTTTTGCAGCTGTTTTAACTGAAATGTTAATAACCAAACTGTGGTGATGTTTTTTTAGGTAAATAAGCTTGAAATATATCTTTTTCAGTTATTAACCAAGGTACAATAAAAATTAAAATAACAAGTATTTCAATAGAGGGTGAGATTAATTTACTAATATTAATAAATACTAAAGGTAATATCTAAATACAAGATACTAACGTCGTAAATTTCTCACTTCATTTAACTGAAATTTAAATAAAGTAGCCACACACACTTCTTGACGATTTATAAAACTTGTACAATACAAAGAAAAGTGATTAAGCTTTAATTGCGATTGCTCACTAGTAAAAGATGTTTACCAAACAAATGGAAATCTAAAAGTAAGTCACTACATATGCATAGGTCCATTTATTCAATTTACTTCCTTGTCTATATTCTTTTCATTTTCCAGATTTCAAGCCGATTGTTTCGTCTTGTAATATTTTCGTTGGGACCACTCTGTAACTCAAAAATAGTGCACTTTTAATAATAGGGAAAATATGGCAAATTAGCATTTTGTTTTGATGTTCTGTGGCAATCCGAAGTGCTCTCCAAAAACTCATCCTATATTCAATATCTCATCAAAGATAACAGTTTCATAATAGAAAATAGTTTATTTATTCAATTAGTTAATTTCGCTAAAAAATAAAAAAATCCAAAGCACTAATTTGATCACAAATGTCCATGTCGACTTCTCTTTAATAATTAAACACATTTTGCTTATCTGACGGAATTTCAGAACAAAGCTCTTACCCATCTATTTTTCTTTTCCGTTACATGCCAGCCTAGCGAAACGATTATAGAAGTGGTGATTAACAAGAGTAGGAGGTGTGACTGAGCTTGGCCATGTTAATTAAACCAATTTTGTGATGTAATGAGGCACGCTGACCTCGCACCCTTTGAACACATACCAGGGCGATGTTACTAAACTAGATGCTTGGAGTGCATCGGATGAAATATTATCCTCAACATAATTTAAAATTTTATAAAAGTTAATTGTACAAGGCGGGACTACAGGAATCATAATTTAATAATTCTAAGATCATTTTATATATATACAGAAATTTATTTAATTTGAAAAACAAATTAAGAAAATAAGTTTTTAATGACAAAAAATAATATCTCTCAGACGGTATTTATTAGAGTTTATGCACTGATACAGTCTAATCGTGAAATTTTGCTTTACCAGTTGCAGTAAGGCTTTATCGTCCCTTAATTGATTTTTTAATTCTTTCAGATTCTAAGGACTAGTCTCATACTTTTGTTCAAAATAATAAAATAAATAAATCTAGTGGGACAAATCTGGGGATCTCGTCGGCCATGTGATATCTCCAAACCTTGATATCAGATTTTCTCAAAACTCGGGTGTCCCGCAAGATTCGATTCTTGGTCCTGTTATGTTTGATATTGTTATCAACAATTTCTAGAAAAGAAATATAATATTTTATACTATCATTCTTATATGATTGTGCTAGTAGAAAAGTTTTTCGCATTTAAAGAATCAAAAACAACACTTCCAATCCATTTTATCACAGAAACTATTAAAGCAACTACACAGTCTAGAAACAAGAGCTGCATTGAATTAAATCACAGTGTTCTTAGTATCAGAAGCAAAAACAAAAAATTGAGATTGCAAAAATATTAACTCAACAAAAACGAAAATTTTCACAGTCAAGAAATGATTTCATCCTAGAGTGAGTAGCTGTTTTAATAGTTTCTATGATAAAACGTATTGGAAGTGTTGTTTTTGTTTCATTATATGCCTAAAACTTTCATACTATCACATTCAAAAACTGACACTATAAAATGTAATAGGTATTTATTATTATTATCGTGTTAGGTTTGAAAGAGTGCTTTTGTAATACTCAATAATTATTTTATAATTTTTTTCTTGAAATGCATAAATATGAAGCGATAATATGTCAGAACTCTTGAAATGTTATTACAATATCGCCACTGAGTTGGATATGAATTTGAGGAGCTTCTGTGCAAAAGTAAACAAATCCACTTAATTTTGTACAAAGAGAGATTTGTAGCCCCTACTGTGGAATGGAACATAATTTATTTTTCCTTATAAAAAGAAAGATAAGGAATTACTTCATTAATTTTTGCCAAAGTATTACATGAATTATTTGCACATCTGATATGGATTTGTTTTCATTTGCTTGAAAGACAAGGGTTTGTACTATTTTGCTTGACTAGGTTTATGGATTTGTTCTCTCTTAACGGATGAATTACCCGAATTTCAAACACCGAATAACAGTTGACGCAATACGATGAAACACGATATACATGTTTATCGTTATCTAGGAATATTCACAAAAATCGCATAACAATTTGCTGCAATGGAACCACATAAGGAAAAATACCACAAACATTATTTACACCACTACATACAAGATGGCTCAATATCTAAAAGACATAAAATTTATTCGGTGGGCCTGTAGTAACTCAGGATTTATTTCTTTTTGCATGATTAATATGGTCGCGCGCATATCTATTACAGGGCAGGAGTCGGTTCTTGCGCCAAAATTATATAACATATACGTGTCCGACTTTCCGCAGTTTCCGAAAACCAAGCTTGCCATGTATGCTGACGATACCGCCATATACTCACACAGTCACCATTCTCAGTCCGCTGGGCAGCTGATAAAGGCGCACATGGTACGGGCGTCGGAGTACTACACCAAGTGGAAGGTGAAGGTGTACGTCGCTAAGTCGGGCTATTGTTTTCACTAGAAAATGAATAGATAATAAAATAATTACACCTGTTTCGATGGGGGGAAGCTAAATTGAAACGAAACAAGACGTACAAAATTTAGGCGTAACTTTGGATAAAGGACTTTATTTTGGAAAACACGTTAACGAGACGATATGTATAGTATTTTCCCTGATGGCGGGGAATAGCAGACTAAACAGGGATAATAAAAAATTAATTTACACGATGATAGTAAAATCGGCCTTAGTATATACTGTGCCGGACTAGTGTTCTGCGAGCGCGACGACGTTACACAAATTGCAGGTACTAGAAAATAAATTTCTTCCCCTCATCAGTAACTCAACAAGATATACCCCCATAAGGGGAATTACGACAACTTTGCAACGACATTGTACTCATAGTGCATTAAATCAGAGATACTTCACAAAGATTTTACGAATTTAAACTCTCTGATTGTCCACTAACCGCCAACAGTACACAAATAAGGAAGTATAACGCGCCATTTCGAATAAAACATAAATTACCGTATCAAACGTAACCATTTTTTGGACCACGCTCTTCTCATAAAATGAGAGGGCACTCCCACATTATAAAAGGGTACCAAAATCAAAACTTTTCTCACTTCTTTTCTTTTTGTTCGTTTTTGTCATAAAAATTTCCCACAAAATTTATTCCAAATTATAAGCTAACCATATATATTGCATCATATTATTATATACATAAAATATCATTAAATACCCAAAAAAAAGTGGAGTTGGACATTCCCTCTTCCCAATTCAGTATTGTATAAAGGCGAGCTTTTTACTGTAACAGTTTGGCTCGTCGAAGCATCGTCAAAATTCAAAATTATTATACACAAATTTATACAATTTTCTATATTCTTCTTGTATTGTTTTAAAGTTTTATATCAACGGCGCGTGTTTTTGCATGCGTCTTTGATTTCTCGTTTTTGGCGTTATTATATAATTTAAAAATGTTTTCCCAGGTGCTGTATTTGTTGTTAATGTTTTAATTTTAAGCCTGGACCGGTCCCGCTCCGCCCGACCTAACAAATGCCCCGTCGCCACCTTATGCGGGGATGCTAGGTTGGTAATGGCTCGGATGTCCGGCGAGGGCCACATGTATTGTTCCCTTTAATTTTTAATAAAATTGTTTTGATTTTGAATTTGTTACAGGGATTTGTTGCTTTTTCTGCACTTAACAGGCCCAATGACCGAGAAGAAATAATTCATGAATTTGTTGCTCTTTGGTTGAAAATTAAAACTTGAACATCTTGTTAAACAAGGAATCTTTTATTTTTTTGCTAAAACTTCGAACGGAATATTAGAGAGACGACCAATCACTACCTGATGCAATGATCAGCTCGTTTTAAGATAAAAACGGATTTGTTCACTTTTGCGTGAAAGTGCCTCATTTTCGCTACTACGCGGATCTAAAGATATTTTGGAAGGTGATTGCGTCAAATTGCAGGAAAGTCTAGATGTTATAAATGTAGGGTTATTTAAAAATAATCATCTATCTTTTAATGCCAGTAAATGTAATGTAATGTCGCATAGCTGTAAAAATAATTTGCTTACTATGTGATTACACTCTCGAATGGATCCAACTTAAATCGATCGGCTTTAATAAAAGATATTTGTGTTACTTGTCATCTCAAACTTTTTTCTTTTTTTCTTTATTTGATGTGATAGGTCTGAGTAAAACTTTCTCTGTATGTCGGCTGCCAAATCTGACGAAATTACTTTGTAGTCTTCTAAATTTTTGTCGGGTCATTGGTGGCAATTCAGGTACGTTTCATTAAATGTTCTCCATGTTGTGCTAATTACTTTCTTGCACTGTTCATGAATGTTAAATAAAGTGAAAATATCGGAATTTGAGTAATTATTTGCCATTTTCTTAATAAGACAGCAACGAATGCACTTTGAAATACCAAACACAAATTATGCGTATTATCTGTCACAATTTTTGTAGAATATTTTGTTTTGTCAACAATTTTGTTATTAAGTCAAAGCCTACCTACTAAAAGACCCATGCTTTCTACAGTTTTAATCGATAATATAAAAGAACTCAAATATCTAAAAAACTATACATTTTGGGTATACCATATATGGTTAGAAGCGCATTTTTTTCTCCATTGACTGGTGTATTTAAATGGGTAGCATGCTATAAAAAATGACTTTTTGGCATTTTTGTGTACTTGACAAATGACGTTATCTAATATCTTTGCTGTAGGAAAATTGGATTTTTTTTTCACGATAGGTTACCTCAAAACGTGCATACAAATTTCAGCATCTTACTGTTAACCGTTAATGAGATATTAATTTTTATGTTATGTACCTTTTCTGCTAAAATTAGGGAAAAAAATTATCTCGAAAAATATTAATTTCAGGCATAGGGAACCTTTAACAAAACAACCTGAGAATCTTACGTAGAATCCAAAAAAACATTAAAAATATTCTATTTAAAATAACGAAGCTGAGATCAACTTCCGGTATACCCAGAGATGCCACAATTTTGAAAAATATTTTCATTAAATAGATTCTGGCCGTTTATGCCCACAGCCAAATTTTCAGATCAATATGTTTTTTCTTTCTCAAGATACTTCTAACGGCCTGTAAAAAAAATCACCCTGTAGACTTTTCCAAAACTTTTGATGAATTAGACTACGGTATTTTACCTCAAAAACTTCAAAACGTAAGCTTATTCTCTCCTTTGCTAGAATTATTTAAATCTTATTTATCTGAAAGGAAACAATATGTGAAATACTATGTATTCATTTCTAATTAGATTTATGCTTCATCTGGGGTTCTATTCTTGGGCCACTTCTCTTTGTACTGAACATTGTAATAAATCTTAATACATATTATTTGTTATACGCTGATAACGTAATAATTTTGTACTCTGTTAAGAACATATCGGATAATAAGTATAAACCTGCAAAATAAACTGATTAAAATAAAACACTGGTGTATTTTAAATAATCTTCCCTGAACGTTGCAAAGTGCAAGGCTATAACCTTTTTCAGAAAAATATTATCCATTTGTTACAATTATTATAAATTAGATGTTATCTTAAATCGGCCGATTCAAAGATCTAGGAGTCATATGTGACAGTAAATTATCTTTTAATTCCTAGGCAAAAGAATCTGTTAAAACCTTTTATAAACGCTTAGGCTTTGTAGTTAGGAATTCTCAGGGTCTTACTCATACTAACGTACTAATGTTACTTTTCAATGCACTTACTAAGTCGAAGGTGGAGTGTGCTGATATAGTGTAACGGTCCATTTTTATAATTATATAATTAACTTGCGTCTCATTTAATGCTAATTGCATAAATTGGTTTGAGGTCAACCTTAAAAATTCTAGAACCGATTTAAATAAATTGTAAATCCTAGATATAATCCAAGCGACCACTGGACCTTTAGTGCACCAGCGAGAACACCGCGGTGTGTGGGGACAAAGGGGAATGCAGGTACTAGGACGGTTAGGTTTTTGAAGGCAGACGCTGGGCCCACGGCGAGGTGTGTACCTGATTGTTGGCTGCTGTTGTAATTTTTATGTTACCTATACCTTTACGCTGCGTTGAGAGATTGCTGAGCGTCGATCACGACTAGGCCTGCGCTTCCAAGCAGTGATTGTGTGTACGTTGCGGGCACTACGTTTGAGATTTTGTCTGGCTGAGAGTTATGGTTAAGAAGTTACGAAGTATGTAACCTAAGAAAGATATGTAAGCTGGTAAGGTTATCTTCCTTCTAATTATTGTTCAAATAGATACCTATTAAGTAATAAACAGCCGGCTTCCGCTTTGAGGGAGAGCTAAAAAGTTGAAAAATAAAGTTGCATCAATGGGCTGATTTGCCTGTCTATGAACTAGAGGTAGAGAAAGCCTCCTAAATTTTTTTCTTTAGCTATTGAGCTGTGCGAGACAATTCAAAGATAGGTAACCGTTCTTTCCCCCTTTCAACGGCCCTAGCGCGTGTAACTTTTTTAGAACTGTGTATAACCCAGTTAAACGAAAAAGAAAGGCGGGTGGCGCCCTAAACAAACTCATTGTGAGCTTAAGAATTTTTGTAGTTAATTTTTAAGATTGTGTATATGTGGTTTATTACTTGCTTACCACGCCCTGAATGAGCCTCTTGTATGGTAAATTACTAGTATATTTATTTGTTTTTTTATTTTGTTTCATTAAAGTAAAATAAGTTAATTAAAATAGCGAGGGTAAAACCCCTCGTTACAATAGTATGGCAACCGGGATATAATGTCTAAAACGAAAGTTTAGAAAACATTCAAAGACGTTTCTTAAAATTTATGTCGTATAAATTAGACTGTCAGTATGAGAATTTCAGTCTTAAGTAACAGGAGAAGAATAGGCCTTAATATTTATAAATAATAAATTTTTAAACAATAAAATTGTGTCCCCAACGTTTGGGACAGCTTGCTTTTCATGTTCCAGGGGATCAAATTTATGTCTGTAGTACTTCTTCCTTCCCGTACTAAGAAAAAAATTTATTAAAATTTTCTCCTTTACATTTTATGTGTAAAACCTGTAAAAACCTGCAGGACACACTTGATATATTAAATTCTAATTATAATTCTCTGAAATGGTGTATAACTAATTACATATTTTATATAATTTAATTTATTTAGTTTATTTTTTTGCGACATAATGTAATTATGAATTATTTATTTTATTTATGTATACGTGTATTTCATATTAATTTGTTGTATCTCCCCATCCTATAATTGGTTTATTACTGTTGTAACGTAAAATAAAATAAAAAAAAATAAAGCAAATAATAAAATTTTGCCGAAGTCTCATTTTATTGTAGAGTACGGACATATATACTTATAGCGGAGATACATGAGAGCCACAGTTTCACATCCCTTTCGAAATCAATTTGGTCGGACTTGGAGTTGTGGAGAATGAACTACTATCTTCCACACCACCCAGCCTACCACTTGCCTTAATTTAGTATTTTATTTTCATAAATACTACCCTTCCAGTAAGACATGTAAATTGGAAGAGCCTTCAGAGACAGAATCACTTTAAAATATTGTCTTTTTTGTTTCGCTACGTATGTACTCAACTCTGTCTAGAAAAGATTATTTATTGAAAGATCCAGCATTACTCCCAATGCTTCCTTTTATATCTTACAATATGTGTCTGCAGTGTTTACTGTTTTATGACCAGGGGATTTGTCGAGACATATACATGGTATTTAATCTCATGGGGAGTTTACTTTTACTATACTTGATGACACCATCCACTGAGAGATATAAAATATTTATTTTACTCATATTTATAACTTTTTGAATAAAATGTAACAATGTCATGTGGTTGTTGATGTGAAGTTTTATTAATGTAGTAAACTAAATTTTGTAGGTTTTACTATATGTACAATCATGAACCAAAGTAGTAAAATAACATTTTGAAAATGCTATAAACTTATATTGCGCAATTTTAGGTGAAATGCATCTTTAGAAATTGCATAATTAAAACATTACTATTATGTGTTGCGTAGGAATAGATGGCGATTTAATGGGAGTTCGAGCTAAGTGTAACTTTAATTTGTGATTTGTTTTGCATCATTGTGTCCTTAAAATATTGTAATCGTTCATTAAATTGAATCTTTGTAATAGAGTACGGCTGTAAAAACCACGGAATAAATTTCCACAAAAAGAACAATTTTTTTTATTGAAGGTAAAATTGTTTCATATTACATAAAAATATATACTAACATAATCAGTTCGCTAGTGTGACAGACAGACTGGCAAATTTTCTGTTCTGATGACCCAAGTTCAAAATCAGGCCAACGAGGTATAATAAATGAGCGGATCTGCTCTCGTCACCATCTTTCAAAAGAGATAGTAAAATTGTGGGTTCCGTTTATATATCTTTTAATCACGATAAAGTTCCCTGCCCTCGCAAAGTAGGAGTTTCGCACATATTTAGGCTAGGAGTGCCTGATTCCCTGGCATCGCGTCGGTGATTGATTTTCTAATATAACTCATGCTAATTGTTTGAGTCAATTAAAACATCATGCCACAGGTAATACAACACCCTTTATACCTATAGGTACCGTGAGGTACCTCATGTGGCAGTGTGGGGACGTGCTACATATTTAGAGACAACAGACAGACACATCCGAGTATGCTAGGATTAATTTCTTCTTTAGAAATAATCTCTACTCTGTAAAGACTCACACATACGTTCATTAATATAGTTTCTGCAATTCTCGTTTGACCTGTGTCGCCGCGTACTTCCTGCCATCATGATATGAATTATATATATGTTCATTACTATAGTTTGCGCAATTCCTATTTGACCTGTGCTGCTGCACACTTCCTGCCGTTATGAAATGCATTATATATATATATATATATATATATATATATATATATATATATATATATATATATATATATATATATATATATATATAAATTAACGGGTACGCCCGCATAAAGAAAAAAATTGCACGGTGGAAAATGCAAAAATTGCAAATGGCAGAAAGATACAAACCGTGAACACGTGTTTCTGACTAATTGGTCTTCATCAGCACGGTGTAGCTGATTTAAAATGGTGGACAAAAATCAAAGAAAGACACTAAAGAAAAATCGCACCTTTGTGGCTTCCACTTGGATGGCTCTGTATGAGAGCGTCGACCAAGCATCGCACACGCGGGCAACTATAGCAACCTGCGTGGGATTCCGGACTCAGGAGAATATATAAGAACAGAGAAGGAATTTGACGCGGGTTTAATTACATTACAATAAAAAAATAATATAAATTAACGGGTACGCCCGCATAAAGAAAAAAATTGGACGGTGGAAAATGCAAAAATTGCAAATGGCAGAAAGATGCAAACCGTGGACACGTGTTTCTGACTAATTGGTCTTCATCAACACGGTGTAGCTGAGTTAAAATGGTGGGTTCTGCAAACCCGCTATTCGGAAGCAATTATTAAGTATCTAGAAAAAAAGGTTGTCTATCTAAAATAAAACACTATCGTTATATTTTCAATGAGGCCTATAACTGGTAGATAGTGAGGAGCAAACTGAAGGAATTGATACCAAAATGCTGTAATGAAGATGACTTGGAAACATATTTAATGGATTCTGTTACATAAAAAATCAATAACCCTGGAGACAGGGGTGGGGGTGGGGGAGGGTGTGAGTGGTAGACTTGACCATAGAACCAATCTGGTATGTATATACGTCTTTTATAAGGAAAGTTTATTTAGAACTCTTTTCGCATTTGTGGCGAAGGTGCCAATGTTACAATAGAAACGATCATTTCTAAATGAGTTTAGATAATTTTTTTTTGGCATATTCTACAGAAAAATAACTTTCTCGACATCAGAAATCCTACCTTATTAGAGACCAGATTTCTTTTATTTACTTCACTATTAATGTTCACGTTCATAAATACATCCAAGTTAAAAAGTTGTACTTTTGGAATTCGAAAAACCTCAGATAGTATTTAATTATATTATGGTATTCTTTTAATCAGTAAAAATTTAGTAAAATTATAGTGGTTGTTAGATTTTCAGTCTACACATTAATTATTTCGATACCTGCAAGCCGAAGTTTTTGGAAAATGGCATACCGGTATACCTCGTTTTTGCATTAAATCGTTGATTGAAGGAGTAGGAAGATAAGCATGCTTATGGACCTATATGTTGCTATATGCAGGGATCGACCTGTAGATGGAGGATTTGTATGTTGGGTTAAAAATGTTGATATTGTTGAGTAGTAGTCGCTCTCGCAGACCGACCGAGCTACTAAAAACGGTGTGATTTTAACTTGTAGTATAGAGGTGTGTTAGTGCGGACTGTGGAGTATTATTCTACCTTGATTCTTTAATCAACGATTTTAAATGTCGACAGCAAACCACACCTGCGTTTACGTGAATTGTAGGAATACGGTGAAAAATAGATGTGATTTATCATACTTTACTTGAAGATATTGAATCTATAGGATTAATGATGAATTTACACGGTGCCAGTAACTCGCTTGAGTAACTAAAATCGACTACTGGATTTTAGTACTTTCCTCGTGTAAATAGGCATTTTAGTGTTACTAGAACTCTAAAACGTCTGTTTACACGAAGAGAGTACTAAAGTTCAGTACTTGGTTTTAATTAAAACTCGTTTTTTAACTAAAACCGAGTACTGATTTTAGTGCCCTCCTCGTGTAAACGGACATTTTAGTGTTACTGAAACACTAAAACGCCTGTTTATACAAGAATAGTACTAAAATCTAGTACTAGGTTTTAGTTACTCGAGCGAGTTACTGGCACGGTGTAAATTCACCAAAAATTCTAGTAAAATATGAAAAGAACACCGAGAACTTAGAATATTACCCTAGATTTATATTTATTTGTTCTCAATTAAGGGGTCTAGTTAAGAAAAAGCTTCCGTTGACTGTGTCTCTCTCTAGGAAGTTCCGAAAGTGACAGACGTATATAAAATAAATGAACGTCGTGCAGAAAAGAATTTTGGTTCCAGAGTACGTGAACTAGCAACACATTACGACGGGATAGAGTAAAGCCATAAAATCTATTGTTCTGGTCGATATGTACACTCTGGTCAATAAATATAGTAGGGAACCAAGCTCTTCGCGAAACAGATACTATACAACTCGAAATATAATAACTGAAATATAATAATAATTATTTTCTTTTTATTTATTATTAATTAATAAATAAAAACTGCTGTCTTTTGGGTTTCGAACAATGTTACGTGGAATTACTGACACGTAAATTATTAAAGAATAGAAATAACCGTCCTAATTATTTTATTTTAATTATATAATAATATTATACTCCATAATACAGTTTAATATTTAGTGTATGCAGTTTCTACTGGAAAAATGATTTAGGTAGTCCATTATGGGTACTATTTCGTAATTATTTGATGGGTAAAGTAATATTGTATAAGTAATTGTATGTTGTGTGTTGTACCTCACCATATTCCACTCTTCATTTTTATCAATTTACATTTTTCTCTTCGCATTCTTTAATTTTCATAAAACATTCTATAATCTATTCATTTTATATAAGCACATAAAAAAAATTGTTTACCAAGGGCTAGCAGAGCGACTGTGACACATCATAGTTCTCATGGGCGCGCGGTGCAATATAAATACACAAAATGTATTTATACATATATAATAAATATACAGTGTGTCCACGGATCGACTTAACTATACCTGTAAACTTTATAAATTTTTTGACAAAAGGTTGTTCTTCATAAAAGTTTTGCTTATTCTAAAAACTCGTCAGGCATGTTTAGAATTACGATTTAATATACAGTGTGTCCCAAAATGAAGAAAATATAAAATTTTGCTAAGAGTAAAGTACCTTTATTTTAATGAATAGAGAAAAATGTTATAAGAGAAAGTTGTTTGTAATGCCAAGTGCAGTGCTAATACGAACTTTCATCCATATAATCAATAACTGACTAAATTATAAAAAATGCCAAAAAAGTGAAATTAATTAATTATTCTGAAACTGCAATACATCAAATAGTGAAATATTAGTCGATGTGACTTTAATTACTCACAGCCAACCTAATTTAACAACACTTATTTAATGATGAATGATAATAGATTTTGCCTAAGAAAGAAATTGTAAAAAAAATACTGATTTTTGAATGAAAGTTCGTATTAAGACTGCATTTGCCATTACATACAACTTTTTCTTATAAAATTTCTCTCTATTAATTAAAATAAAGGTACTTTATTGTGGGTAAAATTTTATATTTTCTTCATTTCGGGACACTGTATATTAAATCGTAATTCTGAATATGGCAAACGAGCTTTCAAAATAAGCAATAGTTTTCATGAAGAATAACTTTCTGTCAAAAAATCAAAAATAAGAGTATTTACAAGTATAGTTAAGTCCATCCGTGGACACTGTATATTCAGAATACATAATAAATTAAATTGGGTTTTTTATAATTTCTAGTAGAATGTGGTTCATGTAGAAATGTTCCAATTTATTTTTCATCATCTCTTTCCAAAACTCTGGATCTTTTTTAAATTTTTTCTATATGAATTGATCCAGCGGGTGACCACACTATGAAGTAACAACATCTGCTATCAGTGATATGTAATTACTGATTGAAGTCCCAATCTTCTTTCCTTGGCAATTTCACAGTTCACTAGAGTGAATTGAAATGAAAGTACATGTTTTATTTGCTGAATTTGTTTCCAGAAAAAAGATATATCTATTATTCTTCTGCCAGTGATATTGAAGGTACTCTCAGGAATATCTGGCTCTATGAGATATTCATCTGATTCATCTGAACTATTATTACCCATTATATCTTCATTCTGGATATCACTTATTTCTAGATCATTTTCCTTTTCAGAACTGAATTCGGCCAACGTCTCGCTTTGGTAAGTTAGGTCTTCTTCAAGTCGAGAATGTTCTGGTAGAACGGAGTTACCTTTTCTCCATCTTTTTTTTACAGCTCTGTTAAATAGGTAATTAAAATAATTTGGAACATATCCATATTATTTAAAAATTCTCAGTTACTTACCTTTTACGAGTCAAAGTTATTGAAGCTCCTAATTTACGTTTGTTGCCCATTCTATTTAGATCACGTGGCTGATTTCAATTCGAAAATAATAATGCACAAAATTGATAAATAATTCAGCTTGGTTTCGCACCCCTGTAACTGTTTCAGATTTGGACAAATAAAGTTTAGAATGGATAATCGTATAGGGCTAAAAATAAATTTTACGTATTGGCATAAAAATGTCATCTTGCATATTTTTGCATTTTTGATTTCTTCAGTGAATTCTACTGCAACTTAATGTATTTAACATCTTCTATACTTAACTAAATTCAATTATTTTGTTGATAGACAGTTGAATATCTGTTATTCATAGCGGCATTTATACTACTGTAGGTTTTTTCGTTTTGGAGACAAAAAAATAAATTGGAAATGGATGTCGAAAGTATAAAAATAAAATATCTGACATTTTTAAATGAGTTCAGTGTGTAATTTTTTAATGCAAGTAAGTATATATTTTATTTTTTATTCCAGTTGTGAAGTTAATTTTTGTTTCATAGTAAAAAAATAATGTACTGCTGTACATGGTATTCCATTCAAGAATTACACTTTGAGATCACTTCTGAACCTTTGAAAATGACGAAAAAAATAATTTATGCCAATAATATCCATTCCGAATCTAGTTTTGTGTATCCAAAAATAACAAAGTTACCGTGCGACTACCACCGTATTACAGAAAATCAACTATTAATATCTTCAAACAATTGAGTTTGGGTTAAAAGTAGTAGTGGAATTAATTATGGAATTACTAACTGTAGGGGTGCGAATACGAATCTGAATAAAAAATTACCCGGTAGGTATACACAACAAGTCACCAACCACTACAATACACTAAAATAAGACCAATTAACAACTTATTTGAGAATTTATCAAAATAAGAATGTTCGCTTATTTATATATTTACGTCGATTAGGTAAAACTACTACTAGCACAGAGTTTTGAATTCTGTGTTACTGGCTGACACAAAATACTACGAGAGTACGTATGCACTGAGTACAAAAATGGAGAGTAGGAGTAGCGACACACGTCAGGAGAGTATAACACATGCTCTCCTGGGTGGCTCCTGTACCAAGGCATTAGCCAGACGCTAATCCAATAAAGGCCTATACCAAATTATTATAATGCGCGTTTTTTGGAATATAGTATTAGGTTTTAATCCACCTCTGGGATGCCGCCCACAATTCCTATGATAGGTCTACATTTGTATTTTTTTCATTAATTAAAATTATTCTAGAAGTGTACTTATTTTTATTTCTTTTTGTAAATGTATCTGCAATTATTAATGTAAAATTGTATGATATAAAAGTACATAAATAATTATTTATTATTATTTCTATTATTATAATTACAAAATATAAACAAAATAGTAAGTAAATACATACTTAAAATATATATATCAAATCAAAACACTATTACAAATTTTACGGAGGGTTTTTGCCGTTTTTATATATCCGCCGCTGAATAATTTTGCTCTTGACTATACCTTCACTCAAGTAATTTCTAGCCGGCTTAGTTACGGTGTGATTCCCAGTAGAGGCAGCACTTCCTTGCTCCATTTCTACTGACAAAGGTACTTATTTAGAAAATTAATTTTAAGGAAATGGTATGGAATAGAAATATGAAACTTGCTGAGCATAATTATGAAGGTTCGTTCTAGAAGACTTGTATGAATTTTACCGATTTATGTCCATAATTATGGAGCTTGTCACATTCAAATTTTACCTATATTTACAGTGTATATTTTTCCTACATGAAGTGAAAATTAATTAAAATAAAATACATGTCTCCTCTAGTGCACCTTCATCTACCGCTCTTCCAAATTTGGTGTAATTTGACCAAACCGTATGGACGAAATAAATTTTGAAAAACTACCTTACAAACACAAGTCGGATTAGCCCTCTTAACATGTGGTCACTAATAATTAAGAATTCATTCAAAGCTGACATTGATTTTTGTAAGATATGTCGGTTGTTAATTCGGAAACTTTAGTTTATTTCTATCTCACAGTTTTGCTTTTAGAATAAAGATTTTTAGAAAAAAATAATAAAATAATCATGGGGTTTTACAAAAGCATTCTTTCAAACCTAACATGATAATAATAATAATTACCTATAGATTTTTATGTTTTATACTGACATTCTTCTATGAATGTGTAGGTATAAAAGTTTTAGGCGTATAATGAATAAAAGAAAACACTTATTCCAATACATTTTATCATAGAAACTATTAAAACAACTACTCAGTCTAGGACTAGTCAAGAACTACATTGAATTAAATAACTGTGTTCTTAGTGTCGCTTTTATCTCCAATTCTTATATTATAGGGTAGTTTGGGAGTAGACAGGCGTGATTTTTTTAAAATTGTTTATGTTCTTCTTTAACCAACATTTTTGGAACCTATCGGTTATTGTATACCCATCGTGTATTGCAATATTTGAACACAAGTAACTCCAAAACGATAGCATTATCGACATTTAGTAAGTGGACATGATATTTAGATAAAAATTTAGCGAAATATGTAATGTTGAATTAAAAAATATTGATTTACAAAACGAGAGCACCAATGTCATTTAAAAATGACTAAACTTTCATAAAATGACTAATCTGTAATTCGTCTACAACATACACACATTTTAAAGTTTATTCTGTAATATATTTAAAATTTATTCAAAACACATGCAGAAGTCCATTTGTCTAATTGTAAATACAAAACTAAAGATTTTGCTAAACTTTTTATAAAATGATTAATCTGTAATTCGTCTACAACATACACACATTTTAAAGTTTATTCTGTAATATCTTTACAAATTATTTAAAACTCATGGAGAAGTCCATTTGTCTAATTGTAAATATAAAACTAAAGATTTTATTTTTTTATTCTATATCCTATTTGATTTATACTTCTAATTTATAATCTTAAAATTACTTCATTAATGGTTCTTGCTTTTGCAAAATATTACCTAACTCCTATACTAAAATCAGTATGTTTTATGCTTGCGTAATATAACAGTTTTTCACTTATCTTTCGGAATCATGAGGAAATAAATAAAACTTTTCATTACTACAATAACTTTTATTTCTACACCCTTTACATGAGCAAACGATTTCCCATTTTTCTTATCGTCCGTTATTTTAAAATAAAATAAAATGCAACAATTGTCACAGAAAACAAATTACGATAAAGCATTTACATCATGCGTTATTTTTAATTTCGCTGATAACATACACTTCACTCTGACGGCCACTACTACACTGCTACTTTTGAGAGTATCGTTACAGAGTAGCGGCTCTTGAAGGTCCCCGGCGGCGAGACAACAAGGAAAGATAAGCTACTGGTTATTGTTCTACTGCGATAGTATGTTAACAACTGATCTTCCATTCCCTTATATTTCCCCATTCTTAGATTTTTAAAGATCATTTTCCGGGCTACAAGTGTTTTTAATTGTACAGGTCAGATAGGTTTTCATCTGGAAATTTCAAGTGAAAAGCTGAAATTTGAAGGATATGTTCCGTAATTCATTAGAAACAAATTCTGAAAAGTGTCCAAAAATCCCTTTTAGGCAAATTCCGAAATTTGGAATTTTCATGCTACTTCGAGCTTTTTCCAATTTTAGCCTCTTATGCATTAACAAAACATAATGGTGACATGAAATTATTGTTTTCTTGCTCTTATTGGAATTTTGTAAGATAGACATGCATAACTCGATACTAGCGATTCAGTAATCATTCAAAAATACAATGTAAAAAAGAATAGCATGGACAAAAACTTATAATCAGAAATGGAAACGTTATAGTAGAATAAAAAACATTATGTAACAAAACAAAAAACGGTTGTTCCAACAACATGTTTTGTTGACTTGCTTCGCGGTAGTTAGTGAATCAGAAATGACGAATTATGCGAGAAAAACAAATATAAAAAGTTCTTTCTTGTTTCTATTTAAGAAATTAATCAAGAATCATTTGTTTGGATCATGATGGTTTTTGATAAGCAGCCAACAATTAAAATAGATTACAACACAAACATCACCATCTTAAATGAAAACGTCAGAGTAGTCAATAAATAATTATTTTTAGTATTCAATATTCCGTATATCTATCTATTGAAATGGAATCTCTGTTAAGTTTCTTCCCTGGCAAGAATACAGACTCCTTTAACACTAGAAGATTCCAAATTTACGTTAGAATCTCATCCAAAGCCCAAGTTGGCGGTACTTTTCGACTTCCCTTTCACTCACTTCAGAGGCAATGCAATGCTGTGATATTTTTAGAGAATTTTCTATAAGGTGCAGCTCTGGAGAGATATTTAAATGAACCTTCTGAACTGGAGATGAGAATTACAGAACGAGAAATACAAATCTAAAATTTGGAATCAAGAATCGGTGTCTGCTAAGTTGTTTGAAACGTATTCTTGCAATTAATTGCAAGTCAGGATGAGAACGAAACAGCTGTGAGTGTCACCATAATGGATTGCATTGTTCTATTATGTGTGATTTCTGCACTGGTCATAACTGTAGTAATAGGCCGGTGGACGTAGATGACGAAAGTGAGGACGAAATTCACCAACATCAGAGGAGCTGGATATGCACTGCGGTCTGGATTCTCCGGTTGCGAGGTGCCGAAGCAGCGCATAGAATAGTAATCGGTTATATTTCATTAAATATATTACTATGTATAGTTACTACATAATTGTATTGTTAAAGCATAATTTAATAAACGAAATTATACTGGTAAAAACGAAAAACGCTCAAAAAAGGTATTGAAATTCAAGATGACAGCATTTGCCCAAGGGGATTTTGTGGATTTTTCAATATACGTGGCTATCTAAATATATTCTCCAAATTTCAGTTTGTTATTTGAAATATCCAGGTTTCACTAATTTTTATTCGAACTGACCTATATTATAAAGTTATTATCAGTTATCTAATGATCAAGGAGCAGAAATATATACCATTTTGTCCATTTTTCAAAGCCGACAGTTACATAATTTTTTAAAGATCCTTCATATAATTTAATTAATTGATACTATGCGTTTATTTATATACCTGTAACATATGCATCAGCTGGGCAACCAGTATTGAGGCAGGAAGGCGGGATTGATGTATGTAATATTATATATAACCGGCATTTGTTCCGCTCCCTGCAATAAAACAATCGATAAGATGATATTTAAATGTATTATAGGAAATCTTGGGGTATTAGTTAAATCGTTTATTTATAAAGTGTTCATTATAAGTGTAAATCGAGAAAGTTAATTAAAAGATACGAAAAAGCTTAAATCGCCCCTACTTGTTAAATATTATTTAATTAAGAGGGGATTCTTATTTATTGCGATGTAATTGTAAATGTTAATCCATTAAAGACGTTTTAATTGATTTTATTAAGTTTCGAATTAAGTGTGAAAGAGGAAGGAAATTAACTTTATTCAAAGTTGCAACCGTTTAGTATTTAATTCTATGTGCAGCACTTAAAATAACCTGGCAAATGCAGAACATGCTTCGCATACATTTACTACATAGGAAGAGAAAATGATTTTAATTCACATAGATAAGAAAAACTTTTTTTTCTAACGATATATTCTCTTAACTAAAAGTACATTTGTATTTCGAAAGAAGTGTAATTACAAACATGGTTGCGTAAAAATAAGTAACATTTATAAATTCGCAAATGCAAATTATGTGGTAGACTGTTTTCATATAACGGGTGTAAATGAAAAGTTGTTCACCCCTCTATTTTCATTGTTTAAATAAATAAATTGATGCAATATTAATACGTTATTATATACATAAAATTGCATTAGAAGACAATATTTTCCAGTTTTATGCACTTTTGTTTACGCCGGAAATTACCACAACTCTCTTATTTTAAATGGAACATCCAGTATATTTTTACATTTATGGAATGTACGGTGAAATCTGAATATAATAGAAAACATTTTTATTTGGCGTTCCATTTAAAATAAGAGAGTTGGGGTAATTTCCGGCGTAAACGGAAATGCATAAAACTGGAAAATATTGTCTTCTAATGCAATTTTATGTGTATAATAACATATTAAAATGTCATCAATTTATTTCTATAAACAATGAAAATAGAGAAGGTGAGCCACTTTTTATTTACACCCGGTATAAAGTATGGCCCATGTGTATGGAATAAATTCATTTTAACCGTAATTATGAACTTTTAGGAAAATTTCTGAAACAGGTCGATTTTTAATTTAAAATTGTCATGTTTTAGTATGAAAATAATACCCTCCGCGTTCATCTCCTCTGAATTATGACTACCCCATCAAAAATTTTAAATTAGGAAGGAGATCGTATGAAAGGGATTTTGATTCTCTATTCAGCTGTATAGTTTTTTTTATTAATTTGGGGCATTAATTACTCACAAAATTAGTTTTGAATATGTAAAATTTTGTGAATGTCTTGTAAGTTCAGGTGAGGTATTTTTCCTAATTTATTGGTTTTTAAGAAAAATTGAACTTGATCTGTTATTGTTTTTAAAGTTTTTAATACAAAGTTGTACCCATTTTACGTAAAATGAAGGGCAGATCTCACATTATATTAAGAATGTATTTTCAATTTATTTGACGGTATTTCCAATTCATTTCATAATTAAACTAAATGCTCAAAATGACTGTCAATCATCTCTTGACAATGAACAAGGCGATCTTTGAAATCTCGTATGACATTTTGTATGACCTCAAGGCTTATTTTGTGTCTTTCTTCGGTTATCCTATTTTTTAAATCTGCAATATTGTCTGATCGATTAACATACATTTTTGATTTTAAATAGCCTCATAAGAAGTAATCAAGAAAGGTCAAATCGGGACACTGAGATGGCCATTCAATAGTTCCATATCTTCCAATCCACCTCTTAAGGAAAACTGCGTTTAAATAATTTCTCACTTTATGTGAATAATGTGGTGGAGCTCTACCTTGTTGGTATCAAATAAACCTGTCTATTACATTTAGATAATTAACATCAGGAAAAAGTGTTTAATGTAGGCACAAAAAAGCTCGTCAAAAAATCCAAATAAACATCACCGTTGACTGTGTCTTCAAAAAAATAAGGGCCAATAATTTTATTATTAATGATACCAGCCCAAACTCTTTGACCAAATTGTGTGTGAGCCTCTACCATCGAATGAGAATTTTCTCAATATCGAGAGTTTTGGCGGTTTACCCTTCCATTTAATTGACTTCATCAGTAAAAAATAATTTTGTTTATAAACTTCAAATCTGCTAGCATTCCGTTCAACATTAATACACAGAATTCTTGCCTTCGATCAGGATTATCCTCATGTAACTAGTTACTAGTTCATCTAATTGTTTTTCCTCATCAAATCGAGGAGTTTTACCTGGTTTTGGAATATTTCTTACATGTCCCTTTTCATGATATTTGTTTTCTGTTTTATTGCCTGCAGACTGTGATAATTGCTGACAAGGGTATTTATTACATTTAAACATTTCACAAACCTGCTTTTGAGTTCTTGTTTTATTATCGCATCCAATCATATTAGAATATCTATTCTTTGAGTTTCGGATAAATTATCCATAATAAAGTTGAATAAATGAAGAAATCTTATTAAATACACTGATGCGTGTGAGTAACTGAGAATAAAGTGACAGTAATTGGAAACAAAAATATTCTATGGCCCACTTGATAGTTTTTTAAGGCACAGTTAATGATGTTATATCTTTAGGTTTTTTTGGCTAATTTTTTTAGTGTCTACTTTGAAAAAACTTTCTGGTAGGTACACGTGGGTGTGTTTATGTTTATATTATGTTCGACTGAATTTGATATTATAAATTCATTTATTATTTTAATCACCATCAAAATGGTCTTTCACAATAATGAAGACAAATTCACTATGGTAATAATTTATGGCGAATGTCGTAATTCAACTTAGGCTACACGTACTTATGAAATACATTTTCTAGAAAGACCCAAACCAACACCCAAAACTTTTGTAAGTTTAAGTGAAAACTTGAAAAATGTTGGCAGTTTTAAAAGTCACAACGTACCCGAAGGGAAAATGTAAGAACTGAGGAAAACACGGCATTGGTACTACAAATTGTCAATAATAATTCCCATACTTCCTTACAGCAGTTAGAGGCGTATACTAATAAATTCTTACCAGAGAATATTAAGAAAAAATAAATATTTCCCTTACAAAGTACATCTAGTTCACCATTTAAAATCAGATGACCAGCAATGTAGAATGAATTTTTTAGCACAATTCTCTATGATGATGGAGGAGCACGACAATCTGTTAAATAGAATTATGTGGAGCGACGAGAGCAGATTTCACAATAATGGTGTAGTATCCAAACAAAATTGTCGATACTGGGCAGAGGAAAATCCTCGATGGATGAGGCAGACAAGAAACCAAACCATCTTTGGAATAAAAGTTTGTGGTGTGGATTCGTCAATGGGTACATAATAGGTCCATATCATTTTCATGACACATTAAATGGTCAACGATATTTATATTTTTTAGAGAATGAGTTATTTCGGTTATTAAATAATATTCCAGTTGAGTTATCTAATATTTGGTTTCACCAAGATGCTGGCGCACCAGCACATAATGCCTTCATCGTTAGGAATTATTTAGATTGTATATTTTCAGAAAGATGGATTGGCACGAATGGTGTTGTCAGATGGCCAGCTCGGTCACCTGACCTAACTCCATTAGACTTTCTTTGTGGGGTTATTTGAACAGTGTTGTATACGAAGAACTCATTGAAGATATGGCTGATTTTTACAACAAAATGTATGCTTCCGTGGCAGCAATTAATAGAGAGATGGAATTAAAAGTTTGTAGAACTGAACTTTTAAATAGATATAATATCTGTGTCCACAATGATGGAAATAATTTTAAACATTCAATGTAACTTTTTTAGTTTTAAATTTTGTTTACCTTTTTTAATTATTATCATCTAGCATTATTACCTATTTTGTAGTTTGTGTTTAGTAAATACATAAAATTGTTCATTAGCTTACATTAAGTAAAATAAAAATAAATCATCCATTTATTGTTTTATTAACTTTATTGATATCAATTAGACCCAAATTGTTACATGTAAGAACATGTTCAAAGTAATATTTTCTCTCAATTTTCATGAAAATGTACAAAGTGTCTGATTCAAAAATGTATAATAATATAATTTCCGGTCAAACCGGAAGTTGAAAGCAATTTGTTTCATTACCATTTAAATCAGTCTGATTTACTATAAAAAACGTCCCAAAGGACCTATCATCTAAAATTTGTTTTAAAAAAGTTATGGCGATTTTTGTTACGTAAAAAAATTAAATTTAAGTTCAAATGTCTCAAAAACTCGTCATTTTTCGAAAATTGTCCACATCGTAAAAGTTCCTTAGAATTTAATGATCTGTCACGTGCGCCTCTTTTTAAGGTTCCAGGGATCGAATAGTTTCTTTCCATAGCAACGCCATCTATACCTCAATATTGAAAGAGACCGTTTTTGCCTAAAGTCATATATATATTCTAGTTAATGCCTTTTAGAGAATTCAGATATATCTTCTAATTTTCGAGAATGATATATACTGGTATAAGAAAGTTATGTGCTGGCTACATCAGATATTTTCTTCTTTCATTCATTAAGTATGTTTCTTTTGGTCGTACCACATTCACAAAATTTAATGTATCAGCTAAAATATTGTTGATAATCTTAACTGCCTAATTTCGGAAGTCTCCCATTAGTATTTTTTGAGTTATCGCGGATACACACACACACACGCGCACGCACGCACGCACATACACGCACACGGTCACGCACACGGCCACGCACACGGTCACGCACACGGCCACGCACATGCACACGCACACGCACACGCATACGCACACGCGCGCGTACACACACACACACACACGCACCGACAGACATCATTCGGAAAATAGTCAGAATGGATTCAGGAGGGTTTAAAACGTATATATCAATCAAAATCTCGAGGTTGAAAAAAATCAGGATTACTATACTTCCTTATATTAGGTATAAGAAAGTAAAAAAACGCAGATGAAATCATGATTATTTGACGCGCTTTTAATTTGACACTTCGTTTAGTTCTTCTATACAGTCCGTCCGAATTGTTTAAATATTTAAATTGAATGTTCACGTGAAATCACACACATTATGACTAAATGTGAAATTTAATATAAAGAATTTGTGATATAAAGATTAAACTATTTCTAAATATGATTCCTATTTTATACATCTTATTGTTGAATGGTTTTATGTAAAAATTAGAGATGCGTCAAATGAATTCACAGACATTTCTATTTACATATAATATTTACATTAATATTTACTCTTGTATTAAATACATAAACATGGTTGCCTCTAAAACTGCCATTAAGGATTTGCGAGAGTACAGTTTTAATTTTGATAAAATACCCAGACGCTTTTTAGCTTACCTAGTTTAATCTGCGCTTTAATTTGAGTAATTGCAGTTTTAATTTAATTTCCCACAAGCTTCAAGTTGATAGAAATTTTCGGCCATTACTTAAATTAAAAAGATTTAATTTGCATTCTGAAATTTATAAATAGATCCAATTAATTTTGTAGATATTATTAATTTATGCGGAAGGATCCAGTTTATCAAATTAAATTTGCAAAGGACGGATTATTATTAACAACAGTAATTTTATACCAAAGTGTATACAATGCTCTCAAGCATTACATTTTTTTTTTATAACACGTAATTAAAAAGTGGTATACTTTAAAATTTTTTCATTTAAAATGGGCATAACTAAGAATAATAAATTGAATAGGAATGAAGTGGAGTAAAATAAAATTTAGTTCCTGCGGTCAAGAAGGACAATAATTATCTTATTTTTTAATATTACAAAATAGAACGAATTGGAGAAGTAACGAGCCTAGCACCGACTTTACATCGTGTCGAAGTCGATTGGAAAGGTAAAGCAACGGATATTGACGTTAGTAGTTGTATGGGTAACCACCAGTCCAACGAAACACAGCAGTTTCGCCCATCTTTTAGCGGCAAGTATATCAGATTAAAACGCAGAAGCTATGCCCCACATAACAATTTCATATACCATACATGTACAACTCATATTAATTAGGTACATGTGGATATTTGATGTATGTGTAAAATTTATTCATGTATGATATATGAACGTGAAATTCGACATACACCTGTCCGGCATATGTACCTGCCGATCAAGTACCAAGTATGTACGCGTGGACCTAAATTTCACATCATGTGGACCAAACCTAAATATAATTATCCTTACATGTCTACAGTACTTCTTATGTACATAGACTTCCCACTAAACAAACAAGCACCGCGGTTTTGAAATATTCTTGATATTTCGGTCTGTCGGTTTAGTTTTAAGCTATAGGGACTAGTATTAATGCATTATAATCATAGACCTAGGATTATATTAAATTAAAAACTCACCTTGCCTGCGTGTTGAACCCGGGATCTCTTGATTCCAATTTAAACCATTTTTTACCTAATTGCTACATAACTATATTAACTAAGGTGAAGGTCATACATATAAAGCAAATATATAAATATGTCACAATATATAAATATGACAAGTTTAGAGTATTGCATAATAACCGCCACGGCGACAGTCCCGCCTTACGGTGAGGTTGTCTACTGAGGCTGGCCGGTGTTGTGGCCCTTGTCATTGAACCGCCCTTTTGTAATTGGTGGTGGAAATGTGGCGTTCTCCTATAACATACAACGGGTTAAAAATTTATATGGTCCAAGATTTAAAATAGTTAAAATGAAGAGAGGTAATAAAAGGGGATGGTTGTAGTCGGGGTGCACAGGAAAAACGTGAAAAAACTTACTTAAGAAAATTAAAATTTTAGTATGTCTGTAAATGTGAACTAGAAAGAAAAAGGGTGAATTTTAGTGAAAAATTAAGGGTTGGGGGTAGTTGAAGGAAGGGTAGGTAGAAGGTGTGTCAGTCATTGTCTGTATGGGGACTTCTGGATTACTAGCCTGATGCCTTACTGACTGAGCCGTTCGGAGCCTTATTAAATTGTTTATTACATAAGTAGTAAATCTGTATAAAAAAACTGCAGTATTAAAAAACAAAGTTCTGATATAATTAGAAAAATACAACCAATTCTGATTTTTCGCAAATACACCCATAGATTAGCTTGTGATCACCATAGGAAAAAATATAATTTAAAGTTTATTTGCTACCTACCTACATACGAACATATTGGAGGCACATATGCCACCAAAATAAACAAAATTAGTTTTTTATAATATCCTAAAAGATAACACCATGGACAACATTCATGCCAAACAAATTAATAATTAGGTAATTATACGAAGCATGTAACGTTTTTTATGAATGATTTTGTAGAAAAAGTTTGGGCAATTATTTGCAAGTAAAACTGAAAAATTAGCAAGGATACCTATAACCGCACCTACTTCAATTTATTTCAATGTCCTAATTTACTTGTAGGGGTAGTAGGGGCACTATATTATTTAAGAACGGTACAACAATTTATTCCTAATTTTAACCTGCATGAACCTGCTCCACCATATTGCGCATTCAACAACTAAAAACTTTGCTTTTCATGATGACTAATAATAATATGTAATTTGAAATTGACGCCTCATCAATTTTGTCTACGTCATAATCGCTCCTGCCCCACCATTCATGCACGAGAGTGCAATATTATTATAAGAATGTTAAAGAGAGTGCTTTTTAATTTTTGACTATGATATAAAGAATAAAGATAGATAATATGTATCTAAAAGTGAAAAAAAAAAAAAAATTAGTCGAGAGTTGGACGTGAATCCCGTTCGACCGCATGAGGAGCACGAACCCTAACCACTACCCCAAGTTCAGTTACATCGTAGCCCACATGAGCTAGATGATATACTGTAAGGTCGAATATCGGATGATCTAATAATTAGCGATAACTCAAAAGTGGTTATTGTAGGGCAAGGAACACAGTGAAATCAATGAAATACATGTTGTAAACTAATAACATTATTATCGTGAACGAACGCGTGTGGCAGGAGCGATTAAACTTGTTGTTATTCAGTAAATTTTCGTGTCTCATACTTTTACATATTTTATAAAAAATGCTCCTTGTCTACTCTGATAAACAAATAAAAAAATGACAGTACTTATATATCTATTGAAACATATGCGCATATCACATGATAGGTACATTGTAAAACAAATATACATCCATCATTCACGTTATACTGTACATAATAGTAGAAAGAGTGATGTCTGTTTAACAGTACATAACGTATGTACCCACAATATACATTCGGGCACAACAGAGCTACTGTACGTTTTGAGAATATCGTACGAATATCCACGATAGTATGTTAATTATGTATACTGCATGTATAGTTGTACATGCCAAATACAACACGTTATTTTCACTTCATGCATCTCTTTTGAATATACACAGGATATTATTTACTATGTGGGCATTTTTAGGCGAAGATTGTGTAGTGGATATACTATTCATTGAAGGGGATGTATAGGAGACAGGCGGTCCCTTGTCTATAAAGAATTAATCCTGAAGTGGTTTGGAACTTTTAATGTGAAGCTAACACTGACGTGGTTTACCACAAAGCACTATATACTGCACTCAACGTGCGTTTCACCAACCAATTTGGCATCATCTGGAGATTACTAAAACTAATCATATGCTAACAATGTATCCTATTCATACCTAAACTTTTGTTATTGTTTGGTGAACCGTGACTCACTAATCAATAGAGCGGACTATATGAGATTTACCTTCTGTCACTATTTAAATTATTTACACATTTTGTAATTTCCAAGCTTTCAAATTCACCCAGCTGTCCAGTATTTGTTACATTCCTAATTAATATTAAATTGCTACTATCTATTTCATGTTTTCAAACGCCTGTTCGGCAACACTAAACTTATCTGTTCTACCATATTTAAGATGAGCCATATGCTCCTTGAATCTAGTTTTAATTGGTCGGCTAGTTTGTCCAACATACTTTTTGATTACAGCTAATTTCGGATATTCCCGACTTTTCGATTATCTCAAATTTGTCTTTTGAATTGTCTAAAAGTTTATTCCCCGAGAATGAACCAATGCCATATCTATATCTTTAGAAATCTTACAAATACCACGGGTGAATCGACGATCGTATATATAAACTCTTTATTTGAAAATATAAACATAAATTCACTAAGAAGGCGAGGCACAACATTAATTAAAAAAAATCATTCGTCAGCTAGAAGTGTTTAAGAAGTTTTAAAGCTGATGAAATTTTTACACGATTAGTCATTTATATATTTCTTTATTTACACGATCCTGAATATGCGCATGTGAGAAAAATAGTACATGGAAATCCCAGACCTTTGTTCTTCACACAAAGAAAAATGCAAGTGGCCTCAAGGCACTTTTTAATATTCTAAATGTTTTCTCTCCCGTAATTATTTACTACAGTAATTTTTTAATTGAGACATTTATATCTGAAAAGCAGGCAAGCTCTGAATTCACGATTATGTATTTAAACAACTTTCTTTGTTTTTTATTAATTGGTGCATTATTTACTTTTAATATTTTGAAACAAAATCACTTTGTCACAAAATAATAAAATTCTGTTTGATGTGGGTACGACAAAAATAATAGCTGTAAATAGATTTACATAAATAAGATAATAATTGTGGACACGTCTTGCAATTTAATTAAAAACGTAAAAATTTAAATCTCTCAGATACTGAACTGTTGGATTCTTGTGGATATTTCAAGAAGATAAATTTCCAATTTTACAAACTCATATTCAAGGTAGTCGTAAGAATAACATTAATATAATAGAAAGAAAATATTGTAAAGTTATTTTTTAATTATGCTGGTTCAAAGCTAGCTTTGTAATCTGAAACATCCAATATTATTGATAAGAAATATCCATTTATAAATAGATAGAAATTATTTGCCATAAACTCTTTCTCACTTACATTTTGTTATTATTAGGATAATTGATTTGTAAGTGTACTATGCATTATATACTTGACTGTACTGATTAGAGGAAGTATTTGCAATATAGTCTTAGGGTATGTTGTGTACACATTGCGTGTGTGTATTAAATATAACAATGTTGCGTTCACAAATACCTCTACACTTTGCAACTTATATTTGTAATAATATAGACAAACTTTGACTGTAAATCAGTCCGGTGTCTTGTACGTAATGTAAAGCTGGTGTAATGACATTTAATACGTAGTAAAAAAAACTAATTTTCACATTCCCATTTCTGTGTGAGTATTAGATTTAGTCCAGCCGTGTGTGAAACTGTAATAGGGTTGGATCACAGCCTACTCTAAAAAAGCCACGAAGTAATGAGAAATGACAACACTGCCGGGGTCCTACTAGTTTGCGTTGAATGTGTTAGAGATACAATGTGAGAGCGTTTGTTTTCAGTGTTATTTTTATCTCGGCTTTTGAGATTATATTGTCATGATTAAAAAGCATTAGATAGGAGAATGTGATATAGACGACCTAGTTAAAATTTATATTTCTAAATATGCATCAAATGTGATAACAAAAAGATTTACTAGTGATATTTGTAAAGGAAGCTCTCTTGATAATCATTATTTCGATTATTTTTATTTATTTATTATTATTTATCAATCCTAACAAATAATGTGAAATTTTCTTTTTCATATAGAGTAAAACCTCTAAATAGCGGCCACCAAAATTTATTGTGAAAATGGCCGTTATATGAAGCTGGCCGTTATTGAGAGGTCAAAAATAAATAAAAAATGTTGGTTATTTGTGTGCTTTCTTTATTAAATTAAATTATACACACTGAAGAAACTAGCTACAAAGCTACATACATATGTACAAATTAGGTGTGCTTATACCTATGTACATATAAAAATGAGGTCAAACAATAAAAACTCATATATGTACGACATGTACGTATGTTAAACATTACCTGCCATATTAAATAATTACCTTTCTTTAAAATATTTTTCAATTGTTGTTTGTTTTAAGTGTTTAATTTTTGTTTGTAAAACATGAGATTCACATTCTGTTAAAAATTGGACAATTTTTACAGTTAGTTCACTTTTATCATTACAAAATAGAAAACTTTGCACATCTCGTAGTTTTTCACACATTTCACTCATATCTTTAATGTTTGACGTTCCAGATTCTTCCACATCACTTTCTTCTCCCAATTTAATTATTGCGACTATGTATATGGCTCCTGTCTGACCGTTAAAGATAGCAACCGAACCAAAGTTACAAAATTCCTGTTTGCGACTTATTCATGGTATTCGTAAGTATGAAAGAATATCATACACACTATATACTACACGGTGGTTAAATATGGCAAATCGCAGATAACTTTACGCTGATGTTCTATATTATAAAATATTAACAAAAAAACTCCATCTTACTTAAATAATAAAATTAAATACAGAACAGACATTCATAATATAAACATAAGAAGGAGAGAAAACTTACAATTCCCCAACATAAGACGGCTATATTTGAAAGATCATACAACATACAACATTTCAAAGAATATGAATGCTCTACAAGAAAAAAGGTAGTAATCTTTAATTATATTTTCTTTTTTTTCTATATTTCTTGTTTAATTCCTTTTAGAGGATTGACTTACACCTGGTGCTCCCTGTGTGTGAATGTAGATCAGAATTTCGGTTATAAATGACATGATAAACTTTTTCCTTCTTGATGTCTGAAGTTACTTAAGGTGAGCGCTATGTTGTGGGTGGATTTGATATATTTTAAATTCTGTATTGTATTGTACTTTGTAATGAAAAAGTTAATTACCTAATTCTAGTGTTAATTATAATTAATTTTATTCCCCAAGGGCTCTAGAAGAATAGCAGCCATTGTCTGATTCTTGTTGTCGTTTTAATTTAATATATAACATATTTTGATTGTTACCAATGTTATTTTTATTAATGTAATATAACTGCTGTACATTTAAATTAATAAAAACATTTTTTTCCGGATTATCCGATGCCAGACAGCCCTCCCGTGGGCTCCGATGCCGGGAGTCGCGCCGGCGCATTAACTACAGCCACTCCCCACATCCTGCAGTGTTAGTGACTGCAGATACCAGAATAATGTGCAGACGGGGAGCACCCAGATTAACCGCCTTCTGCTTTTGGCCTGCCAGCTACTCGGCTGATTTTTGGCAGGCGGGTATGATCTTCATTTCCGAGAGCAGCGTAGGCTTTATCCCTCCGAGTACACCAATTATTAGGACGACCATTTTAACTGAGTAGCCTGGGTACAGTACTTGGAGCTCGTACTAGAGATCGCGGTATTTGGTCCGTTTTTCCTCCCCCTTCAAGGTTATGTTTTTCATCATCAGTTGATGGTCGAGGAGAACTATGTCAGGCTTGTTAGCTTGGATTAGCCTGACCGTCGGGAATGATTAGTTCCAGTAAATCCGGTAATTCTCGTTCTCGACAACGGACTCAATATCTCCGGGGATATAAGGCAGCACTGGTGTCTCGTCTACCCCGTACGAGTGCCTTAGATGGTAGGATAGCACTCATAACGCCGCGTTATGTTGGTGGATCTAGGCCGAAATCGCATATATGCGGCATGCAGAGAGTAAGTGCATGAGCGATTCCGGCGCCTGACAGCAGGTCCTTCAGTTAATGTCAGGGACCTCTATACGCCACACGCGGCTACGGTAGACCAAGGTGTTGATAACACCATCCTGGCAGGCCATAATGAATCCCTCGGTCTCTGACTTCCGGTCGACCTTAGAAAGGCGAAGGTCAGCCTGGTCGATAAACCCAGTGTTTCTATGTTCTTATAGAAGACACCGCGCAGGGGTTTATCGACATGCTGCCGAAACAGTTTTTCCTGTTCAGCAGCTCTGATTCGGGTTCTCAAATAATTTGGCTGAAGTTCGGTTACTGACTCTACATCAGCACCTCGCTGGCCTCCCCTGATGTTACATGTGAGACAGAGTTCATTTGCGGCTCTTTTTGCTGCCTTGAATAAACCTGCTCCCACTTCTACAGGTTCGTGGTGTTTTACAAACCGTAAGAGGGGATCTGAACTCTTGAGGATGTTACATGCCATGCTCAGTACTACTCTGCCATGTGTACACTCCAGGCTCAAGAGTCCTCACCCCCCTTTACGTGGGAGGTACACACGAGGAACGGACGATCTAGGATGAATACTTCTGTGAATATTCATCATCTTGCAGGTATCTCTGTCTAATTGGCGTAGCTCATCCACAGTCCGCTTTACTACTCCGAAGGAGTAGAGCAGAATCGGAACGACAAGCATGTTAGTTGCAGACACCTTGTTCTTCCCCAAAAGTTAGGAAGACCAAATCTTTCGGAGGCGGTGATTGTACTTACCGCGGAGAGAATCCTTTATTTGTGTTACATCCTGGATATACCTTCGTTGCACACTCGGATATAAGTCTCTCCGGCATCCAGATGTCTTAGGATGCTTCCGTCTACGAGCTGCTCATCTTCAGGGAATTCCCCGCATCATCCTCTATAGAGGTGGACGACTGCACATTTGTCCATCCCGAACTCCATACCAATCGCCCGCGTGTATTTTTCGACCACCCTAAGAGCGTTTTTAGGGCTCGCTCTCCGAAGGTATAAAGTTGAAGTTCATCCATATAAAATAGATGGGTGACCTTATGCCTCCGGTCGGGTCGCTGGGTGGTCCATATTGATATCAGCAGGTTTTGCTGAGCCCAACAAACAACGGCAGCAGTGAGATGCAGAAGTGGAGAGGAGTCACCCTGGAAAATTCCTCTTCTAAATGCCACCTGCTCTGTCGTGACCAGCTGTGCACCTGATGTTATGATGAAGCGAGTCTTCCAGAGCGACAGCAGCTGTCCTATGCATCTCACCAGTGGTGCTGGTACCGCAAGACATTCGAGCAAGTGCAACAATAGCTCGTGTGATGTTGTATCAAATGCCTTGCAGTAATCAACCCAGGCCATCGATAGATTCTGTTTGTATTGCACAGAATCCTGTGATTACACACGCTGTATTAACAGCGGTATATAACAGGCTGTCCTTGCAACCTGCCATGCCCTTCTTGGCATCACGCTGTTGGTGTATCTCCTGGAAGACCGGATCAACAGACCTCAGTGTCCTAGCATACAAGATACATGTAAATATATTGTAGCAGGAGTTGAGACAAGTGATCGGCCTATAAGTCTTCGGATCAGAAAGATTCCCCTTTTTGAGGATAAGCACAATACGTCCCTCGACGAACCAGTCCGGAATCTTCTGTCTCTCGTTCAACCATAAGTTGAAAACTCGCGCCAGACTGCGATGAGTGGAAGAAAATCTCTTCCACCACCATTTGTTGATGCCGTCTGGGCCCGGGGCAGCAAAGCTCTTGATACCAGCAAGTGCTTGTTGGGCTTCTTCCGTACTGATTGCCGGGCACACTTCTTCTGGCTCTTCAAGATGTCTGTGGTATAGACCCTCGAAGTGTGCAATTGCTAGAGTGTTGCTATTGAATGGATGCGTCGTTTCGTAGATTACTTTCCAGGAGGTAATCTTCTTCAGTCGGCGGATTATCTACAACACGCTGTGGTTCTTGAAAGAGGCGGGACGAATTAGTACGGAACAAATTTCCCGGCCATTCATCGCGCTTTAGAGATTTAGAGTATGCTATTGACATCTTAATCCTTCTGCTATGCGCCGGATTCTGGGAGCAAATGCTCTACCACTTGTCTTGTATTCCACCACACTCTGGATCCGAGAAGCGTGTTGTCTGGCCGACTGTATCTTGCCCTCGATATTTTGTACACGCCGGCCACTTGGCTTCTCGACCCCGTGATTAGTTGACCTCTCACGGGGACCAGTTGCTTTGAGGCATTGTATACGGCACAGTTTATTTACAAGATGTCTGTAACTTCTGGAAGTTCCTCACTGATGACCGCGTACATTCTAGTCAGGTCTTGTGGCTTTAGGTTAGCTCTGGTGTTAAGGCTAACCCTCGTCCTTAAGTCTACATCGGTGAACTCTAGAAGATGTTCCCTATTAGCTACTAATTACCGCGGTGGGACTGCGGCTGGCAGTTCTTCCAGCTGACAGGGTGCCCTTACGTAACCTGTCCTGCGCAAGAAGGATACTTGATCTCTCAGGTGTTGTTGAGAGAAGGTGCGAGACTCTGGATGCATTTCGCACCAAAGTGCATGCATTCGCGCCATGTACCCCTTCGCTCAGGTTCGCTACTCTCGCGGCAGGTCAGCAAGTCATCCCGTAGTTCTCTCGTTCAGTAAGACCCCTCCCACCTGTCTCTGACCCCCATCCGCTTGGGATCAATTGTGAGGGGCCCTTCTTAGGTTATAAGGAACCCGAGTTGTAAGGGTACCAGGGTGGTTAGCCCTGATACCCCCGACCTGCATT